>JALIZH010018959.1:0-39493 GCA_030522465.1 Rhipicephalus appendiculatus
ATTTGTTTATTATAAATGGTTCTTATGGCAAGCAATGCCAGCCGAGTTATGCTTATCACGTTCTGTGCCACAAGTGCAAAAATGTTATGTTGACATAGAGTTCCAGCAACAAGTTATGGTTATCATGTTCTAGTCACAAGTACAAAATGTTATGTCGACATGGAGTGCCAGCAAAAAGTTATGGTTATCACGTTCTGTGCCACAAGTACAAAAATGTTATGTTGACATAGTTCCAGCAACGAGTTATGGTTATCATGTTCTGGTCACAAGTGCAAAATGTTGTGTCGACATGGAGTGCCAGCAAAAAGTTATGGCTATCACGTTCTGTGCCACAAGTACAAAATGTTAGGTTGACAGTTCCAGCAACGAGTTATGGTTATGTTCTGGTCACAAGTGCAAAATGTTGTGTCGACATGGAGTGCCAGCAAAAAGTTATGGCTATCACGTTCTGTGCCACAAGTACAAAAATGTTATGTTGACATAGTTCCAGCAACGAATTATGGTTATCATGTTCTGGTCACAAGTGCAAAATGTTATGTCGACATGGAGCGCCAGCAAAAAGTTATGGCTATCACGTTCTGTTCCACAAGTACAGAAATAAATGTATGTTGACATAGAGTTCTAGCAACGAGTTATGGTTATCATGTTCTGGTCACAAGTGCAAAATGTTATGTTGACATGGAGTGCCAACAAAAAGTTATGGCTATCATGTTCTGTGCCACAAGTACAAAAATGAATGTTCTGTTGACATAGAGTTCCGGCAACGAGTTATGGTTATCATGTTCTGGTCACAAGTGCAAAATGTTATGTTGACATGGAGTGCCAGCAAAAAGTTATGGCTATCACGTTCTGTGCCACAAGTACAAAAATGTTATGTTGACATAGTTCCAGCAACGAATTATGGTTATCATGTTCTGGTCACAAGTGCAAAATGTTATTGGATATGGAGTGCCAGCAAAAAGTTATGGCTATCACGTTCTGTGCCACAAGTTCAGAAATGAATGTTATGTTGACATAGAGTTCCAGCAACCAGTTATGGTTATGTTCTGGTCACAAGTGCAAAAATGTTATTCGATATGGAGTGCCAGCAAAAAGTTATGGCTATCACGTTCTGTGCCACAAGTTCAGAAATGAATGTTATGTTGACATAGAGTTCCAGCAACCAGTTATGGTTATGTTCTGGTCACAAGTGCAAAATGTTATTCGATATGGAGTGCCAGCAAAAAGTTATGGCTATCACGTTCTGTGCCACAAGTACAGAAATGAATGTTATGTTGACATAGAGTTCCAGCAACCAGTTATGCTTATGTTCTGGTCACAAGTGCAAAATGTTATGTCAACATGAAGTGCCAGCAAAAAGTTATGGCTATCACGTTCTGTGCCCCAAGTGCAAAAATGTTATGTTGACATAGAGTTCCAGCAACCAGTTATGGTTATCATGTTCTGGTCACAAGTGCAAAAATGTTATGTTGACATAGAGTTTCAGCAACGAGTTATGGTTATTATGTTCTGGTCACAAGTGCAATATGTTATGTCGACATGGAGTGCCAGCAAAAAGTTATGGCTATCACGTTCTGTGCCAGAAGTGCAAAATGTTATGTTAATAATAATTTATGAGGTTTAACGTCCCAAAACCACGATGCGATTATAAGAAACGTTGTTGTGGGGGGGCTCCGGAAATTTTGACCACTTGGTGTTCTTTAACGTGCTCCGAAATCTAAATACATGGGCCTCGAGAATTTTCGCGTATGGCTATGGCGCAATAAAAGATATGAACTGTTTTTCTACCAATAACAATTGGTATTACGGACAATACCCGTTACATACTACATGCACAGGGATTGAAAAAACATCGGCGGCCATCGCAATGAACATGCTTGACCAGCGAAGCTTGATTAAAAGAATCTGTATCAGTCTATTCAATTAAGCGTAAGCTCTCTTAAAATCTTCCAATTCAGCGGCATCATGGTACTTACGTATTTTGGCTGCGGTGTGTGCTTGGCGACGTTCGTCATCTTGCATAGTTTGCATAGCTATTATATTGTCATGGGGTCGTGACGTTGACGAAGGCAGCAGTCGGCCGGTAAACGGAAAGTCAGATTACAGCAATACACACTGGCACCGGCGAATACAGCATCGGCCATGGAAAAGCTGATCATCGCTGGGACGCGCCGTCTTCTATACCTCACGCATCGAACTTTCCAGCCTTATCACCTGTGGTCGCGCAAGCTCTGAAATTAGCTTGACTGTTCGTGTCTTGCGCACAATCTTAACAGAACGATCTACTACAATCGTGAAGCGTCTCGAACACTGAGGCGCGGTCTGCGCCGATCATTGCTGACAGTCTTTGTGGGCGTAAACCGAATACAGCAAAACTGAAACAAGACACGCGCGTGGCAGTATCGTGCCGCAACCGGCTGTCCATTTCGCCTGTACCAGGGTTTAATACTGTAAACCAGGCCCGTAGCCAGAAATTTTTTTTTTGGGGGGACCCACCTGTTGAAAACTTCGAAAACCACCTATTTTTATGATTTATTCGCGGTAAAACACCCCCTCCATCCGAATTTCGGGAAAGGGGGGGGGGGGGGGCTAGCCACCCCCCCCCTGGCTACGGGCCTGCCAGTGTAAACGTAAACATTTGTGTAGCGCGTACCCGTATATCCTGGGCTGAGGTATACGCCACACTTTTTGTTGACTGAACACGGAACCTAAGAAAGGCTGAATAACGCTGGGAAAACCTTCTGAACAGCGTAAAACTTTCTGTGTAGCAGTATATATAGTGTACAGTAAATGTACGCACACTCAAAGTTTAACTCTGACGGTCCCATTTTGCATGCATACATTTTCCAAACCCACTAGCGTTGCGAGCAAGGGAAAACCGAAACTGGAACTGAAATCGACTGCAAGCTGCCGGACTACTTGCGCAGTAACACAAATGTGCGGAGGCCCCGCCTCCGTAGCCTTCGCTCCAATGTCAAGAGAAGTTGTCGCCGAGTAGCGGCGTAGGACTACCAGGCCTTACAATTTATTTTGTTACGTTCTCTTTATTTTTTTCTTGACGTTATAACTGCTTGGATTTTCAGATTATGTGTATCTAGACGTTTCTTACTTACACGAGATGACCTATCGGTCTCTTTGACTTCATAAGCAATATAATGCCTATGTACACTCCGCAAATACGCCAATGGCGTTTTCCTCGTGAATACAGATTACGAGGTGGCCAGACAGAAGATCACAGTTTAATCTATGACCATTTCGCTATTACAGCTGCAATGGATTGTGTATTCACTTACAAGCAGTTATTTTCGGGTGTAGCTGCCGAATCATCAGATGGAACTTGTCCAATATACTTTTCGTCAGATTGCAATGTCCGCCTTTTGTCAGCTTCAGCGACCGCGATTGGCTTCTCCTCTTACGTCCCTCCAGAGCTCCATAACGGACGTCGTCTTTTCCACCTGCTGTATCGCAGCCTCCATCCGACGCAACTGTGCAGGTGAGAAATGGTCTTTCCAACTGCCGATAGTGCCTTTCCGGACAAAACTGTACCTCTGCGGGTCACCTTCGAAACCGACCTTGAGTGTTACCTGTCCGTGGCGCGACTCGCCTGCAGACAAAGCACTCGATGGTCTTCTGAAACTGAGAATGAGGACGCATCTCATATTGTCGCGAGTGCAACTTTCGAGCACCTTCTGAAGGATGCAGTCATCGGTTTCCATATCTGCAGCGTATTCTTCGCCAAGAAACCGAGCCAGCCTCATAACGACCGCCCCAGTATGGTGTACTGGAATGGGGTAGTGTGCCGTCTGGCGCCTGAGACGTGGCTCTTTTTGCGATGACGGCCTAGTCAACAGAGCACACCGTTCTACGGTGGCGCCACCACTCGCCGGCGCTTGGAGTCATTGTATGACAGCGGTAAATATACAGCCTCCGAGATGGGCTCGGCTTTCACGGAGGCCTTGTTTAAACTTACACTAATTGGTCTACGAGTGCTTCGCCTATCTTCGCTAACACTTCGTTTCTGCGGCGTTCTCTTGTGTTGCTGGCAATGGTGAATCTTCGAGACTATGCGACAGAAAGAGGCGGTAGCCAGGGGAGCACCGTTGAGAATCTTGCGGACATCAGATACACATTAGCAGACGATCGAAAAACACCCGCATCATTAAGCAATGGTCTTTCGCTCTTATTACCATCTGCAGAGTTCATTTATTGATTTCAGCTAGTAAATATTTCCTTTTATCGCATCATGCAAACACAAGGCTTACATGAGCAAAAAACGAAATCTTTTACCATCCGCATTATGTGCAGACGACGCTCAATGCAAGCATTGAAAGCAGACGATTAGAAATGTAGTGCCGCGCACGTACGTTATGATTGTTTCGTTTCCTGACGTTACCCAGCGTGTGAAGAACTTTGAAGCCGTTATGTTACCCTGCATTTTGAGCTCTTCTTTCACGTACGAAGCGACCAAATGTGGCCTTCATGAGGACTTAACCGACCTCAAGTAAGTGTACTTGTTCACTTCCACAATCGCACTCTGTGTGGGGGCATGTTTAAGACTTTTCATATTTGTCGGCGGTTAGTCACATAATGGTATGAAACCTAGAAACCAACAAAACTGAGCGAAAGAATGATGTTTATCTGCCTTAACCAGCACTAGGCCCCGCATGACAAATTCAAAATTCGCGCCATAGGCACACCGTTCGATCGCAGCGCCCTCCTGGTGGCGTCATCGCAAAAGCGACCACCACTCTCCCATTGGTTTGCTCTGAAGACGGCACACTATCCCATTCTAGTACACCATAGCCCCAGTGTCCCTAAGAAGTTCCTCGTAGGTGGCAAAGAGGACGTGCGGCACGTGCCTTAAAGCGTACCCGGAAGCCACGTGATCAAAGTAACTTCCGTGACCAGCCCCGTCACCTTGCAGAAAATCGTCGAAGAACTCGTCGAAGGTGCCCTTCCTTGAAAGCGGTAGGTGCTGAAATCCGTGACCATGTGGAATAACGAAACGCAAACGTCCCACGGGTTCCGAGCCAGGTAGACGTATTTCGCCTGCTCGTTCATGGTGCTCCTTCGTGGCGGCAAGTGAGTCGAGAAAAGGCGCAGAGGAAGAGCTGGTCGCCAGTCTTCATAATACATGCCTCCCAGCAGTAGAATGTGCTTTGCAAATTCTGTGTACGTGCGGGAACCTTCTCCTTTGTTGAGAATGCACTGTGCCATGTACAGCAATAGGTGCGTGCCACTCTTGGGGTAGGTGTGCAGGACCAAGTCCCCGCTTCCGGCCCGGAAATTCATGCTCCACCGGAACAACTCCGCGTCGTAATTGGAATCTCGGGGTACGTCATCAATGAGTTGAGGTCAACTTTCCGTCGTCGTCCCATTTGTTGGGGATGCTCACGCGCTCGTAAAGTGCCAGCCAGTCCTCCGCATCAGTGCTATCGGCGCCAGTGAAGATCGGTGGATCGCGGATGCGTGGGACACCGGGAGAAGTGGGCGGCATGGGGGGAGGCGTTTGCTGAGAAGCGTCTTGGGGCATGGTAGATGGCAGGGTACGAGATCGAAGCTCCACAGGCATCGAATGGGAGCACGGCACTCTCCACCAATTTGTTAAGGCGTTTATTTGCCGGTACTCGGAGATACTGCGCAATGGCGACAGCCACGGCCAGGCACGAACTCTCAGCGCGAGCGGCGTCCTTTTTGCAGATGACCCACTAGAAGGCTCTCGAGAGTGCAACCCATTTCTGGGTTCCAATGCATCGCTACAAGTGTAAGGCTTTCTAGGTGCCATTGTCGCTGGCTTGGAGCTCGCTTTCCTGTGAAAGTGAAAGAAAAAATGTGGAAGGAATGTGAAACCGCACAGTCCTCAATATTCGCTTACGATGAGAGTGCCAAGAAGTTTATGGAAACTAATGGGTACCAGGTTACTGAGGAACAATCAACAGTCACCACGAAGGTCCTGCGTTCTCTTACTACGGCCGCTCGATCTCCCCCCTTTGGTGCGGCCTGCCGATTCGGGAGGCGAACAAAAGAGCGCGCGTGAAAGGGAAAGTTGACTGACTGGCCACGTCGGAAGGCGGGGGCGCTGCATATCGGCGAAGCTAGGGTTCCTCGATGCGCGGCGGAGGGGAGCGCGCGCATCGAGGAACCCTAGCGAAGCAATGACCCTTGCACCTGCTTGCACTGCCTCGCGCGAGGGCAGAATCCCACTACTCCTCCCTGTTTTGTCAAAGTAGTATTCTGCCCTCGTACGGTCAGCCTGCGACGCTTCTTTTTTTTTTTTTTTTTTTTTTTTTTTTTTTTTTTGTGGACTGCGTTTAGATTTACAAGTCTATGGATGAATTTCAGTGGAAGCGATGCCTAAAAACTGTTGTGTGCCGCTTTGCAAGTCGAACGCTTTACGAAACCCGGAACTGTGCTACCACGAGCTGCCGTCCAAAGAAAACCTCCGGAATGCCTGGCTGCGAAACACTTCCCGAGAAGGGACTGACAAGAGCAGCCATTGGCAGCCGAGCTCCAGGACTGTCGTGTGTTCGCTTCATTTCACAGCAGACGACTACAAGGCAAGAATGAAACGTACGTTGTTGCTGCCAACAGCCGTGCCAACTCAGTTTCCGTCCAACCCAACCTACGTGTTGCCTTCTCGTTCCAAGGAGCGCAATACCCTTATTCGTGTACCACGTGGCGAGCGCACGGAAGCAAAAATTTCAGGCAAACCGGCGTCAGTGACCGAAGAAAAAAAATTACACACATCTTGAAAAGGGAACACTGAGTAGTATGCGAAGCAGCCATGGGTCGACCTAAAGTTCTATAAAGAGGTGCTCTTTATTCATCACCGTAGATGGTCATGGTGGGGTTTCGATTGTAGTAGTTGCCCCCGCCGACGTTTCCGTGCCGCTTCAGCTTCGGGAGCCCTTAGCTCCGGGTCAGCTTGCCGGCACTACCGTGCTGCAGCCGCTCTGCGAGCCCGCGCCGCCGCGCTGCGATAAACTATTGAAGTGCAATCCACGACATCCGCTGTAAAAAGAGCGCGCGCCAGGGGAGAGCGAGCGCTTTTATCAATGCGACGCAGCGCCGCTAGCGGTCTACACTCAAACTAGAGCACGCGCCGGAGTGGCGCAAGCGCGCTCCGAGTACTAGCGTGTTTGGACGGACAACGGAGGGACAAGCCCCGACCATAAGCTGCTTCGCACCTAAAACAAAACGTCTCCGCTCAGAAGAATTTGATGCTGAACGCGCAGTGTATGCCAGTCGCACGGCCGCTCGATCTCCCCGTGCCAGACGCAAGAAAACATAGGTTCAGACGAGTCTACAGGTTATCAGGAGCACCTACAAAGCGGACTGAACCACGAAGAATGCCAGACGACGTTCGCAGAGACTAAACGAAACGCACACCGCCTGGAAGTGAAAGCGCAGAGACTGAACGAGCGCTTGCAAGAACTTCAGACAAACTGTGACGAATTCCGAGAAAAAGTTGAGCAATATGAAAGGAACCGTGCTGTGCAAGCTCTTAAGGCTCTTTCGACAGCTGCGCATGAAGGAGATAGGACTGCGAACTTTGTCATGGAACAAATTATCAACTTCGATAAGACGCGACCAACATGGCAGGAGCCCGCGCTGCGGGAATGTGTATTGTAGAAGGCGACATCTTGCAAAAGTTACGATCATGTACGAGGTAGGAAGCTGCTGAAGCTGCCGTGTCGAAGCACCCTACAAAAATACACTCTCAGTACGGTCCGGGATAACAGCCTCGATATAGGCGGCATCCTTCGACGTACTGTTTATTATCACGGCTATGGACAGCCCGGCAAAGAGAAGTATACGTTACTCTCTTCAGGCGGCCTCGAACTTGAGGAGTGCCGGCTGCGGCCGAAGTCCGCATACGGCCCCGCAGGCCGATCCGCGAGCGGAGCGGCGGCGGGGAACACGGCCAACACAGCGCCAAGGGCGCGGCGAAGCGTCGGAAACTATCGGAAACAACTGCACCACGCATGCGCTTGAACGAAAAAAAAAAAAAGAAAGAAAGAAGAATTGAGACGCGCTCCGCGCTCGCCCGGCGCGCGCGCGTGAAGGGAAAAAAAAACGGACAGACGAGAACCGCGGAAGCCAGCGGAAGCTGAGAAGTTTCGTGTTC
The DNA here is from genome assembly GCA_030522465.1 of Rhipicephalus appendiculatus. Taxonomy (NCBI): domain Eukaryota; kingdom Metazoa; phylum Arthropoda; class Arachnida; order Ixodida; family Ixodidae; genus Rhipicephalus; species Rhipicephalus appendiculatus. The sequence goes on from JALIZH010018959.1 coordinate 8,129, forward strand.
GCCGCGCGGCCGCTCCATCACGAGACGTGCAGGTGACAGAGCTTTGAGTTCGGTAACCTTCACAAGATCACCTGCTTGTCAACGTATACTTGGAAAGCGCAAAACTGCGTCAGTTGCGCGCTTTGCGCCTGCCGCTGGGTGATATGTTTTCGTCAGTGGACATGAAAGGTGTGTATCGAGGGCCATGTAACGCGCCGCAATGCGAGTGCGATGGGTTTTGCCGCGCCGGGAACAATGAGCCTGCCGCACCATACCAGGCTGGTTGGTGCGCGTACTGCGGGCACAGTCCAGTGCAACATGCTCGAATTGGTAAGTGGTGAGCCACAAGATGAGTGATCAGAAATGTCGAAAGGGTTAAACACCTTTTCACTAGGGTGTGTTCAGATAAGAACGTCGGTGCATATCCGCCGACCCCCTTTAATTTCGCCGAAAAAAATATATTTTGTTTTCGGAGTCCCGAGGACCACAAAACCACTTTTGGTTTCGCGAGAAAAAATTTCACCTTCTTTAAAAAAAATTCGCAAGTCTCCACTGAGCCGCCACCACCTCTTTCGAATTTCACGAAAATGGGATTTCGATGAGACGCTACAAAAACACTATTGTAGCTGTAGGTCTGAAAAATTTTAGCCACATACTACGGATACTTTGTGTTGACAAAAAATTATTACTTTGCAGTTTTTATGTTGTTCTGTTAAGGGGAAAAATCGCGAAATCGGCACAAAGCTCAATAATGCTCACATTTAATATTATTTTCCTGCGTAAGTATCAACGCCAGACTTCCCAAAGTTTTTAAAAACATTGCCGTATGTTTGGCGAACGAGTGTGCTGAACGAAATACCTGAGAGTGGCTTCAAACGTTAACCAGAAATGTTCAACTGAGGACATGTCTCTCAAAATGCAATATTTTGAAGGTCATTTAAAAAAAAACGCCATCTTCGATTTTCTTTAAACTCTTCAGAATTAAAGCCAAGCACGTGTTCTAACTTAATCTGTAAAAACATGTTGCATTATTTTTGTGAGGTCGGAACTACGAAGCACGAAAAGTGGCCAAATTGACGTAAACTGAGAAGCCACAACATTGAGCGAGCATGGCGCAGTAGTTGCCATTATCGTTATTTTTAGGTCGCGAATGTCATCTGTGGATTGACGGATTGTCAGAAATAAAACAGGAACAGTTGGTTTTGAAGAGAAAATTATTACTACATTTGTTTACGCAAATCACAAACACTTCTACACGGGTTCCAGCCACTGAGCATGCCGCGATATTGAGTCGCACTCTTCGCAGGAATCGCTTTCAAAATTTTTCGCGCATGTGAGCCTGCGTACGCCTCATAAAGGAGGTGGCTGGAGAGGATCCACCGCTGGATATTTATCGCTCCCCGTGGCATGTCGGTAATGTGATAATGCAGACGGTGCGTGTCGGCACAAGCGGCGCTTCTGCAGCCCGACCGCGCTTGCCCGCTCCCGAAAAAAAAAAAAAAAAAGAACATAAACAAGAAACAGCTCAACTCGCTTAAGCAAGGTCGAAGTAATAAAAGAACGTCGGCTTTCACTTCCGTTAGTCGTCGACAACCCGGCAGTCCTCTGCTGGTCAACGAACGTGAGTACTCGTGCGCGTATTACACTCCCCTGATATTGATGGCCACGTTGTGGAGCTCAGTGCGAGCGTTTCGCGCTGACTACCGAAAGAGGCGTACGAAGAAGATTGCCTGCAAGCGGAACTTTCGATGTGTGAAAGATTTGAATGTCGCCTTACTAAGGAAGCGCATGCCAGAAAAAGCCTGATCCATCAGAGAAACCGACATTTCGTGCCAGAGCTGTTTCAAGCGCTTCAAACAGATCGCCGTAGAGTCTTCAGATGTATCTCAGTCTGACGAAAATTTTCTCGTACAGATTGCTGTCGAAGAGCTAAACGTACTCGTTAAGACAACCGACGTGACACCCCTGAAAATTCCGGCGAAAGTGAAAGCACAATGCCGAGTGTCTTACGCCAAGCGTAAGAAAGCGGAGATAGAGGGCGCTATCTCCAGGACAATTTCTGCTGTCCTTACAATAGCATACGGCGCAACAGAGGAACCTGGTCCTTCAGCGGAAACCTGCAACACGTGTTGCGAGTGGCTGCGCAACCTAAAGCACACGTTCGATAACTGCTAATCATAAGATGAACCCTGCCGCCTCCTGACATTGCTGCCTGAACCTTTCTCATCAAGAGATTCAAGAAATGATTCCATCCGCCACCTCATTCGCAAATCCTGAAAATAGAGAGACACCCGTGGGGTGTGGTCAAATCCGGTCCTCTACACCAGATCGAAGCTGAAGCCAGAAAACACACATGCAGCAATGAAATACTATGCTGACGATGAGCTCAACTCCACCCAACAAAGCCCGAACAAGAAAGATTTCATTGCAATTAGCGGCTCACCCTGACACAGGGATCGAGCTCACTTAGTTCTCCTCCTTAAGACCAAAATGTTTCGCGTGCACAACGTTGCTACACCAGGAGCAAGAAACACACAACTGCTTCAGTGACGTTTGTGACTGTCTAACTTGTCTGACTATGACTTGTGACTATGACTCCCTGTGTATACAACGGGGGGTAAAAAATTGGGGGACCCTGAAGCTTCGCCTTTAAGAGTTGAACGCGATAGCGATATCCTGTCCTTAGTGGGTACTTCGATCACCTAGTGCATACTATGTAATGGGCAACGCGCCTTAAACCACCAGCAATTATGCGCGTGAAATGTTTTCGAACTTGCTATGCATCCACTACGTGGTCTTAAGTGAATACGGGCAGTAACGTGTGTGCCTTTTGTAATGGGTGGCTCGCTTTAAACCACGATGTCGTTGTGATATTGACATGTTCTGACGCCCGATGGCAATGTACGCTTGTACCACGCAATATTACTTGATATTACATGTTGTATTGGGACGCCTGTATACAGGACGCGTGTTTGTAAAGCGTGAGTGTTATTTTCACTGCGTTTCCAAGCAGAGGAAGTTATTTTTGCTGCGTTTCCAAGCTGACCCGTGGCTGTGTGGTAGAACACCTGCTTGCCACGCAGACGGCCTGCGTTCGATCCTCACTCGGACCCGGAAATTTTTATTATTTATTTTATTTGCATCTTTCTCGATTGTTTGGTCACGGACAAGATGATTTTTCGCTGACAACCAACGACGCCGACGCCGACGCCGGACTTTCTGCGAAACGAGTTCTTTAACGCTATCGCGTAAATAAACAGTTCCTTCCGAGAGCTCGATTTGACTACATTTCTAGAAATCTTGCGGTTAGTCCTTACGCCAGGACCAAAAGTGCGACGCGTGCACACACGCAAATGTACAAATTTGCACTTTAAGGCAGCTCTTTGGTTTTATCTGTCAAGCTGTTGTCCCTCGAGCAGAACAAAAGATATTCGCGACCTAAAAATAACGATAATGGCAACTATTGCTCCATGCTCGCTCAATGTTGTGGCTACTCAGTATACGTCAATTTGGCCACTTTTCGTGCTTCGTAGTTCCGACCTCACAAAAATAATGCAACATGTTTTTACAGGCTAAGTTAGAACACGTCCTTGGCTTTAATTCTGAAGAGTTTAAAGAAAATCGAAGATGGTGTTTTTTTTTTTTTAAATGACCTTCAAAATATTGCATTTTGAGAGACATGTCCTCAGTTGAACATTTCTGGTTAATGTTTGAAGCCACTCTCAGGTATTTCGTTCAGCACACTCGTTCACCAAACATACGGCAATGTTTTTATAAACTTTGGGAAGTCTGGCGTTTAAACTTACGGAGGAAAAAAAATCTTAAATGTGAGCATTATTGAGCTTTGTGCCGATTCGCGATTTTTTTCCTTAACAGAAAAACATCAAAACTGCAAAGTAATAATTTTTTGTCAACGCAAACTATCCGTAGTATGTGGCTAAAATTTTTCAGACCTACAGCTACAATAGTGTTTTTGTAGCGTCTCATCGAAATCCCATTTTCGTGAAATTCGAAAGAGGTGGTGCCGGCTCAGCGGAGACTTGCGAATTTTTTTAAAGAAGGTGAAATTTTTTCTCGCGAAACCAAAAGTGGTTTTGTGGTCCTGGGGGCTGTGGAAACAAAATATATTTTTTTTTCGGCGAAATTGAAGGGGGGTCGGCGGACCTGCACCGACGTTCTTATCTGAACACACCCACTAGAGCTTTATTAAAGAGAAAAGTTTGTGAACAATGTGTGCGGTCTTTGGGCGCACATTTCGTCGGATATTCATTGGAAACTTCATGTGTAAGCTGATGACTGAACGTTTCTTAGCAGTATGAAGAGTGCCTAGTCTGCGAGCGTGCTGTGGTCAGTGATGTTCCGTCCTGGACAGAATTCCCTTCCCGAGGCCCGAAAATTTCCAATTTCCGGCATTTTTCCCTTCACAAAAAAAGTTTGTGTGTATATATATATATATATATATATATATATATATATATATATATATATATATATATATATATATATATATATATATATATACATAGTGTTCGACGTGTTTCAGGCTCTTCCCATCGCTTTATCTTCTTTCCTGCCCAACTCAAAGCATCGCCTCTGCGATCGGCTTTTAATACTACGAAGGAGCTACCTTAGAGCTCGCTTTAAGCGGTATGCGATGCGGAAGGAATGCTGTACATGCTCATGCACACGGCCACTGCATAAGAAGAAAAGTTTATTATTGTTGTTTTTTTGTTACTGAGTGACGTGGCGTACATTAATGTGCCTAGCAGACGGTCTGTATCTATATGCGCCACATTTTGTACAAAAAGCACGTCAACTTTTCAATAATGGTGACTAAATATTGTGAAATAAAACAAGCTTTTGTGGTGGTATTTAACATTTTATTGACTTGATTAGGAACGGTTCTGCAAACTACCGTAAAGAAAAAAAATAAATAAATGTGAAGTGACTAGAATATATATTGACTGGGTCCTTAAAACCCAGTCAATAAATATTGACTGGGTTTTTAAAGACTATGGTCTTTAAAAACGAACCTTAGAGGCTATGGTTTGGCGCGCTACATGCGCCAGAAACGATTGCGACATGCGAAAGCCTCATGTCCACAGTCTTTTGATCGTTATAAAAAAAAAAATTTCGCCGCCCCTCAAAATTCCCTGCAATATCGCGAAGATTCCCTTTTTTTCCCTTTCGTCCAAAATGACTCGAAAATTCCCTGAAAAAGGGAAAATTCCCTGCACGGAACATCACTGGCTGTGGTACAGCTGATCATGCGTATTCGAGAACAAGGTAATGTGCCAGTGACAAATACACGTAGGCAAGGGGAAAACGGTGGTTCAAACGGCCTCCAACCGAACCTGAGAAAGTGGGACGAAGGTCGTGAGACCTTCGGCTCCCCTTATATACGGTATACTGGCACTTACGTATGCTCGTTGCACGCAACGTGCGATCAATGCGGTCTTCAAATGTGCTTTTCAAACCTTTCAGAATGAGCGCTGTCAGATGACCTGCGCAGTTTTCGCCTGAATTACGCGAGCTGTGCCCATGCACTACAAGCATAAATTGTTGATTAATGTATGCATGTCCATCAATGTGGCGCGAGCATCGACATGCGTTGCTTGGAATGCGCTTCCAAATGTGCACAACGCGTAGAGCTCGCGGCGAAATTGACCAAATTGTATACGCCAGTGAGCTTGCAAAAAATACACACGCTTTACTGTAGCCACGCTGAAATGCCTCTGTAACGCTGGCATCGGTGTCAAGCGCACAGAACGCGCCAGTCACGGTGCATAAGAGCGTGCAACGCGCAGTAGAAATAAGCAATATTTCTCACCCCGTGCATTCAGTTACACATTCACGTATGCACGATACTTCATATCCGCGCATTTTCGGCGAAGTAAACGTAATGCATGGAGCAGCGCTGAAGGTCACATTACACGGAGTAAGGTTCCTCCGTGGTCACATTATTTTCCTGCGGCAACGACGAGCGCAAGAACACAGTCACAACCAAAATGTAGCAGTTTTCATGATGCTCTGCCGGCTCCGCAACTTATATATCCACCGAATGAAAATGGCAACACAACACGAAGGCTCGACAACAGCGAAAAAAAAGAAAAGCGAAGACCGCGAAGACGTCAAAACGATTGGTAGATATATACCCCCGTAAAATTTCGCAGCGGGCGTGGTGGCGCTGTGGTGTAGTGGTTACGGTGTCTGCTTCCAATGCGTGCGTACCGGGTTCGAATCCGCGTGTGTGTATGCAAATTGTGTTTATGTCACGCATGTGTATGAATGCATTACCAATTGTCTTCTAATATGCTATAATCATACCTGGTAAAAAAGTAGATCACAAAACCTAGAAATGAGTGATTAATTACATTTTTTCTTCCACAATCGCTTTTGGGCCGCCTAACCACAGGCCGCCCATAGACGGGAAACACCGACTTCCCGCCAACGCATGATTGACATCACGCGTAAGTGTAGGCCGGACGTAGCCAGGAAGAATTTGACTTAAAATTCTGCCTATCTTGCGTCACGGTTATACAGGCGGCCCCGTAGAAATGAGCCGCTTGCTCTTGGCGCCGCATATGGAGCCGCCTAACGAACGGTCTAGCGGCGGCCAAAATTTGACCGGGTTTCCTGCTTGCATGCGTGGAATCTAGCCGGGATTTGAATGAGAGTGTATGTCGGATCTTCCACAGAAGAGACTGGTATAACCAGCCTCATAAGGGAACGGCTCCGAGTAGAGAGACAAGGCTTGCGGTCAAAAAAGGAGCCGTACTGCAGCCTTATCATTGATGAAATGTCAATACAGCAGAAAGTGGTCTATGATCGTCAAGTTGATAGAATCTTCGGGCTCGTGGTGGTGCCACTGAAATAGCCAACAGGCTCCTTTGTTTTGTTTTGCGTGGACTTTCCACGGCTTACGTGATTCCCGTGGGGTATCTTTTACCAGGAACATTAAACATGACTGGCTCCGCAGCCTGACGTCGAATGTGCTAAAAGCTGTGGAGGAGGCAGGGTTTTTCATTGTTCGTATAGTTACGGACAAACACCAGACAAACACCGCCATGTTTCGAAGAATGTCTGATGACAACACTCTGCAGCATGTTGTGTCGCATCCAGTGCGAGAAAATGACCCCTTATTCCTTTCATTTGACCCTAACCACCTCATCAAAAACCTAAGAACGAATATGCTAGAAAGAGAGATGTTTGACGGAACCGCGAAAATCAGAGGAGGCTCTTTTCTAAAGGATCTCTATTAGATTCAACAAAGTTTGCTGGTCAAACCAGCGCGATTGCTAAGCCGATCTCACGTTGAGCCCAACAATCTAGAGAAAATGAAAGTTTCCCGCGCCACCTTAGTGTTTTCCCCTGCCGTAATCAGCAGCCTGGAGTTCCTTCAGAAGAATCCGAAAGCTCACGAGAGGGCTTCGGAATTCGGGGACTGCGGCTCTACAATCACTTTCATGAAAACTGTTGGGAAGTGGTATGACCTACATGACATTTCTGGCTGGAAATCTGGGCAAAGGCCGTTTGTCACAAGTGAAGACGATCGACTCGCATGGCTTGAGGTCGACTTCATTGGCTACATCGAGGACATCAAGCTGGAAAGCGCGAAGTGTCGAGCGAAGTCCCTCACTAAGGAGACGTATGAAGCAACTATCATGACGACAAGATCAACGGTTGCTGTTGTGGAGTACCTCCTGAATGACGTCGGGCAAGTATACTAACTTATAAAGAATGATTAATTGTTCAACTTTGATAATTGGTTGGCGCGTTATATTTTGGAAATAAGTTTTACTAAATAATAGTTTATTACTATTTTCATCTTCAAGTCCACCTTGACGCGGGCTATCAACAGTGATCCCGTCGAGTCGCTGTTCAGCTGCTTCCGCCAATTCAATGGCGGGTACGACCGAGTGGACGCCAGGACAGCTGTTTTCACAGCAGAGAAGTTGCTAAAGGTTCGTTTAGTGTCACGCGTTTTGTTAGTGCAGAACGTAAAAGTTCCTTAATATATGTGCAGGTTGGCATTTTAGAGGCAGCCAGAAGCGGGAATGCGTCCTCTAGTTCAGAGTGCCAAACAGCATTGAAGGTTACGAACACACTCCACAGAGCAAGAATTCCAGCCATTCCGGATAAGGCCCTTGCTGTGCTGTGGAAAATTCAGCACGTGATGAAGTATGACGAAGTCTCCGTCCTATTTGACTTCACCGCGCTAGTTTACCTGGCAGGATAATTGATTGATTAGTTGGGGCTTTGTGGCGCAAGGGCCATAGGTGGCCAAAGAGCGCCATGTCTTTGATGTGGTGTTAGCGATGGCCAATGATTTTGATGACAGGGTGTATTACGGCTGTATAGAGGCCTAAAATAACGCGCTATATATAAGCGTAAAAGCTGTGTATAGAGCATAAAAATATGGCGGCGATACGTGATGTAATCTATGGGTGTGGAATGAATTGCAAGTGAGTATGGTATCTACAAATGAGAGACATGAAAACAGCACGAATGCCTCCTCAAGGCCTTTGAAACCAAAGGCAGGGAGGCAGGTGCCTTTTTTAATAGAGCTGCCGCAGCAACAACCTCTTTAAGAGGTTGTGCTACGGGTTGCCAGGGTATATTACATGAAAGCTTTGAATTTCTTTTAAAAACGCCAACACAGATTGATGTTTAAAAACCGGTTCGCTCCCTATAAGCATCGATGGATGTAATGGTATTTGTTCGCGGAATGCTAATGGGAAGTACTTTTTTCTTAAATGATCTAATTCGGTGCATTGAATAAGAATGTGCAGGACAGTGAGTGGTTCACCACACTTATCACACAAAGGTGGATCATCACCGGACAAAAGGTGTGAGTGTGTGCTGTGTGTGTGTCCTGTTCTTAATCTGGTGAGTGTTACTTCTGTGTGGCGTGACTTGGATACTGGCGGCCAATTCGCGAGCTGTGGCTTGATTAGATGAAGTTTGTTGTGTGTTTTCCCTATCCCATAACCGCTGCCAATGATCCCTGAGTTTTCGTTTAAGGAATGGTTTGAGATCAAGTGCAGGGACAGATACGGATGTATTGGCGGTAGCGTTTTCGTGGGCGGAGACAGCTAACTGGTCCGCCAACACGTTTCCTTGGATCTCCCTGTGGCCTGGCACCCAGCAGACTACGACATGCTGTTTGTGTGCGTAGAGCGAGCATAAAAGCGAGTAGAGGGAAACAAGGACAGGATTTTTGTGCTTTTTTAGACTTTTCAAAGCTTTTACCACGCTCAAAGAATCAGTGTAAATTACTGCCTTTTGTAGTTGTAATTGTTTGATGTGTTTAACTGCCGCAAGTATCGCAGAAGCTTCTGCTGTGAAAATGCTCGTATTAAAATCCAGAACACCGGCATCCGAGAAGGACGGACCGACCGCTGCGTACGACACAGAAGTGTGAGACTTGGAGGCATCGGTGTAGAATTCTGGACAAGGTGTATTTGTGCTGCAGTTCGTAGAAGTATGAACGTATGTGTGCAGTAGGGGCGTGTTTTGTAACATCTGTGAAAGACACATCGCACTCTATTATCTGCCACTGCCACGGCGGGAGAATTGCAGCGGGAGGTACCAAACGGTGTTCAAGAAGTGGCACACCCATTTCCTCAGCGAGGCCCCTCACACGAAGTGAATAGGGCTGTCTCAGCGACGGACGGTTGTCAAATAGGGCAGTGCTGGACAGATCATTGATTGTGGAGTGTGTGGGGTGTTCTTTGTCTGCGTTCACTTTGAGATAATATGCAAAAGACATGTACGATCTCTGCATGTTTAGCGACCACTCGTTCGATTCGACGTACAGGCTTTCTATGGGGCTGGTGCGAAAGGCACCCGTGGAAAGGCGAATGCCTAGATGGTGGATAGGATCAAGGATCTTTAAGGCTGTTGGTGTTGCGGACTGATATGTTATAGCCCCGTAATCTAAACGTGTGCGTACGAGGCTTCTATAAAGATTGAGAAGGCACTTCTTGTCACTGCCCCATGTAGTTCTTGACAAAACTTTTAGAACATTCATTGTTTTTATGCATTTGTTTTTTAAATACTTAATGTGTGATATAAAAGTGAGTTTGCTATCCAGGATTAGGCCTAAGAATTTGTGCTCCGTCTTCACGGAGAGATGTTGACCATGCAGGTCAATCTCTGGATCAGGATGGAGGCCTCTCTTGCGAGAGAACAGGACGCAGGTGCTTTTTTGAGCATTAAACCGGAACCCATTCTCGTCTGCCCATTTTGAGACCTTGTTTAGACCTAGCTGGACCTGCCGCTCACACATTGAAAGATTGCATGATTTAAAACCGACTTGCACATCGTCGACATATGTGCAATAAAACATGTTTCGTGGGATGCAAAGATGCAAGGTATTCATTTTGATGATAAAAAGTGTACAACTAAGTACACCACCTTGGGGCACTCCTGTTTCCTGGACAAATGTTCGAGACAAGACACTGCCTACTCGAACACGGAATGTCCGGTTCGACAAATAACTTTCAATTACGGCAAACATTCTACCCCGTACCCCGAAGTGTGAAAGGTCTCTTAGTATACCAAAGCGCCATGCAGTGTCATAGGCCTTCTCCATATCGAGAAACACAGAAAGAAAAAATTGCTTATGGACGAAAGCGTCACGAATTTGTGCCTCGATACGGACAAGGTGATCATTGGTGGATCTAGCCTCTCTAAACCCGCACTGGTACGGGTCCAGTAGGTTGTTTATTTCAAGGAAGTGTATCAGTCGCCTATTTAACATCTTTTCGAAAAGCTTGCAAAGACAACTCGTTAGGGCGATGGGTCTGTAGCTTGAAACTGAGGACGGGTCCTTGCCCTGTTTTAGAATTGGGATAACGATGGCTTCTTTCCAGGCTGAAGGTATCTCGCCAGAAAACCATACAGCATTATACAGGGAAAGAAGGGCTTTTTTGGTTTCAGAGGGCAGGTGTTTCAACATTTCATATGCCACACGGTCGGAGCCTGGGGCGGAATCATTGCAGCAGTTTAGCGATGCCTGTAATTCAGCCAAAGAGAAAGGTTCATTGTATTCCTCGTGTTGTGAGGATTTTCGCTCTAGTTTCTGTTTTTCGATTTTTCTTTTGTATCTTTGGAAATCTTCAGTATAGTGCGACGAGCTGGATACCTGTTGGAAATGTGCGCCAAGGAAGTTCGCCTGGTCTTCCAAGCTGTTGCCTTGTGTGTTGACTAGAGGGAGTGAATATACTTGTCGTCCTGCTACCTTACTAACCATGTTCCAGACTTTGGCCTCTTGTGTATATGAGTTTATGCCCGATAAAAATTTATGCCAACTTTCCCTTCTAGCCTGTCGGCGCGTTCTTCTGCCTTCAGACTTTATTTTCTTAAAGCTGTCAAGATTCTCGGCTGTCGGTGAGTCTCGAAGCAACCTCCATGCTTTGTTTTGCTTTGTGCGCGCATTTCGACACTCGGTATTCCACCATGGGACACGTCGTTTGCCGGGCTGTGCAGATGTTTGCGGGATACATTTAGTTGCCGCATCAGTCACAAAAGCAGTAAAGTACTCTACAGCTGCATCTATGCCTAAACTACATATGTTTGTCCAACTTAAACGAGTAATCTTATGAAACTGTTCCCAATCGGCTTTATCTATGAGCCATTTGGGAATTTGCGGAGGACATTCATTTGATATAGGTGTGCTCATTGCTACCGGAAAGTGGTCACTTCCGTATGGATTATTCATGACTTTCCATTGGAGTAGGGGTAGGAGCGATGGAGATACAATGCTGAGGTCTATGGAGGAGTAGGTATTGTTTGCGAGGTTATAATATGTTGGCTCTTTTCGATTCAGAAGGCACGCACCGGAAGAAAAAAGGAATTGTTCAATTAGGCGACCTCGCGCATCGCAGCGAGCGTCACCCCATAGACTACTATGTGCATTAAAGTCTCCTAGGACAAGATAGGGTTCTGGAAGTTCATCTATTAGTGACTGGAATTCTAGTTTATGCAGTTGGTACTGTGGAGGTATATACAGAGAGCAAATGGTGACGAGCTTATTGAAAAGGACAGCTCGTACAGCCACTGCCTCAAGGGATGTTTGAAGTGGTAAGTGTGTGCATGCAATCCCTTGATTAACTATAATGGCTACACCTCCGGATGATGCCAAGGCTTCATCTCGGTCATTTCGGAAAATAATGTAACTACGTAGAAAGTTGGTGTGTTTGGATTTTAAGTGTGTTTCTTGTACACACAGCACTTTAGGTGAATGTTTGTGTAGAAGTTCTTGGACATCGTCGAGGTTCCTGAGAAGGCCCCTAACGTTCCATTGTATTATTTGTGTGTTCATCATGAAAGTAAAGTAATGCTGTGTGTACGAGAGACAGGTATCTGTTGTTTAGATGGGAAGTCGGAACTCAGGTAACAGGGCCGTCACCGGGCCCCGTTATGGGCTTTTTTGTTTTCTTGGCGCGCTCCAAGGAGCTACGCCGACCTTTCGGTACCACGGGTACCGTGATGTCCATTGCCTCCTGGGAGGCACTGGATGCCCGCAGGTGCGGGCTGGTGTTTCGGGTTTCGGGCCTCGCCTGGTGAGACGAGGCCTTGGGATCCGACGACCCTGGAGTCGCCAGTCCCTGTTCGCGAGTTGGCGGAGTAGAATTAACTACTGCCGCCTTGGGGGCAGGCGCCACAGCCGACGGCTCTCTCTGTGGAGGCCGAAGGAGTGGCGGAGGCCGATGCGACGTTGCCCCCCCGGCGCGCCGCATCAGCGTAGGGTGTGTTGTAGAAAGGTGCGCACCTTTTACGCGCTTCCTTAAACGAAATGTTTTCCTTTACTTTGAGAGTTATTATGTCTTTTTCTTTTTTCCAGTTTGGACAAGAGCGGGAGTAGGCTGCGTGATCACCGTCACAGTTGACGCAGTGAGGTGTGCTTGTACAATTATCAGAAGGGTGTCCTTGGTCTCCACATCTTGCGCAAGTTTCTTGACCTCGGCAGGTCTGGGAGCCGTGGCCAAATCGCTGGCATTTATAGCATCGTCTCGGGTTGGGAATGTATGGGCGGACGGCAAGTTTGATATAACCGGTTTCTAATTCTGAAGGCAGTACACTGGATGCAAATGTTAAAATGAGATGCTTGGTAGGTATTTCTTTGTTGTCGCGTCTGATGATGATTCGTTTCACATCGGTGACATTTTGATCTTTCCACCCTTCTAGGAGTTCTTGTTCTGAGAGCTGGAGGAGGTCTGCTTCTGAGACAACTCCGCGCGAGGTATTCATTGAACGGTGAGGCGAAACAGAGATTGGAATGTTGCCAAAGGATGCTAGATTGCCAAGTTTTTCAAAGTGGTGTTTTTCAGGTAGCTCAAGCAGTAGGTCACCGCTTGCCATCTTAGTTACCTTGTAACCTGGTCCGAAGACTTCGGTCAGCGACCTTGACACAAGAAATGGGGAGAGTAATCTGGCTTGTTTGTCTGGGGTTTCACAATGAATAACGTGGAATTTGGGGAAGGATAGTTCGGGGCGGTTGAAGCGTGATAGTTCTTCGGTGCGTACCCTTTTGTGAGGGAGACGATCAAGTAGACGGGGAAATGAGGGTGTTCCCATGATATGTTTGTTTGTTTCGGCAGCAATGGCGACCACCCACCATGGAGTCCAACTAGGGGACGCTGAAGTACTTGTATAAGACTGCAGACGCCAGCCGTACATTGCCACTATAACCGAATATAATTACCCAAGTTTGAGCAACTACACAAGGTTAACCCTCGCCGCCAGGAAAGATCGGAAGTAAACAGAAGTGAGGAGAGGACAGGAAAGATAAAAAGTGTGAGAGAAAGACGAAGATGTGGGAGGAGAGAGATAGGAAAAGGCGACTGCCGATTTCCCCTGGGTGGGTCAGCCCAGGGGTGCCGTCTACGTGAAGCCGGGGCCAAAGGGGTGTGTTGCCTCTGCCGGGGGGGCCTTAAAGGTCCAATCACCCGGCGTCGGCTCAACCCCCAGGATCCCCTTTTCCCCGGACACGGCTACGCCACGCACGGCTAAGCGTGGGAGGAGGTCGGAACCCCCCCCCGTTAGCTCGGGTCCGTGGTGTCGCCACACACCAAACGCCTGCTCGCGCAGACGCCCCTGCGGGGTGGCAGGATAATTGGCTTTCGTTTGTGAAGAAAAGGTAATGTTTTGTTTTGCGGCTATGTCACCAGGTCTAGTAAGAATGCACAAAATAAAAACGCAATACATGGACTACTTGAATTTACAGGTAACATGCCCAGCGTGCAAACTGCAGTTGAAAGGGAAAGCTTCACGCGAGGGAGCGTACCAGTTTGTGTTCAGCCTTGACCAAGGAGGGCTCAGCTACCCCCGACCTGAAGTTGTCTGGCTGTGCAAGCTGATCTGCACCTTCGCTGAAAAAGCACTACGCTCAGCAGAGATCCGTCGCTGTGGTCTAATCTGCAAGCTGCTCTCAAGTGCTGTGCTTCCACACCTCACAAGTTGTCCTCTGATGTGGTATTCCGCTTGCAAAGACCCGTATCACTGCGAAGAACTCTGTGAGCTCTTCATCAAGAAACTTCTGAGGCCACTCTTGGCCAACTGGGCTGGAGATCTCAACAGCTCTCTAGAAAACATACTGAGGCTTTCTCGGAAACCACTTTCCCGCAAAGTTTTTCGCTTGTAAAATATTGCCACTATGTACATTTGAGTATTAAATCATGCGTATCTCAGACTATTTACGAAGAATCATTACTGATAATTGTCTGATTCATATTATTCGGTGATGTATGTCGTGGAAATAATACGTCACGACGCGGGAGTAAATGCGCACAGTATAAATATAATATACATTAAACCTCGGCTGTTTAGTTGATATTAAAGTCGGAGTCACTACGCTTTAATCATTTACAACAACATTATTAAAAAATAATATTTCGTTACCGTACGAGCGATAGCAAGACGAGGATGATGTGGTTCCTCGTTGCCTCAATCGGGCAGCTTAAATCAGCAGTTTGCATCTAATTTAGCGCATGTATCAAGAGCCATCTACCTCTGTTCCAGCTAAAGTGTGTGCAATCTGGTCATGAGAGCGTCTCAAGTGAAGCATGACAAAACACCGAGCAGAACTACATGAAACTACCCGCGCATATAGCTCACTGTGGCTGGAGGAAGCTTTGGGAGAAACACCTGCGTTGCCGATAGCTAGCGCCATAAGCCGGTGCGGCGGGTTGAAAGGGAACTAGCACTCTCACAGGCGGAGAGGAGCATTCGGCGGGCCGCACCAAAGGGGGGAGATCGAGCGGCCGTGCCCTTACAAACTTAAGGTGACTTTGTTCCCACTTTTCAGCGAATAGGTTCTCCACAGCCTGACCGAGATGCCTCCACCGTTACTCAGCGGCTGGGTTTTAGATGTGAAGCATCTTATGGCGACGCTTAATCCGGTGGTGGTGGTGGTGTGCGGCGTGACCACCCTTACTGCGCATGCGCAAACCCTTTCAAAAAAAATAAAAATGAAAAACCTCCTCTCCTCTAGGCATCTCTGCCCGCGGCGTGCACACTACCACTGCGCATGCGCGTCCCCCCTCTCCTCTCTTATTCTTTAAGAGAGGAGAGGGGGCCGGGGGAGAGCGCCCGGGCCGCTGCCGCGAAACGAGAGCGGCGACGTTTCTCCCGCTGCTTCGCATCCACACATGGTTCCCTTTAGCGGGAGATGGGGAAGGTTTCTGTCTCTCTTTGCCCATTAGCAGCGATTGGCATGTTCCAGTAGGAAACACCGCTCCATCACTGCGTGCTTTGCGCCACCCCAGTTTTCTCTCCTACGCAAAGCTGCGATGAACGCCAGCGTCAACGCCGCCACCAGTGTAAGCGTTAGCGCCCGCTGCTTCGCATCTACACATGGTTCCCTTTAGCGGGAGATGGCGTAATTTTTTTTCGGGTGGCTTATGTGCGCAAATCCTTGCGTTCTTTTGTACTCCCCTAGCGTATGTGTGCGCGACGGGAGTGGAGAACGTCGCGTGCCTTCCCGGTCGCTTCGTAGGCTAAGCTTCTTTAGCAAACCTATCTCCACAACGTACATACAAATTAGAATATGTAGATGCATTTGCCTAGTTCTTGTCAGTGTCTGTCAACCTCCACGGTGGTACGGTGAATACGGTGCTCGGCTGCTGGCCAGAAGGACGCGGGTTCGATCCTGGCCATGGCGGTCGCATTTTCGATGTCGAAGAAAATGCTAAGGACCCGTGTACTTAGATTTAGATGGATGTTAAAGAACCCCGGGTGGTCGCATTTTTACGAGCCCTGCACTTCGGCGCGCATGACATTGATATTGTGGTTTTGGCACGCAAAACCGCTGAATTTATTAGATGCGAAGCATCTTATCTTGAGGATGTGTCCGTCCGGCGTCCCGCGTCCGGTCACTTTCATGAAGTAGGGAAGCACCCACTATGCAAACCAGAACACTGTAGTACAATAAGGCCAACCCCACCACCACAGTCACCAGAGTCATGGCTGAGAGCACAGAGTGGCCTCTTAGGAATGGCTAGGCAGGCCGTGGGTGCAAGCAAAGAATCAATCAAAGCAAAGCAAAGGGACACAACGCTCGTCTATGTCCGTTCTGTCTTCCGTCTTGGTCGTTTTTCGCGCTGTACCCAATATGCAAGCAAAGAATAACACGCACTACCGGTGGTGTCTGTCACCCACGTTGACTCCATTCCTTGATCTTGCTTGCATGTGCTTGCGGGGGGTTTGTCTGTCCCTCCTTCCCGCGTTCCACACCCCCCTCTCTCTCCTCTCCTACGCTCCCCCCCTTTCACTCTTCTAGGAATCCTCTACTCTACGGAGCGGCGCCCGCGTCCCACACTCCCACAGCGCATGCGCGTCCCCTCTCCCTCTCTCTCTGCTACGCTTCCTCCTTTCTTTCCTCTGAGAATCCTCAGCTCTACGGAGCGGCGCCCGCGTCCCATTGACTCCATTCCTTGATCTTGCTTGCATGTGCTTGCGGGGGTTTTGTCCGTCCCTCCTTCCCGCGTCCCACACCCCCCTCTCTGCTCTCCTACATTGCCCCTTTCCCTCCTTTAGCAGTCCTCTACTCTACGGAGCGGCGTCCGCGTCCCGTTGACTCCATTCCTTGATCTTGCTTGCGGGGGGCTTTGTCCGTCCCTCCTTCCCGCATCTCACACTCCCGCAGCGCATGCGAGTCCCCTCCCCCTCTTTCTCCTCTCCTACGAGCCTCCCCCCCGTTCTCTCCTCTAGGAATCCTCTACTCTACGGAGCGGCGCGCACGGCAGGTGGTGCGACAGCTGCATACTCCGCTGAGGGCGCCACGGTAGTTCCGCGGTATGAAAATGACGGAGTGCACGCGCCTGATTCTCCTGTGCAGCGCCGCGATGAGCGCCCTGGCCGCTGCCGCGATGAGCGCCCGGGCCGCTGCCGCGAAACGGGAGCGGCGAAATTTCTCCCGCTCAAGCCAGCCATCTCCCCGCTGCTTCGCATCCACACATGGTTCCCTTCAGCGGGAGATGGGGAAATTTTTTATGTCTCTTCTTGTCCTCATCCTTATGTCTGTGCTCACCCTTCGCGCTTAACCGCCATACGTTTTATTCAACACTGCGGCTCTCGTAAGCCACTCCACTAGCGCTGACTCGTGCTCAGACACCAAAAAGGTGAGCCATTTCGTGCGGGAACAAGTACGCAGACATTTGCCTACAATCTGCTTTGTTGTGAATACGCAGACGTTCTTCGGCATAGTGTTAGTGCGTTAGCTATTTTGGCTATCTTGTGCTGTAATATAACGACGTTGTAAAAAAATGTTTCTTACACTGTGAACACAACTCACGTAATGAGGGGGCGGGTCCGTCGAACTGCCGGAGTGCTATCTGTAATCATTCATTATATATCTATTTCTCGTAATACAAAGGACCTTAAGCTTTTGCATCTTGCTTTTATGCAAGCAGTCAAAGCATAGAATACCCATTAGTTGAACAAAATATGAACATATATTGAGTATGCATCTGGAAGAACCACGAAGGAGATATAGTGTAACTGAAAACATTAAAAATTAAGAATATAAATGCTAGAAACAGCTCTGGCCATTCATTTTTAGAAAGTTCATGCGGACCCTATGCCGTACACTGGCCAAGATTGTATCTTTAAGTGAAACTGGACACGACACTGCAGTATGCCTTAAAGCGTAAAATAACATGATTCCAAGTACAACAACAAACAAGAGCACTGTTGAAAGTCCTGCTCACTTCATCATTCTCCAAGGTACCGCTGGTTCATGACTTCCTTTGGACACAGCATTTTGAAATAAGGCATGCTTCGCAGTTGCAAAGCGAGAACCAATCATGATGCACAGTGCAACAATTGCAGGCACGCAGTAGTGCCACTGCAGTGCGGTGTGATCGATATGTAAAGAGAATTAGCGACGCTGAGTTATTGTGAGAAAAATAAAAGACGAAATTAGAAGGGCTCATTTAAGCACCGAAAAGAAGCCATAGTCGGCCGAACCAAAACAGACACTTCATTCGGCGTTGAACTCCCTCGCTTGATGAGGATAAGGAGTAGTTGGGGTGAGGAAAAGAGGCTATTTCTGTAGCCCACGTTTAGGAGCACAGATTGACGTCACTCTACCGCTTTTCGCGAGAGGGTCGGCGCTGTCGAGCAATTCGTCCTACATTTACGTATTTGTTTATTATATAATGACGAGAGGTAGTTCATAACCTCTTTAGGAGGCGTGAAGTCATGACAACTTGTTGAACAGGGAATGATGCTAGAGCCGATGTTTCAGTGGATCTCGTTTTTTTTTTTTATGATGAAATAGGAGAGGTTGGTGCCATTGTGGTGGCACCGGCTACTCCTTCTCGCTTAGCAGACAAAATATGTACTAAGAAAAATAATAAGGGCACCACATACAAAACAGTAGAACACACGATGTGAAGATACAGCACAACCGAACATCACATGACAGTTCAGATAAGTCTGATAGGTTCATATGTACACAAGTGTTGTATCAAAAGTTCAGATAGGAACAGTCAGTTCACATGTAGCAGTTCGATCTCAAATATTCGTCGTTGTCAGTGGAGCAGCTGCCTTCCTATGCGACGTGTTTAGCTTCCTCTCCACCAGACTCAAATGGGGAGAAGAACGCTTACGCGCAAAGAAACGAAGAAAGGTAGGAGGCGGCTGTTAGAAAGAGAAGGCTGGGCGTGATAAATGCTATCGGGTATCGGTGTTGTACGTTAAGGGAATAATAAGAACAGGGTTTCTCAGGCTAAATACCAGTTTTAATTACTTTAGAGCGAAAGGGGGCATAGAATTGAGCGATTATCCCGCAATAATTGTAGAAAAGGGTGCCACTGTACTCTTACAGAGAATCGCTTCACATTATACCCAGTTAAGACCTAAAAGTTTAATTGCATGCCTAGCGTGGTTTATGTATATAAAAACGATTGAAAACTCTTGGATGAAATGCTCAACTGTGATTACGCGTAGTTGTGTACGTACCTTATCGGACAAACCTAGGGGCTCCCTTTGAAATACTTACACCTATTCGCTGGAGCGTATTTAACTCGTAAATGGGATACGAGTATTTATATTTTATGTCCCTGGCAAGCGGAAGTTTGGCGGAAGTTTGACGGAAGTACATAAAATATGCCTATACTGAAATTCTGACCTCACACACTGAAAAGCTGTTCATTCCACTGCAGTTCGACGCCAAAGGTCACAATTTCTTTGTGCTCAAACGTCAGACAAACGTCCGCTCTTCCAGAGACCAAAATATATTTCACATCATTTCAATACGGTTGGTCAAGCTATATCCTCCTGGCTTCCAGAGTGAATTTAGTATCACGGATTTTTTTTTAAATTTGCAAAACGCTTCTTCTGAGTGCAAAGGCGAAAAGTGTCACGTAGTTTTTCTGTATTTCATGTTACTTGGCCGCAGTATGTTGTCCAACATATTGAACAGTGGGGCTCTAGGGGGGCGTTTTGGGGGAACAGAGGGTATGGGTCACACAAATATGTGCTTTTGAGTGTTTTTCTAGTTCTTACGAACAGAAATTGATGCTTAAGTACGCGTTAACACATCCGAGAATTGGTAGCACAATTGACCCACTGCCTAGGCGGCTCCCGTAAAAGTCGCTCGCGCTCAGTCGCACCATTTCCAACAATCCTGGAAAGGTGAGAAACGCCGCAACTTTGCCCATACTTGCTAAATGGCAGCACGGGTCCCAGTAGCAGCTAAAAACGTGCTTCCAAGGAGGAGCCAAGCGCTTCGAAAGCAGTTGTGCGCTGAGTTCCATTGTCCAATATATTGGACAAATTCCCATTGCTGGAACTCAGGAGGATATATATTTCAGTCAGGTTATACATACTTCAGTCAAACGTCCGCTCTCGCACAGGCAGAAAATAGTGTGGCGTACTTCTGTCACAAGTTCAATACACTGCAGCAAACATGACAAACGTTTCAATGTGGGCTCTAGAATCTATTTCATATACTAGGCAAAAAAAAAGTGTTATAGCGTATAGTAGGCGCAAAAGTGTGCATTATAGAAGGCACAAAAGTACGAGCTGTCACGCTTCAAGGGACAATAGTGTGAAACAATAAGTGGAGTTCGAATGCTCAATTATTGCTTGAAAACTCGACCTACGTAAATTTCACCATCTTAGCAGATGTAGGCCTCTCTCTCAGTTTTAAGTTTGGCGTGAAGTCTCTGCACGTGAATGTCAGCGTGATGACAAAAATTTGAAAGTAGTATTTCGTATTTTAGCGAGATTGGCCGAACAAAAGCTGTTCAAGAAGCATGTACCGTAATGATTCTTGAAGGCTCTCTCTTTCTGCTTTCCCCGGCCACTTCAGATAAAGTTTTTTCCCGCAATTACTGAAATATCGCATTTAATGTAGTATTAGAGGGAACTGTTCTGCCAATGGACAAAAAATTCAGACTTCGTGCTCTGTCCTAGTGTTTTTACATTAAGCAAATATTTTAGACAGAGGCCATATTTTAGCAGTACGAACTTGGCTGTACTGCATTTATTTAATTGTTTTTGTTCACAAGTTCTAATACGTCTAATAAAAGTAGGAATCATCAACTGACCTGGTGCCTCAGATGGCAGGTGTTTGGAACAGTCAGTGGTCTGCCTTGGTCCTGCCAAGCATGCGAAGCCTAAACGTGCCATTAAATTGGCAAGTATATTTGTGGCAAAGATGACATATGAAAAAAATGACCAGTTAAAAAATAGTGTTTTAAAACCACTAGGCAACTATAGTTAGTTAATTTGGTGTTTTATGGCGCAAAAGCAGCTGAGGCTATGCTGCGCCAGACACAAGGTGTTAAGAAGAGGGTAGTGAGATGATGAAGTTCTAAAGCTTATTTAAAAAACCACATTCTTTTAGAAAGTTTAGCACGTCAGGCAGGGGTACTAGAGCGTCATCTCCTAACAGCAGAGCAGGGTGTAAGGGTATGTGTTTTTTGTATAGTATGCTGAAATATTTTTGTCTCTGTGTTTCAACATCTGGGCATGTGATTATATTGTGTATAAGTGTGAGTGGTTCTTGGCATTTTTCAGAGATTGGCTGTTCTTCCCTTGTGAGTAAAAAGTTGTGTGTCAGGTGTGTGTGTCCAATGCGAAGTCGGCATAATATAACTTCGATAAACCGTTGTTGGTGACGGCAGGTCTTCCATTCACCGAGTATGGGCTTCACCAGGTGGAGCTTGTTATTCGTGCATGTGTCCCACTGTTGTTGCCATTTTGCTTTTAAAGCTAGACGAATTGTTCGCTGGATGTCTTTAAGGGGAATTTTCACTTTTGCTACTGTTTTGTGTGCTGCCAAGGAGGCATATTTATCTGCTTTTTCGTTTCCAGGTATCCCAACATGACTTGGGATCCAGCAGAAAAGGATGGAAACTGCCTGGCTGTTTAAATATACCATGTTTAAAATGTCACCCACTAATGGCTCACATTCGGATTTTATATGTAGAGCTTTTAGTGTGCTTAGTGAGTCGGTGTATATGATTGCTTTCTTGTATTTGCCAGCGATGATTTTCCGAACTGCTTCACTCAAGGCATAAGCTTCAGCTGAAAAAATGGAAAAACTACCAGGTACTCTCACAGAAACTGCACTTTCCGCTGTCGCGATCCCAATACCGACGTGGTTTTCTGTTTTTGAGTCATCTGTGTAAAATTCTTCGTAATCCCTATATTCGTGCTGAAGTGTATAGAATTCTTGAATTATGTGTTCTGGTGGAGTGCTTCTTTTGTTGAAACGGCCTAGTGAAAACTCGCAAAGCTGTGACAGGTCGAACCATGGCGGCAGTCTTGGTGGTTTAATAGCGACATGTAGTGATCCTTCAGGGATGGTATAAAAGCGGCAGTATTCCTCGAAGCGTTGGACAAGTGGTTTGATTAGGTTCGGTTTGTTGAGGTAGTGTAAGCACGAGTTACACTTTGTGGCAATTTCGTAGCAGATGTGTTCAGGTGACGATCTTATTCTTAAAACATATGACAGGGTTAGTAATGCTCTTCGATGACACAGAGGAGGCTCGTTGCATTCTACGTATAGACTTTGCACAGGCGATGTTCTGTAAGCACCACTGGACAAACGGAGACCGAGGTTGTATATAGGGTCAAGACGGCGAATGTATGAGTCTCGCACTGAGTCGTAGACAACGCAAACGTAGTCTAAAATGTTGCGTACAAGAGATCGGTAAATACGTATAAGGCAGAGTCGATCGGAACCCCAGTGCTTATGGGAGAGTACTTTGAGAACGTTGAGTGCTCTGTTTGCCTTAGTTTTCAGAGCGTTTATGTGTGCCAGAAAGTTCAGTTTTCGGTCGAATGTGATTCCTAGAAATTTGTATTCTTGTTTTACCGGCATTTCGATGTTGTTTAGTTTGAGAACAGGGTCAGGGAACAATCCTCTTTTTTGTGTAAAGAGAACAGCGGTGGTTTTTTGGGTTGAAAAGCGGAAAACATTTTGGTCGGCCCATCTCGTAAGTTGATTTATTGTAATTTGGAGTTGCTTTTCACAGGATGCTAGGCTGGAGGCACGGCAGGCGATTTCGAGATCGTCAACGTAGATGGAGTGCATGACTGTAGGGGGTATAGCTCTGTTGATGGAGTTCATTTTGACAATGAAAAGAGTGGTGCTCAGAACGCAACCCTGTGGTACACCATTTTCTTGGACAAATATTTGTGATAATACCGTACCCAGACGTACTTGAAATGTTCTATTAGATAGGAAATTACATAGGCAGTTAAGCATTCTTCCGCGAATCCCCAAGTTTGCTAGATCTCTGAGAATCCCATATCTCCAGGTTGTGTCATATGCTTTCTCTAAGTCAAAGAAGACGGCGAGACAGAGCTGTTTGTGTAGAAATGCTTGCCGTATTTCTTGTTCCAGCCTAACGAGATGGTCAGTGGTGGAACAGCCCTTTTTGTATCCACACTGGTGTGAGTCTATCAGGCGCTCTGACTCAAGAGTGAAGGTGAGTCTTATATTTATGATGCTTTCGTATGTTTTTGCTAGGGAGCTTGTTAACGCAATGGGCCTGTAGCTACTTGGGGATGTTGGGGGTTTACCGGGTTTGAGGAAAGGTATAAATATTGCATTTTTCCAATCTTCAAGCATTACGCCAGATTCCCATATTTTGTTAAAAAACTGGAGAAGTGCCTGCGCCGATGCTTGGGATAGGTGTGCCAACATTGTGTAGTGTATCTGGTCAGGCCCTGTTGCCGTTTTTTTACCGGCGGAAAGTACTCTGTTTAATTCGTGCAGTGTAAGCGGAAGGTTATAAGATTCATTTGAGGTACTGGTAGTAGGTAGTTTTTGTTTTTCTGCATTTTCTTTGTATTTCAGGAATGTATTGGTGTAATTTGCTGAACATGACACCTCGTAAAAGTGTTCGCCTAAAAGGTTGGCCTGGTCTTCTAGTGTTGTTTGTGTGTCTGAACTTGTAAGCAGTGGTATTGTGTATGATGAGTATTCTCCTCTGAACTTCCTCACCTGATCCCAGATATGTTTAGGTGTCGCTGAACTATTAATGGTTGCTATGTATTTCTGCCATGAACTCTTTTCTGCCTGCCTTCGGATGTATCGTGCTTTGGCTTTTGCCTGTTTAAAACTTATGAGGTTGCTATAAGTCGGGTACCTTCGTAGGGTTCCCCAGGCCTTGTTTTGTTGTTTTTTGGCTTCGGTGCACTCATCTGTCCACCAAGGGTTAAGTTTCTTACGTACGATTCCGGATGACTGTGGTATTGCCTTTTCTGCAGCTGAAATTAGAACTTTAACAAACTTTTCGTTCAGTTCCTCAACAGAAAGTTCTGTTGAGAAAGCTTCATCGAGCTTAGCATTTTCTGTAAAAACTGGCCAGTTCGCGAACTGCAGTTTCCACCGGCGTGGCTTGCTAGTTAAAGTTGGGTAAGATGGTACGAGTTTTATGATGCCGGGTTGATGATCACTACCGTACGACGTGTTGAGAACCTCCCATTTAAGATCGCTAAAAAGACACGGTGAACATAGGGCAAGATCTAAACAACTAAAAGTGCGTGAGGTTGGTGAAAAGTAGGTAAAAGCACCGGAGTTCAGAAGGCAAATATCGTTTGACAAAACGAAATCTTCAACAACCTGCCCTCTTGCATCAGTTTTTTCGCTACCCCCAAAGCGTGGAGTGAGCATTAAAATCCCCAACTAAAATAAATGGTTTTGGTAACTGTTCCACAAGATTTTCCAGGTTTTTAGTGGTAAAAAGGGTGTGAGGTGGAATATATAGCGAGCAGATGGTGATGGTTTTGTATGATAGAATGGTGACGGCTATGGCCTCGAGAGATGTGTTAATTTGGACATCTCGTGTAGGAATGCTGCCTTGCACAACTATGGCTACTCCTCCCGAAAGACGGTTGCAATGTTCGCGGTCCTTTCGGGCAACTGTAAAGCCCTTTAGGAAATTGTCATGTTTTGCACCAAGATTTGTTTCTTGGAGGCAAAAAGCCACTGGTGAGAACTGGTTGATGATGTTCTTTACGTCACCTAAATTATGAATTAAACCTCTACAGTTCCAATGCACGATAAAAGCCATGATGAGATAAAATTAAGCAGATGTACTTGTGGGGATTGTTCGGTTAAAACTAAATATGATAGGTGACATTATTAAAAATTGAACTACAGACAAATGCGATAACCATTTCGGTTATCGCTTGCTTTTCATGGTGATTGGGACCTTTTCCTGTTTGGCGCGCTCCAGGGAGCGCTTGTCTTTCGGTGTCGATGACACCGAGGTCTTTGGATCGACCTCCATCGCCCTGCCAGAGGCGCTGGAAGGTCGAGAGCTCGGCACTGAGACGCGGGTCTCAGGCCTTGGTACTCGATTGATTTTAGGGCCCAGCGAGACCGGAGTCTCCAGGCCCTTTGAGGTGGATGGGGCAGCAGACGCTGCTTCCATCAAGGGGGCGGAAGGAGTCACAACCGGACCACTTTGTGCGGACCCGGAGGACATTTCAGGCCTTTAGGACGCTGCCCCCGACTGCGTCACATCTGCGTAACTTCTCTGGAAAAGGTGAGATAACCGTTTCCGCGCTTCGTAAAACGAGATCTTTTCACTAATGGTTAGAGCGATGATTTCTTTTCCATTTTTCCAGAATGGGCATGACCGGGAATACGCTGGGTGATCTCCCTTACAGTTGACGCAAAGTGGCGATGAAGTGCAATTTTCGGAAGTGTGGTCGTTGGCGCTGCATTTGGCGCATGTTTCATTTCCTCTGCATGTGTGGGATGCGTGACCGAATCTTTGGCATTTAAAACAGCGTCTGGGGTTTGGGATGTACGGTCTGACATTGATTTTCACATACCCAGCCAAAAGAGAGGTGGGCATTTCACTTGTACCAAAGGTAAGTATGACATGTTTGGTGGGAATTTCTTGGTCGTTGCGGCGGATGACTATTCTCTGAACTTTTATCACTCCTTGGTCTTGAAAACCCTCAAGGAGCTCTTCGTCACTTAGGCTCAAGAAGTCGTCTTCGGATATTACTCCCCTGCTGGTATTCAGGGACCTGTGGACAGAGATTGTAACCGTAGTTTCACCAATACTGGCTAGTTCGAGTAGCTTCGGCACTTGTTCTTTTTCAGTTAGTTCGAGCAGGATGTCACCGCTCGACATTTTTGAGGCTTTGTACGTCGGTCCGATCTTTTCCTTGATGCATTTGGCCACCAAAAATGGGGACAGCTTTCTTGCGGGTGTGTTTGCACTGTGAATTACGTGGTACTTTGGGAATCCTATTATAGTCTGTGTGGAGAAATGGAAAGTTTCTTCGGTGCGGCCTCTTTTACGAGACCGATCAATGATGGTGGATGCTTGGGAAGCCATAAAAAAATAGTGTGTTCGGCAACAGCGCCGACCGCCCACCACGGAGCCCAAGAAGGGGACGCGGCTGGACTTGTGAACAAGCCTGCACGACGCCAGCCGTACGCTGTTACTATAACCAAATATACACACCCAAGACTGGATATGATACACAAGGTTAACCCTCGCCGCCAGGAAAACTAGAAGTAAATGGAAGAGAGGAGAAGACAGGAAAGAAAAAAATTACACCATCTCCCGCTAAAGGGAACCATGTGTAGATGTGAAGCAGCGGGCACTAACGCTTACACTGGCGGCGGCGTTGACGCTGGCGCTATCGCAGCGTTGCGCAGGAGAGAAAACTGGGGAGGCGCAAAGCAAGCAGTGATGGAGCGGTGTTTCCTACTGGAACATGCCAATCACTGCTAATGGGCAATGAGAGACAGAAGACTCCGACTGGACAGAGAGACCCGCACTCCGCTTTTAGTTAACGCGCACGCTGCGAATTTTTATTGTTCAACAACGCACAGGAGAAATATCCCACCGGCACCACCTTGGAGGTCAAGATCCATTGCTATATATACGGGATGGCCAGTGAACGGTTGTGCAGCGCGAGCAGTCGGTTTTTTCAACCAAGAAACTCGCTAGCAGACGCTGCCTGCGTCGGCGTCGCTAGGCGAGAGAGGGGGGAGCCTAGGAGAGGAGAGAGAGAGGGGGTGATACGCATGCGCAGTGGGAGTGTGAACGCCGTGGGCAGGGATGCGTAGAGGAGAGAGGGGGGGGAGCGTAGGTGAGGAGAGAGAGGGGGGGGACGCGCATGCGCAGTGGGCAGGGATGCCTAGAGGAGAGAGGGGGGAGGGTAAGAGGGGGAGAGAGGAGGGGAGGCGCATGCGCAGTGAGGGTGTGGTTGCCGCAGGGAGGGATGCCTAGAGGAGGGAGAGGGGGAGAGGATGGTTTTTATTTTTATTTTTTTTTTTTTTTTGAAAGGTTTGCGCATGCGCAGTAAGGGTGGTCACGCCGGCACACCACCACCACCACCACCACCACCACCACCGGATTAAGCTTCGCCAGAAGATGCTTCACATCTAATAAAAGAGAGAGAAAGACGAAGATGTAGGGAGAGAAGGAGACAGGAAAAAGGCGACTGCCGATTTCCCCTGGGTGGGTCAGCCCAGGGGTGCCGTCTACGTGAAGCACGGGCCAAAGGGGTGTGTTGCCTCCGCCGGGGGGGCCTTAAAGGTCCAATCACCCGGCGTCGGCTCAACCCCCAGGATCCCCTTTTCCCCGGACACGGCGAAGCCACGCACGGCTGGGCGTGGGGAGGGAGTCGAAACCCCCCCCGTTAGCTCGGGTCCGTGGTGTCGCCACACACCAAACGCCTGCTTGCGCAGACGCCCCTGCGGGGGCAACTATAGTGATCAAATGTCCAAATAAAACTAAGAATACAATGCCTGCCCAACAAGCATTATATTCCCTCGGTCTGAAAACTGATTATAAAACTAGTTTTTAGAGCTTAGACAGGTTTTATCACCTGTTGACAATGAACGCAAGGGATGCCCCAGGAATATGTCCGGTGTAGTGTCTAGTTCTATCATCACATATGTAATTATAAGAACGCATAAAACAATGTAACCGTTTACATTTTAGTGACGATCAGCTGAAAATTTTAGGTATTTCTCACAATTTCATGATAAGTACAAATCAAGCAGCATGGCTTCATTAAAACTGCTTTTTGCGCCCTTCTATTAAAACGATGTCAGCTTGATAAAAACAAGTGTGAAGAGCCGTAAGCTGCGATAACAGCTGAAACACCGTTAAGAATCTACGCATAGCCGGCACTACAATATTAGCCCTGAGAACGAACACTGGCGTCCATAGGCGTATCTACCGGGGGGGGCAAGGGGGGCTCTAGCCCCCCCACTGAGAAAAATTAGGGGGCGGAGCCCCCACTTTCGACAGTGGTCACTTTCGGCTGCACACTGGGAAACCAACTGAGGAGAAGTTTTACTTCTACACAGCAATAATTTGTTTATACAATGAATTTTCTTTTTCGCTTCTGCTGTAGAGATACTCTTCCGTGTGTCAAGACCACGCACTGTAGGTTCTCTGCGGTGGGGGGCCGCCTGTGCTACGTTTGCGCGCTGTGCGCTGCAGCATTGCAGAAAGGCCCATCGCTGAGTAGCGGCTCGATAACGTTAGAGCATTCTGTCTTGAATTTATTCTACTCTGCCTGGCTTGAAATTTACGGAATCATCGACGAAAATATGGGCAGGAAACAGTAAACGTTTTAAGGACCGACCAAATGCTCTTCTTGATTCAGGAAATTAATTTTCTTTGATCGGAAAGGAATAGCAGTACCGCCGCTCTATATCCAATTTGTTATCAGTCAATGAGTGTGCAGAAGTGTTGAGTGATTTAGTTGGGCCGCATTGGGGAAACTAAGACGTATGTTTATGCTTT
Organism: Rhipicephalus appendiculatus; assembly: GCA_030522465.1. Lineage (NCBI taxonomy): Eukaryota > Metazoa > Arthropoda > Arachnida > Ixodida > Ixodidae > Rhipicephalus > Rhipicephalus appendiculatus. Next base: position 36,868 of record JALIZH010018959.1, read on the forward strand.
AGTTTCCTAATAAACTGTTCACAATTGCTTATTATACGGCAGCTTGCAGCGATAGCGCCGGCTTAGAACAGGGCGAGGAATAAGGCAGCGGACTTGAGTACATCGGCAAGCCCAACTTTCATGCTTCTCCCTCGCCTCGATCTACCGGACCAGCAAAATGGCCAAGGTCCACGGTTTTCTGGACTACGGAGACTAAATTTACTGCCCGGCTAGTTGGTCTTGTGTCATCTATAATTGACTTGTCCAGGGCAAAACACAACTCAGGCGGCAAAGAGGCACACGCGCACCTCTCTTTATTTCTCTCCCTCCTTCTCTCTCTCTCTATGCAACGATGAGTTCACAGAGTTGAATACGCGGTCAAACAGCTCATCGTCGTTATACTACAACTGAAAATATTTAATATACTCATATGAATCCGTCTCGCCAGCTGAGCTGCTATAAGTAGCCATTGCCAATCTGATCGGTGGGCAGCCTTCTTGAACTGCATTCAGAATGAGATTGCACGGCTACTCCAAGTGTTTAGGTATTGTTCAGCATAGTAGTGCGCTGTTTAGTATGCACACGTCATTTTAACACCACCTGGTTTCACAGATTTGCGACGTTGCATGTCGAGCACGCAATTTTATTACACACCGGAATTTTTTGACAAGTGGCGAAGAATCAACGGTTAAAAACGTGCCGCATTAAAAATAGTGTATTCTCATATTTTTTAAATCCGAAGCATTTGTTTGCGTACTCTCAGCACTTTTGCCTTCCTTTCTATCTATCTTTCTATCTATCTATCTATCTATCTAGCCGCCTACGTCTGGCTGCTCTCGTGATCGCCTCCTTAACTTGGGGTATACCAAAATTTGTACAGGGGCGTAAGAGGTATTGACGAATATGTCTGGCTGGTCATGACATGAATAACGAAAATCCGGTCACATACGTCGTCAAACCCTTTCCTGCAGACACGTGTGGCACATACCCGTATACCACGGGCCACGATATGCGGGTATGCGCCACAGGTGCTTGACAATTTAAATCTACCCAGGAACGGCGAGGACAGACATTTGTAATCTAAATGTGGGAGCGTTAAGAAAAACTGACGTCGGCAGCTGCTGTGTGCATGACCGGGAAATCGAACCCAAGCAATCTGCGTGACAATCAAGTATTCTACCACAGAGCCACGCCAGGTCTCGGAACTCCTTTGGAAAAAGACCCTCTGAAGGCGTAATGTTGCTGAAACGTCAATTTCGGTTGCAGTGCCGGCTATCTAATTTTATAAACATTACATATGTACTCCTATGTGGTAAGCGTCATATCGGGTTAACTTCAATTGTATACTTAAGCGCCATCCACTGTAGTTTGTCCACGAAGCACTATCCAGGGCTACCATTCCTCGCAAGCACAAGTACTACATATCAGCTTACCGCTTCTGGTGTTAGTAATACGCATGTTTCTGTTGGCATCGTTACGCAACTGCAAACAACTGGTTATATAAAACATATGCAACTGTTGAACATGTCTGTGCGTACATTTGTACAATCTTTAGCGTCATTTCGTAACCTTTCGCTCAGTACAAAAATTACAGTCCAATCACCTTGCCTCCACATGCTTCGCATAACATCGATTACCATGGCACTTGGGTTCTGCGAATTTTTTTTATGTAGTCGTGCATGAGTGGTCATTACGTGATGGATCATAGCGGGGTCATTTTATGCATCGCGTTACGAGCAGGTGCTGTGTGCATGACCGGGAAAATTTCGACCAATATTAAAGAGCTAACGACTAATGCGCATGGAAACGATGCGGAGTAGTTAAACGTTATAATTACCCACATTGTTTCAAAGAAATTTTGTTCTTACATCATTTTCACAGCCGCGCATTGTTGCAAATGCAACTATGGTGAGAATAAAAAATGTACTACGCCCCTGATACTACAAATTCTTTCTTTAAAAAAAACTTGTGGTTTAGATGTTAAAAATAATTGTAATCTAATAATAGTAATACTAACAATGTGGTATAAACATTATTTCTAGGAGAAAACAAGACAAAATAATGTAAGATACAAAAACCTGACAATGTGCAAGGAAGTGTAGTACTAATTACGGAAAAGAGAAAGTGGAATCACTGTTACCTACATTTAAAAAACGACAACATTCGTGAACAGCTCCTAGACGTTAACGAAATTTCATTGAATGAAATTAATTTATATTACTGGGGACGCCGCCATCGACATATTGCATTTATGCATAAACTTGTGTGGGTAATGTATAAAGAGTGTTGCTTTTAATACTATTACATGTCTAACATGTGTATCTATGGTTGTCCCAGTGTATGCTACGTAAAGCTGGTTGTACTTTTTGTGTAATGTTATTAAACGCTGCTAACAATATTCCATCTCTGTTTATGAAAAATCACATCAAATTGAACGCAACTGGAGTTCTGTCGTCTCTCTCTCTCTCTCTCTCTCTCTCTATATATATATATATATATATATATATATATATATTCGAAGGAGGGAGGCAGGCTTGGCCCCCCCACTTGCGAACGAGTTGGTACGCCACTGCTGGCGTCGCTGCGATCGCAGCGACGTGACCTCACGGCAACAACTCTCCTGCTGCGCCGCCGAAGCTTGCGCCCG
>JALIZH010018960.1:0-16298 GCA_030522465.1 Rhipicephalus appendiculatus
CTTTGTGATTCTGTTTATGCGTATATATATGTTTTCATTGCAAATAATGATAATAATAATAATAATAATAATAATAATAATAATAATAATAATAATAATAATAATAATAATAATAATAATAATAATAATAATAATAATAAATTGGGGGGGGGCCCTTAAGCTTCGCCTTTAAGAGTTGAACGCGATAGCGATATCCCGTCCCTAGTGGGTACTTCAATCACTTAGTGCATACTATGTAATGGGTAGTATGCTTTCAAACCAGGAGAAATTATGCGCGGCAAATGTGGGAAATGTTTTCGAACTTGCTATGCACCCACTACGTGGTGTTAAGGCAATACGCGCAGTAAGGTGTGTGCCGTTTGTAATGGGTGGCTGGCTTTAAACTATGGAATCGTTATGAGAGTCACATATTCTGACGCCCGATGGCAACGTACGCTTGTACCACGCAATATTCCTGGGATATTACATGTTATATTGCGACGCCTATATAAAGGACGCTTGCGTTTGCGAAGCATGGAAGTTATTTTCACTGTATTTCCAAGCAGAGGAAGTTATTTTCACAGTATTTCCAAGCAGAGGCATGGCTGTGTGGTAGAACACCTGCTTGCCACGCAGGCAACCCGGGTTCGATCCTCACTCAGACCCGAAAATTTTTATTATTTATTTTATTTGCATCTTTCTCGATTTTTCGGTCACGGACAAGATGATGATTTTTCGTTCACAACCAACGACGCCGACGCCGACGCTGACGCCGGAATTTCTGTGAAATGAGCTCTTTAACGCTATCGCGTTAATAATTGTACTTCAAGTTCTTACAAAGATGTGCAGATGCGTTATATAAGATTTCAAGACGCTTCTTTGGGAAAGCGCAAATATAAGAATGCATAATCAGTCGTTATGAAGGCAGAAATTGGAGCAATAGCTTGATAGAATCCCCACATGAAACGCCAGCTTCATTGAATTTTCACGTTAGCTAACTTGGTTATGCACCATTTTATTGAGTCAATCCGGGTAGAAATACCGAACTAGTACTTTGCCTGCTGTATCAGAAATATTTATACAACATCTAGTGAGAAGACCCGTGTGGCAACATGACAACTTCTGCTGGACTGAAATACCTGTGCCCTCACAAACAAACCAGCGTCCAACGTTGGCGTGATAATGAATGTCGTAAAGGGTTCTGCAAACGCCGCACTTTGATTGCGCATCAGATGAGACGAATGGGGGGAACTATCAGCCTCAGTTAAATATTAGATAACGATATAGCCTGACGTTTACTACGCGTTCAGCTTCGGACAATGCGAAGCATTATGTACAAACAACAGCGCAGAACGAATGCTAGCGTGTTTATAGAGCCGCGCTCACAATGATCATGCCACTAGCGTCTCTGGAGATCTAATATAAACACAAACACGTGATCTGCGCATGCGCCGTCCAGCAGGACGACCCGACAACGGCGGCGTTAACGATGGCGTGAATGCGACTTGAGCTCCCATGCGATTGCTAGCGCACCAGAAGACTTGGCCGTGCTCCAAAGCCTATAGCACCTACTGACACGCAAGCAGGCAATCTTTTGTCTAAGCCACCGCGTAGATAACTAAATTGGCAGCGCCTATTTGATCAAACTGCCGCTGCTAAGGGACAAAGACTGCTTCTGTGACCGGATGGCCACATTGACCTTTTGCAACCGCTTTCCTCTTCAGCGGAATATTTCGGGCACTTCTTTCAAAAAGCGACCAGCTAATTAAATGCGCGACCTCCTCATCATAGTATTTTCACGGATGATGCATATCACACGGATACGCGTACGTCTCTCGGGCTCCGCTACCATGCACGCGTTGGCGAACGCACGAACTGTGGCTCCTCGTTCGTTTAATTAATGAACTGATATGCATCGCGAAACCGAGCGATGATCGCTGCGCCCATTTCTTATCTGCCACCCTAGTGCTCGCGCTACTTGCGAGATTGGAGCCATTTTACTTCGCACTATGCTTCGTCTCTTGAGGCTGACCCCATTACGGCCTACTCTTCCTCTGCAGCATAGAGCCAACACGTGGCGCTTCCTAAGCTTTACCACGTAAATAGCGTGCAGCACCAGAGAAGCCGAAGCAGCATCAGGACATTTTGTGTAGTTCGTGAAAAGAAGCGTTATCCGATGATAAAAGATAACACAACTTTATCCGAGGTTTATGATGAGCCAACCACAATGCATACTTACAACAAAAAGCTCTGCTTTGAAAACCCCGTATGTGAAAGCGACGATTGCAATGCTTGAGGAACGTAATAGCTCGTGAGTTGCCGGGGAGCATCTGGGCCCACAGTCCAATAACATCCCGATGACTATCAACCATGTAGTTTCCAGCAAAGTTTACCTACTGTAAAGATGGTGGTTATTCCATAGTAGGGCTCATTTGTAGAAACATATTTGCTGAAAAGTTGCCTTTACTGCCTTCTGACTGCTTCGCATGGATCTCGGTGAGTACTATTCCGTTTTGCAAGAAACGAATCGCGAAGATCAATGTGCGCGATATCTTATTGTATGCTTCTTTAAAAAAATATTAGATTTCCTTGAAATATAGCGTTATAAACGCAGATTAAACAAAAGTAAATAAACCGACATGAGAATCGGGATCTACAAGCATGAAGCGCCGAGAAAACTGCGAATTAAATCAAGTTTGTGGCCCATTTCTAATCATTCTGGTCTGCAAAGTTCATCGTAGACATAACTATAGGCGACTATCTAGTGCCAGCCAGGGCTTCTACAGCGTTGCACGTTTCTAGCCGGGCCAGAAAGCAGGTTTTTCTCTCAACAGTGTCAGGCGCACGCAGCTCTCGGCAGCGCTGTCGCCGCGGTGGCGTCCAAGCCGCAAGCGTCGTTCGTTCCTAAAGCGAACCGCTTATTCAGCGCTCTCGCGTAAGAGAAGAGAAAAAGGAAAAACGTGCGCGTGGCTTGGCCGCGCAAGCTCGGCGTCCGCGATTAATTTCAACGGACGCTAACTAAGCTTTCCGGCCAGCTGGCGACGGCGCGGTAACTTCCTGCCTCGCCTCTGGATAGACAAAAGATTGGGGAAGAGAGGAGGAAATAGCGTGCAAGAAAGGGCACAGTAAGGCAGTAAGGGAGAAGAGATCGGGAATGAGAGGGTCAAGGAGGGAAAGGGGAGGCCGCGTGGGATGCAGATGCGTTGATAAACAAGGATAGAAAATGCGATAAGCTATAGCGGCCGCCAGGGTAGGCAGGCAGGCAGGCAGGCAGATGGGCGGGTGTGCGCTCCAGTCCTTTGAGTTTCCGAAGTAGCAGATGCGCGTTTAATGGCATCCTCCTTTCTCGGCTCTTCCACGAGGGCCGCTCCACAGCAAGCACGTTTCGTCCGCTCTCCTATGGCAACCTTTCCCTCTTCCTCATTCTCGCTCTTCCTATATATATATATTCTTTTTTTTGTTTTTGAGGGAAAACTTGTTAGTTCCGGTGGCCGCAGCTCTACGCAGAATGCCCACGTGTTGGGCGTGGTTCAGAGGGTGACGCAGCGAGCACTATGAACGATTTGTGCAGTTTGCTATTTATCAGGATTGTATGCGAGTTTAATTAACGCGTTATTATTTGTTGAAGTGGTAAAAAAGTGTAATGTATGCCCGACGGTGCCTTACCAAATACTCTAATTCAATTTTTACGGTCGCTATCAGAATTTAATATGAATGTCACCCATCGGTCAGCCTGGCCAGCATTAAAAACAATATATTTACGTGTTGTTCTCATTGCCGCCGTTGTTGTTATTGTTCATTTATATCTATCTCTGTATCGACGTGCGAGAAAGAAATAAAAGAATAAAGAAAAGGGAGGAACGTTAACCAGGACTATGACACTTCGGCTGCTCTCCACTGGGCACGAGAAAGTGGAGGAAAAATAGAAAGTTGTCAACAAAAAAACCAGATCAACCAACCTGGCAGAGAGACTACCATAACGTTTAAGCAGAGGTGAAAGAGCGTACGCTCACGGATTGAAAGTACTGAGTTCCCAGCGAGTTCAAATGCTATTGATGTTCACCGTATGTGGAAATAAATTTCTCTAAACACATCCCATAGTATACTAAATCGTCTGCAATTTCTTCTAAACGGCCACCTATTGGGCTCTTGTCTTATATGTCAATGTGCCGCGTATCTTTTCAATAATGGTTTCATTGTGATCATTAGTCTGTATTATGGCGAAAGCCTTAGATGCATAATCAAACGCGACAGTTGATCATCGGTGGCGTCGGCTTGAACACGAGTGAGGCAAAAAGTCATCATCACCAGGACCTTGTGACGTCGCCCTGAGACGTCATCATGTAACCTCACATATCACCACAATTTGTGGCGTCAGCAACGTGACGTCCCATGATGATGTCATTACGTGACATCACCGCTTGATCAAACCTGGGTCGATCAGGGAGGCAGATGAAAATCCTGGAGGCCGCTTGAGCTTGGCCTTCAAGAGTAGAACGCGATAGCGTGATCGGGCCCCGTGCTCATTGCCTTGAACTGTGCCGCAAGGGAAAGAACGTTTGTGTGCATAACATTGGCCGTATCAGATTATCCAGAACGCCTACTGCCAGCACAGTTGCAAGGTCCCCGCTGCGCCCTAATTCTTCCTTTTGTAAGTTAGCGAAGTACCCACCACGCGTCCGTATGGTGCCACGCGCACCTGTGCAGCTGCACACTTTGTAGTGAGAAGCTTTAAACCACCCTGTCGCTGCGCAATTCACATGTTTTGACGCCTGGTGCCAGTGTATGATTCTTCCATGCAAAATTGCGTGCGTTAAGGGCACTCCTCCCACTACACCACATTCTTAACAGCGTTTCCTTTTTTTCTTTTTTTCTTCTTTTTTTTTTTCTACTAGGCAGTTTCAAGCACTGGCTCCGCTTCGTGGTAGAACACCTGCTAGCCACGCAGAAGCCCTGGGTTCGATTCTCGCTGAGATCGAATTTTTTTATTGCGTATTTATTTGCATCTATCTCGAATTCTCGCTCACGGGCGACGCTGATATTTCGCTCGCAACCAACGATGCCACTGCCGACCCGACGCAGACACCGGCACTGGAATTTCTGTGAAACGAGCTCTCTAACGCTGTCGCGTTAAAACCAGGTGAGTTGAGAGAGCTTGTAGTGCCTCCGCTCCTGGAGGCAGCGCGAAATAATGTTAGGTGCAGAAATCTTTCGGAGGGGGAGCGGGAGTGGATAAGTACTTCGACTGAGAAGAAAAAAAGTTAGCAGTGGCTTAGCTCGGCTATGCCAGAATATACTTAGCTTGAGCTACGGACGGACGGACGGACTAGTGAGCGAGCTCACGCGAGTCAAGGGCCAGCCCACTAGTGACACGTCACTCCAGGAGCTTCCAGGCTTTTTCCGGCGCGCCAGCTGTGCGCCGTGTGACGTCACTGCTCCTCGCGCATGCGCAGCACGGCTCTCGATAAGCAACGCTAAACTGCTCAACCTCGGTCAGTGTAGCTTATGCTACAAAAGATGTTGGCTTTCGCCTTCGCTTCGTCTCAGGGAAATGCATAAAGAACCCTGTGCATGTTTTTTCAATTGCAGGACGATGGCCGTCTTCAGCGATTTCCAATGACCTCTATATTGCGCTATCAGATTCCCAGTGGAGCCTGCAAATTCGCTGATTTCATCACACTGCCCAATCATCAGCCATACTCGACTCTGGTTTCTCTCCCTGGACACTCACCTGAGGTAACTTGATAGCCCACCGCTAATATGTATTGCCTGTGACAAGAGCTGCGCCAATTCATTTTCTTAATGCCAACGAGAATATCAGTGGCGCATGTTTTCTTTTTCTATTCAACTTATGTGCCTTCATGCAGGTCTTTTAACGTTGTACCCCTTGTTTTCATGAGTTTTTTGTGTTTAAATGTACACAGAAATGTAGCCATCTAGCCAGTAAACATATCACTTATTGTTTTATCGTTGCTTTTTCTCTGCTTAATTTCTTGGTAAACTGTTTTTTTAGTGAGGACGGAGTAAGCATCGTAAGTAGAAATAGAAAACAATCCTTCTGTTAAATAAAAAATACGGCAGATACCACTCATTGTGGGAGTCGATGTCATACGAAGCAGTAGTAAAGTGGTAGCCTATATATCATTTTTTTTATTGCTTTCAGTGAGGCGTTGCGAGTTGGACCGACTTCTCCGTAGATTTTAGGGAGTTATGTGTATGTCGTGGGCACGCCCATAGCCAGGAACCTTTTTCGGAGGGAGAGCAAACACTCGGTGAATGCCTTAACTATTCGGAAAATGTGCCTATTTGAGGAAGCAACAGTTTGGAGCTGGAAGAGGATTATAGGACCCTCTGGGCGAACGAGCGCCCAGAAGTGGGCGGCTAGATAGATACGTAGAAAGAAACAGCCAAAGTACCTGCAATTCGCTAAGAAATGCTTCGCAATTTAAAACAATTAAGATCAATTTTTGAGTGCCATCTCGTCTTGTCGTTGACCTAGATTTACATAAACAAGCTACGACTATTTGAAAACTTAGTGCTTACGCTTTGTCTCTGAGGCATGATATTTTTAAGTGCATCGGCCACTTCCCGTTTCTCAGAACACTGCAAGCACATTGCAGTGAGAAATCAGCCACACACACACAAACCTACACACACACACACACACACACACACACACACACATATATATATATATATATATATATATATATATATATATATATATATATATATATATATATATATATATATATATATATATATATATATATATATATATATATATATACACACGTTTATTCGTGAGTGTTTTGCAGAATTTTCTTTACGCGTCGTGATTTCATGTGGTACCGTAGTCACGGCTGAAGAGTGACGCTGTGGCAAGCTGGGCTTCACTGGTGGAATTCAATAATGCAGATTCCTCCTGATAGACTTGGTATTCTTATTCCACACAGACGCCAGCTTCTGCGATGCGGCTTTAAAACGTGGTCAGCGTTTGAATCACGTGCGTCAGAGCAGATTTCGAAAGAGTATTATCATAAAACAAGCAGAACAATATCATCACTAGAGAACCGAGTTGAGAGTTAGTCTGCAATATAGCTCGTTTATTTTTCGAACCCGGTTTGCAGTTTGCTTTACTGTTTTTGAGCACATTGACACAAAGTTGGTTCCGGCATTTTGATCTGCATTGACTCCTGTGCAACGTTTTACTGGATGCTTGTATACTTTATTCATTTAGCAGTTTGCCATGTCACTATTTATTTGCCAACCACGAAAAGTACCACTTCATGCTTTCTTTTTATTTACTTGACTGTGGTAAAATTTCTGACTCTCGTGTACATGTGAATAAAAGATGTAACATTGAGAACATACGTAAGCATCAGCGCTAGCTTTAATACATTACCTTGCGCATTTGTCTTGTATATTTTGAGGGAGAAAAGCATGGTTGGGAAGGGGCTGTAATGCGCACACTGAATGCAAAAATGCAAATATAAATTCTTGTTATACAGAAAAAGCATGCATACATTGCACAGCAACTACAGCAGTAAGTTGCCAGAACTTACTGCTATAGATGTCTTCTTGTGTCGCCACGGTATCCCGCCGCACCAAACGCATATGCTTAAGCCAAATATGTAGTAACATCGCCTAATTATTGCACGTTTGCTAACGCGTACATTCAGTAGAGATTAAATGCGAAAGCACGTATTTCAGTGGAAGCATGCACGCGCATCACAGACCCGAACTTCCGACTCTTGCAGCTTTAGATTTCGATGAAGAGTGTTTAGATAGCTTTGGTGATGTTCGAGAAAAAAAAAAAAGACATGAAAGAAATGCACAGCATCCTGAAAACAAAAACTTATTACGTGACTTGAGAACTCCCGTGGTGTCCCTAAAAGTAGTTATTTGAATCCTTGTTTTTCGCGCCTCTCTTGTCATAGTGTACATTTTCTCATTCGTCTTACGAAAGGCGCGTTTATCATTACATGTCCCGTTTTATCTTTTTGAATCATGCCACCAGTGTCTTTTTGCTAGTCGACCTGTTGTGCGAAAACTACTGGCCAGCTTTTATTGCCCATCACTATACTTGACGCGCCGTGAGCGGAATAATGCACTTGGAGGGACGGGCTGGGCCGGGAACGGGGAGGAACGTTTGGGTGGCCGGCAAAGCGCCGTCGCCTTGTCGTCTTCAGACGATGTTGCTAAGCAACCTTCGCATGCTAGACACTTTCATACTCTTCCGTTCACTGCCACATGTAAAGGGTCTCTGGGGCCATGGATGGATGATGAAACTTTATTTAGGGGCTATGATGTGATTATTTCCCTGCGACAATGATATTTTACTTACCCGGGCGTCATATTTTAGCAGCGGCTTTTTTCGCGGTTTTGTGCCAGAATCTTGACACTTTCTTGGCATCTCTCTCGCGCTTCCCAATTATTAAGACTTGTGTTTGTAACCGGAGACAGCAGAACGGTAGCTCCGGCTCATAAGTCAACGGTTACGTTGATAGAATATTACATCGTACTTTATATGCGCCGGTCCTTGCTATAAGAGTTAACTCAACGCCTACTGCCTCTACAATTCTTGAGTTTTTACGGACCACTTTGACAAGTAATATTGCTGAGGATGAAACAGATTGCATCACATGCTGCGGTATACTTGGCCGGTAGGTGGTTTCGTTATAACGCATTACGCACTCCATAGCGACTGCAACCCATCGGTTGGCGATTTAAGCCATTAAGACTGATCTACATCGTAGATGCGGTAACTAGGTCAGGCATGGCAAGAAATTAAAAAAAAAACAGTCAAAGGTCCCGCGAGGTGTTTGTGACAATGAAACTCTTAGTGTTATTCAATCATACACTCAATAGCACTATGAAACTCGCGGCTTTAGCGAAGAAGGCAAAGAGCGCAGTGCCACACTTTACGGCGTCGTGAAGCGAGCTTGTCTGTATTTGCGTAGAATATATAGTTTCACACGAATGCTCCCGACTCACAAGTAGTTTGAACGCCATTGAGAACAACTGCGTCGCTGCTAGCTTCGGCATCCTTGCTACGTGAAGACAACCGCGTCTCAGTTTAAGCAGACGCATTCCGGACACGCGCGCGAGTGTTTACGGCGCACGCTGAGAACCTGCATTCGTCGTGGAAACGGCGCAAACTTGTCAACCTCCGCGGATGCATAGAAAGTGGGGCAGACGTGCTCCCTGACAACCCTTCTTGTCCTTAGATTTCAAATGTTCAGGCTGCGAAGGTGCCTACTTCTTATTCCATTCCCTCAAATACAAAAGAACGACGAGGAAGGAAACTTAGGAATGGAGAAATGTTGAGTCACGTTTTTGCTCTTGTGTGGTGTGACCTGCTTTCCTATGGCTTGAGAACCTGCACTGCGTGGAACTGCTGAGATCTATCTCAGCAGTTCCATGCAGATATACTGCATGAAGTTCAATAGGGTTGAAAGCTGGGCGAGTTGGTGATTGATCATCATATATATATACAGCATCGGTGTATCATCACTTATGCGGCATGATGCGGTAGGATAATGCGGTATGATTATGCGGTATAAAGATATGCTGTATGGTCAGTTTTGCGAGTAATCGGCACCCATTGGTCAACTGCGGTTGCTTGATTCCGTGCGCACAACCCCCTTTACGTCAAAGTTTTAAACATTGTCTTCAGACGCGTTTCCTCGCGGTTGCTGGTCTACTGCTGCTTTCATCCGGGTGATGCGCTTGCTGTGGGTACAGGACGGGCAGGCCATGATATGGTTTCCAACCGGTTGATGAGTTGATGAGTGTTTTTGGTACTGTTCATGATTACCGTGTTCTTTACGCATTTCGAAAAGTTGTGGCAGCTGAATTCTGCTTCATCTGAATCGATGTATCGTGATCACGCGTGCGTGTGGGCTCAGAAATAATCAGTCCCTCTCAAGTTATACTTTATTGTACCTCTGCTAAAAGCTCGCTTCGTTTCCTGTGTTTTAAACAATAAAGTCAGCAGTTGTTTAATGAAGCGCATTATTGTCCGCATTAAAATGTCCTTGCGCTGTTATCAAACACTGCAATGAAGCTGCTATGCGTTTTACGGCGCAATTTTAGTCAGCGGTTGTAAAGAAGTTGTTATGCACAACGTCGGGAGTTTATGCATTGACGCAGTACTGACTGACATGAAATTACTACCTTCAGTTCTAGAAACCTTCTATTCAATGCAACATCCATCCTAGTTAGACGCAATTTGAACTAGGTGTCACAAAATCATTAAGGCGGTGGCGATTATCGCTTCAATTACCTTGTTTGCCAATATTTCAATGCTTGGCTAGCAAAATAAATCATTTTGTCTTCGCGCCTTTATATATTATATTTTATTAGTTCCCTATGGAAAGGGGTTATAAGGATTCCTTATTCTGAGCGTAGCACCCTGCGTTCTGCACCAGCGCTTTTGGCAAGTGCTCCTCAGCTAAAAAAATAACGGCGGATTGGCTTTTAAGCCGAGCTCGGAGCACTATCACAAAGAAAACGCGGAATATATGAATGAATTGTAGCCTGTTGCTCAGTGTTTTTTACAGCTCGAATCTGAAGCTAGAATGTGAAGAGTGGCTCCCGGAAGCGCGCTTTTCTAAGACACTACTCTGCATTTTAAGCACGGCATTATTCTTCAGCAACGTTGTGGAATTCTACTGCCGTTCGAAACGCGCTCACTTTTTTAACCGAGCTTATGCGAGTCTCGAAATTTCCTCGAGAACTTGGAAAGAAAGCGGTGCTAGGATATAAGACAGATAAATCGTTCGCGGAAGCGGTATTGTAATGTAGCCGCATAGTGCGGTGCGCAATCATTCTTGGGGACCCGAGCGAGACGCGTATACCAAATAACTTCGGAGAACGAGAATATGAGCAAGAAAATTGTCGGCGGCTTTCCGCTTTTTAAGCTGTTTGCCAAAGTGGGAAAAAAAAGTAGCCCGCCTGGAGGCTGAGATAGCCACGCAATGCGCGCTGGGGTCAAGTCGCGAGTCGGGACATTATCATTTTTCTTCCGCCTTGATCTTTTAACTGCTGGGGGCGTTGGTGTTTCTGTCAATTTCTCGGTGTTTTTGTCAAATAATGCCTGGGGGCTCAGGTAGCTATTTGGTTGTCGACGTAGTCGACGAGTGCTGCGATATTGAAACTTTGCAAAGTTGGTCGGTACACTGAGGAAATCGAATGTGGACATTAGCTTTACGGCAGAGCTCGTGTTTGCTTTGCCATCGCGCAAAGACATAGTGGCAGTGCATCTGCTATAGAAACTGTCAATTCGATTATCAAAAGACGGGAAATGCCTCGAAGCGCTCGTTTTTGATAAAGACAATTAGATAACGCCAACAGATAATGAGGCTAAAATTAGGGAAAAGTATAGGGGGGAGCTAACGGCATAATCAGTCCTTCCAAGCCTTTTTTAACGTTTCGGAATGCAGCCTGCTTTTAGTCAACCGCGGAGGAACCGATCTCAAATATTCCTCGGTCGTGACTGTCTGCGTGCGCGCGGTGAACGCTGATATATGTGTGCGCATATTACCTGTTCTTTGTTTCCTCCTCGCCTTGTGTACTCCCCCCCCCCCCGTGTAGGGTAGCAAACCGAGTACAACCTGGTTAACCTCCCTGCCATTCCTTTGCCTTTCTCTCTCTCTCTCTCCCTTTTTAATCGAAATGTATTAACAGTGCCATCAAAGTAGATGAAAATGAGCGAAAAATTCAAATTTATGCCGGTCGCGACACAACCCACAGGCTGCGGTGGTCAGTCAGCTCAAGCTAAACTAATGCTGCAGCTGGCAGCAGCGCATACGTATTGGTCAAGCTCATATTATCTAAAATAGGAGGTGAATGCGGATGGCGCTTCGTTTAACATTATTCTGTGGCCAAGGGAAACCATCAAATGTACTCGAACTCTTAACGTAGCTACTTCAGGAGCCATCCCAATTCCATTCCTGATTGCGTACGTGTTTTTTTTTTATTTCTGTACTTGCAAAAATGCGGCCTCCGATGCGCTCCCGAGAAGTCGGAACACCTCACCCTGAAGTCCAGAACGAGAGGACGGCCAGCCGCCTACAATGAACCCGATCCCAGCGTCACCCTAAACGGAAAGCCCATCCCGAAAGTGGAAACATTACGAGTGCTGGGACTCCATATCCACAAAGATGGGTCCGGGGCGGCCACACTCCCTCGACTACAGCGCACGCTATCGCAGTTAACGCATCTCGTCAGGAGATTTGCAAACCGTAGAAGTGGCCTCAAAGAACAAGACACGCTCCGTGTGATGCAAGCTCTCCTCAGCAGTCGAATAACCTATGGCACTCCCTACCTCGCGCTGAAGAATGCAGAGATAGAGAAGCTCAACATCATGATTCGTAAGGCCACGAAAATTGCTTTGGGGATCCCATTCACGGCTTCCACTGCAAAACTTCTCAAGATGGGTGTACACAACACCTGGCAGGAACTAGCCGAAGCACACAAGGCTAGTCAACTAGAACGGCTAAAGCTCTCGCCCACTGGAAGATCAGTGCTTCAGCGGCTCAACTATGGCGAAACCTTTATAGCTGACACAAACACGGACCGAAAAGAACGAATCCCGCCAAACATCCGCGAATCTCTCTGCAATGCACCAATTCCACGCAACATGCACCCCATGCATCACAAGGAAAGAAGGCAAGCCAGAGTGAATGTTCTGCGGCGAAATTACAACCAAGATGCGGACGCCAGATATACAGACGCAGCCAAGTATCCCAATAGAGACGCCTACGCTTTGAGCGTCGTAGATTCTCGGGGCATAGAGCTCGCATCTGCCACAGTTCGCGCCCAACGCCCAGAAACTGCAGAAGAGGCGGCAATCGCACTTGCTACCACTACGTGCTTGGATGCAGGTATCATATTTACTGATTCGCAAGCAGCCATGCGAAGCTACTCTAAAGGTCGTGTGTCTGCCCAAGCACTCAAGATACTGAAGCGCCGAAGCACTCCGATGCCGTACACCTGTGTCACGTGGGTTCCTGGGCACGAGGGGCTGGAGGGGAATGAGGCGGCACACGCCGTGGCCCGCGATCATGCCTACCGGGCTATACCTTCCCACTCTCCAGACGCCAGGACCACGTCTACGGAGGCTGAGCCCGTACCAATCACTTACTCTGCAATACTACAACACCACAGGCTGGAACGCAGAGAGTACCCACCACCACATTCAAAGCTCAACCAAAAGGACAGCACCATACTGCGAAGACTTCAGAGCATAACCTACATACACGGTATACTCATGCACAGGCTGTACCCAACATTGCACGAATATCTCTGCCCAGTCTGCGGTGTACCTGACACCTTGCCCCACATGATCCTCGCGTGTCCATGCAATATAAACACCAACTCATCGCCTTCGCCGAATGCCTGTGACGCCTGTCAAGCAAACGAACACTTCATCGAAACGTGGGAGGCCAAGCTCGCCTCGGAGGGCCTGGACGAACAACGACGTCTCGTCGCCATGGCCAAGGAGGCAGCGAAAGCCAGAGGGTTCCTGGAATGAGGAGACCTCCCACCTAGGGTAGACGCGGGTCTTGCACCGCGATGCCGTCTCGTGCAATAAACGTTTATTCCTCCTCCTCCTCTCTATCTTTCTGTCTCTGCCTGTGATGTGCGTGCGTGTGTGCGCACGTGTTAATGTGTGCTGAAGTAGCGTAGCAAGCTGGGCTAGTTGAAACATACTCGTGAGGGTCAGCGCAAAAAAAGAAAAAAAAGGACACGAAAAACAAGAAAGTACACAGCACCAGCGCCCGTTCTGTTGTGTTCACGTTGCGTTGTGTTCACTTTCTGTGCACGTTCATTATAAGTGGTGTACACGTTCTGTGCCTTAGGACGCCACCCTTGTCCCATTTGGCACCACGGTGTCTTCGATGCGTGCGACAGCGTGCCCCTATTTCTTATTGCACCGTCTTTCCTGTGACATGGCCACCCAAGGAGAGCTGGGCAATGCTGTCTGGTGAGCGCAGTTGGCACGCGACGTGTTCGCCGTCCCGCAAGGATTACCGATTCCCGAACTCCAGCTGGGAAGGAACCACGGTGTAAGAAAAATACTGGGAGGAACCAAGAGGGCTGCCGCGGGAGCGCGCAAAGCCATACCCCTCCCCCATGACCTCTTCTCCTTCCCAGGATTATCTTCCACACTGATATACGACCTCTTCGAATCTATGGTAACGATGTGGTGGGGGCGAGTGCCAAGCCGCGAAGGAGGAAGGCTCAAGTCGCGTCGCAGCCCCGAGAACGCGTTGATGTCTTCGCGGCTGAACCCTAAACCAGCTTACCGAAGCTGTGCTGCGGATGCCTTCTGTGAAGGATGTGTAGCAATAGGAACTTTTGCGTCGGGTCTGCCCTCCCCTCGAAACGGTGTAGCGAAAAGAAAAAACAATATTGAGTCACGACAGAACTTCTGCACACTTTTCGTTTACAACGAGTCTGAGTGCACGCTGAACACACCGATGAAATGGTTGTTTTCGCAGGTTGCTTAAATATCTGACGCAGCCAAAAATGATGTGCAAATGCGGAAAGACTTTCCACACCACTTAATCAAGGAGGAGGGTGCTCAGTTACGATGCATATTGCAATCGTGACTACCCTTTTTGAAATACATATTTTCCCTTCTTGCTACAAAATTTTACTAACAAGATTAAAGGAATATACACCCTTATATGTGCTGCTTATTGCAATGAACAGACATGGATGGGTATTTAGAGTAGATAAAAGGTGTACTGCAAAAACAAACGAACACGCGGATGAAAAAGTACTGTCAAGTCGACAAGTATGCAAAGAAACAGGACAGGCTGCATATCTTGCTTGGTATATTGGAAAAAAATAGGGCAGTTGAAGAAAATGGGGCAGTTACGTGCTATTGGTGCGAAGACTGAGGAAGCAGCTCAGCTGGTTGCCCTCCTTCTCTCTCTTCTCCTCACCCTCACTTCCCTTTTCCACATCTTGCCACATTATACTGTGCATGGCTATGCTGTGCTTCAACCTCTCCACTCTTCCATTCCCACCTCCTCACCAACGCTTCCATTTCCCACCTCTGTTTATACTTTGCTAGCTCTCTGTCCTTTCGATTTATTATTTTTTTTGTGTCTGTTTCCATTTCTTTCTCGGTCTATTTTCTCTTGCTGTCTATTTATTTTTCTGCTAATCTTTCTTTTTCTATTTTTTCTTCTCTTTCTTTATATTTCTCTCTGCTTCTTTCCTTCTTCATCTTTTTTTTCTCTTTCTCTCTGTACTTGTTCTATCACCTTCTTTCTTTTTCTTTCTTTCTTTTTCTTTTTTCTTTCTTTCTATCGGTTTTCCTCTATCTCTATCTGTCTTTTCATATCTTTCTCTTTTCTGTCTCCCTCTCTTTCGCTGTACTTAATCTCTCGCCCATTAGAGTTACGCCGGACAAATCGGCGCACGTGTCCTGGGAGCGAAGCAGCAGATGAAGAAGAGGACGAAGAGAACGCGTACCGTTTCACGATTATGATAGCTTTCAGGACACGCTATGAGGCAACACGAAAAACTTCACAGCTCCGCTGCAAGGCGGGATAGAATAGATGAACTTGAATAGGGATGAAATTTTCCTGTTCAGTGAATTAACCACAAGAGTGGCTCAGTTCAAGCCACCTCTGTGTGTTTGAAGTCGGATACGACGTAGGCTACTTGGTGGAAGTTTCCCTTGGCATGTGGCGGAACTGTCGCACACAGGGTTACGTATATTGCAACATTCACAATTGACTTTGCAGTCACAAGATTGTGGGGGAAAATCCTTTGTTTAATGCGAATAAAGCCACAGATAGTTTATGCTAGGTTAGCAAAAAACATTTAAGCGATGTTGAACCTAGCGCACCGCCCTTTCTTGCTGATTCTGGGGGGATTATTACCAGACATAAATAGCCGCGAGTGTAACTGAATAGTCGACTTAGAAATCCTCGAACAATGAACGTCGCTGTAGCCATCGTATAGGCAAGAAGTGTCTTCATACGGGCTTAGAATAGCCCCTAATAATTGACTAAACATTGACTCCAGCGACATGCGTTAGTTAATATTTTTTTTTATGGCGCAAAAGCAGCTGAGGCTATGCCACGTCAACTAGTTATTCGACGGCTTCTGATCACTCCCAAGGCTAAATTTTCTCCTAAACCTTTGTTGCGTCAGTGTAACATATAACGTAAATATCGATTAATCAAAGTGTTACATCCGAAAATTCACAAAGAAAAAGTGCCTACTGCAGACGTGGAGATAGCATTTGATCCACGGTGGAAATTCTCTCATCGGAGGGAATCAATTGGGCG
>JALIZH010018961.1:0-19078 GCA_030522465.1 Rhipicephalus appendiculatus
TCCGCCAGACAAGAAAATGCTTCCTACTAAAGGTGTTATTCAAATCTCCATAGTGAATCCTGTGTCACAGTTTTATCGGGCAATTTTTTTCCATTCCGCTATCATTGTAGGAAAAAGACACGTGTCGTGAATGGAGTTACAGCTAGTGAGTGTCTGTGCCTGGTAGCTTAACCTGACGAATATGCTAGGTGTGACGTGTCGATCTTCTACTGACTTTTCATTAGTTGAAAATCGAAAGACTTTTAGATGACACACACGACTTCGGTGATTTATAGCCGGTAAGCTACTTTGAGATATGAGGTTAATGATTGGAAGTTCGTCCATACATATTGTCTCGGTAAATAAAGGAAAACAAGCAGCCACACGGTAAACAGCGGCACAGCTCTGATCGAGCAGCACGTCTTCGTCTTTCTCCACCACTCCCAATTTCTCCGCCACGCACCAATAATGGCAAAACTAGCCGCAAAACAGCCTCTCCCTCTTCAAAAGCATCGACTCGTTGCTTTCAAATGTGTGAAGGCAAGAGCAAATCTTCAGCGTGTGTAATACGGCTTCATCCTAGCCACGTGGACGACAACCGGTGGTGCTGCACGGCGGGAGGATTGTGCACCAGTCTCTGCGATAACTTGGTAGTTGACATTGTTGAGGCGTTGAAGAGCCCGGTAAGGGCCGAAATAACGGCGTTGGAGTTTCTCCGACCGGCCGCGTTGACGTGCAGGACTCCAGATTCATGCTTGTTCTCCCGGGTGGTAGGTGACTTCTCTGTCGCGAAGGTTGTACCTGTGAGCGTCGTAATGTTGCTGTGAGCCAATGCGCAAACGAGCTAGTTGACGAGCTTCTTGGGCACGTTGCGCATACTGGGCGGCATTTTCGGTGGTGATCGCAAAAGCGTCAGGTAAAAACATGACGTCTAACAATGTAGTAACCTCTAGGCCGTGAAGCAAGCGGAAAGGGGTAAATCCTGTAGTTTCCTGCACTGCGGTGTTATACGCGAAAGTTACGAAAGGAAGGACACTGTCCCAGTTCCTGTGGTCCACGTTGACATACATAGAAAGCATGTCTGTGATGGTCTGATTGAGCCTTTCTGTTAGGCCATACGTTTGCGGATGGTAAGCTGTCGTCCAGTGATGTACGGTGCCGCTAAGTGTCATCACTTCTTCCAGCAGTTGGGCGGTGAAGGCTGTGCCTCTGTCGGTTAGAACCATGGCCGGTGCACAATGGCGGAGGACGACAGCATGAATGAAGAAGTCGGCAACATCGCTAGCAGTACCTCGTGGAAGTGGCCATGTTTCGCAATAGCGGGTTAAATAATCCGTTGCAACTATTATCCAATGGTTACCCGCTGAAGATTTCAGAAATGGTCCTAGCAGGTCCGTGCCAACTTGCTGAAATGGTGCTCGACGGGACTCGACAGGGTGTAAAAAGCCAGCAGGTTTCATGGGCGGAGTCTTGTGCCGCTGGCAGTCGCGGCAGGCTTTGATGTAGTGCTTGACGGTATGGGACAGTTTAGGCCAGTAGTACTTGTGGGGGGATACGAGCGAGAGTACGCGTGAACCCTAAATGTCCAGAAGACGGTTGGTCATGACACGCATTTAGGATCTGTTCTCGCATCGCAGACGGTACTACTAGATGGGCGATTCGAGCGCTGCGATGAAAGTTCCGCTTGTACAGGATGTTGTCGCGAAGGAAAAACGATAAAATCGTGCGCCTGAATGTTCGTGGTGGCTGCTTAAGCTGGCGCTCAACATAGTCGATGAGTGGACGAATCTCTAGGTCGCCACGCTGTTTCTGAGCCAAGTAAAACGCTGTGGCGACCATGAGGAAACTCTCGTCAGTTTGGTCAGGAGGAGTCGGCTCGACTGGCGCGCGTGAGAGCCAGTCAGCGTCGGTGTGCTTGCGTCCCGACTTATAAACCACCGTAACGTCAAATTCTTGGTGGCGGAAACTCTATCGGGCGAGGCGGCCTGAGGGGACTTTGAGGCCTGCAAGCCAGCACAAAGAATGGTGATCGGTGACTACTTTGAAAGGTCACCCATACAAATACGGTCGGAACTTGGCTATGGCCCACACGACAGCTAGACATTCTTTTTCTGTGGTCGAATAGTTAGATTCAGCCAATGATAACGTACGGCTAGCGTAGGCGATCACTCGCTCGATACCGTCTTGCCACTGCACAAGAACGGCGCCGAGGCCAACATTGCTTGCGTCTGTGTGCACTTCAGTGTCGGCATTTTCGTCAGTGACCTAATATTGGTGGCGTCTGAAGGCGTCGCTGCAGCTCGCAGAAAGCCTGGCGTTGTTTTGTGTCCCAAACAAACGCGACGTTGTCTCTTGTGAGGTGGTGCAAGGATTCTGCTATCTTCGAAATGTTCGGGACGAAGCGACGGTAGTACGCACAAAGTCCCAGAAAACGGCGAACGTCTTGTTTGTTCGCTGGGGTTGGGAAGGCAGCAACAGCTCGCGTTTTGTCGGGATCTGGGCGAATTCCGTCGCTGCTTACTAGGTGGCCGAGAAATTTGAGCTCCTCGTAGCCGAAGTGGCATTTTTCGGGCTTGAGTGACAGGCTAGCTGTTCGGAGCGCATCAAGTACTGCCCGAAGACGCTGAAGGTGCTGCTCGAAAGTCGTTGAAAAAACGACGACGTCATCTAAATAAACAAGACACGATTGCCACTTCAGACCGGACAAAACTGTGTCCATCGTTCGTTGAAAAGTCGCAGGAGCAGAACACAATCCAAAGGGAAGCAGCTTAAATTCAAAGAGCCCGTCAGGAGTAATGAATGCGATCTTTTCCCGGTCACGGTCATCGACCTCAATTTGCCAATAACCACTGCGCAGATCCATGGATGAAAAGTATCTGGCGTGTCAAAGTCGGTCGAGCGAGTCGTCGATGCGGGGAAGCGTATAGACGTCTTTCTTTGTCACGTTGTTCAGCTTGCGATAATCAACACATAAGCGCAATGTGCCATCTTTCTTTTTCACCAACACAACTGGTGATGCCCATGGGCTCGTAGCTGGTTGAATGATGTCGTCAGCAAGCATTTGTTGAACTTGTTCGTCAATGGCGTCTTGTTCTCTTCGGGAAACACGATAAGCATGTTGTCGAATAGGTCTCTCGTTGGGCTCGGTTATGATTCTGTGCTTCACAACGGGTGTCTGCTTGATTTTTGACGTCGTGGAAAAGCAGTTACTGAAGGAAAGCAGGAGGGAGCGAAGACTCTGTTGCTGTGAATCCGATAGTTCGGAGTTCACGCCAATCTTAACTGTGGACGGCTTGTCGTCGTGAGGACCGGAAGAGAGTTCCGCGAGTGATAAGCTGGCTCTGGAGTCGCTGATTTATTCGATGTAAGCGACGACACACTGCCTCATGAAGTGCTGGTATTCATGACTGAAATTTGTTAGTAGAATTTTAGCAGGCTCTTTTGTCAGTTCCATGAGGCCGCGGGCGACGCATACTTGACGCGACAAGAGCACGGACACATTGCCTTCCACAACTCCGAAAGCGGTTCGGTTGATGTCGCTCACCACGTTAACCAGCACACTCGAACAGGGCGGTACGGTCACTGAATCATCGGATACACGCAACGCCATCATGCGCGATTCGCATTCGTGCGAGCTTGCGTTACGTGAAAACGTCACCAGCAGCTCTCGGAGATTTATAATGGCCCCATATTCTCCAAGAAAGTCTAATCGCAAGATAACCTGCCTGGAGCATTCCCACAACACGACGAAAGTCCCGCTGAAGGTCGAGGCACCAATATGCACTCGGGCAGTGCACCTGCCAACCGGCGTCAGTAGATGGCTGCCCGCCTTTCGGGAGCTGGGGACCACTCCATGGTGTCGTCACCTTTCGGAGAGCAGCCGCGAAGTCACCACTCATAACGGAGTAATCGGCGCCGGTAATCCACGAGAACGGTGGCCTGGTGATTGTCGACGGTTACAGAAATATCGGCGCAAAGTACGGCGTCAGTATCAGTGAATGGCGGTGTAGAGAAATCGGCGTCGTTAACATGTCGTGTCGGAGGATGTTTGTCAGGACGATTAACAGCAGCCCTACCCCCGAAGGTCGCTGTCCTCAGTTTTCCTGACGTGGGCGAGGGCTTGGGGACCTGTTTCGAAAACCATAGAGCATGGCGTAACGATTAGGTGAGCTGAGGCGCCGAGGAGAAGGTGAGCGTGACTAGCGGCTTTGTGCCGGAGGAAATGGCTGCTGAGCTGCCAGGTACTGCTCAAACTCGCGTGGGCGCTCCCCGTTGCTTGGTCGACGCACGTTAGGGTGAAATCCCTGAAGGTCCATCCTACGATACGCACACTGGCGGTATAGGTGGCCCGCTTCGCTGCAGTGGTAACAAAGTGGCCTGTTGTCCGAGGTGCGCCATACGTCTGATTTACGGGTGACTTCGCGCGGTACGTCGTGCTGGAAGGTGTTCTCGTAGGCATTTGCAGGAACGAATGGACATGGCGTTGCCGGAAAAGTAGAGGGCGGGCGGCGGGCTGTAGAAGGTTGAGGACTCCGTAAAGCTTCGGCATAAGAGAGAACAGGAGCTTCCACGCGCGTGGGGAGCAATGGTTGAGTCACGTTCCTGATTTCATATCGAATGATGTCACCCGGTACGGTCACCGTCGGCTGAGTAGGAGTGGGGCGAACTGTCTCAAGTTCTTCGCGGACAACGCTCCGCACAAGCTCTCTAAATGCTGCCAAATCCTATCCACATGTGAAAGGTGACACAGCGGCGACAGTAGCTTGGCGGTCGTACTGCAGAGAGCGTTGCTGCAGTGCTCACTCCATTGTCGTCGCTTCAGCGATGAAATCATCGACAGTAGTTGGGGGCTTGCGCATGAGTCCAGCAAAAAGTTGCTCCTTCACACCCCCCGCATTAGGAGTCGAACTTTCTTTGTCTCATCCATTCCTGGGTCAGCGCGTCTGAATAAGCGCGACATGTCCTCGACAAACATAGCCACGCTTTCGTTTGGCTTCTGAACCCGGCTCTACAGAGCCTGCTCGGCTTTTTCTTTTCTTTCTGGATTTCTGAATGTCTCGCGTAGTTGTCGTTGGAATTCTTGCCAGTTGGTCGGCTAATAGACGGCTCATGGTTCTCATACCACGTGCGAGCGTAGTCTTCAAGTGCAAAGTAGACGTAGCGCAGTTTCTTGGTCTCGTTCCACTCGTTGGCTGCTGCGACCCTGGTCGAAGTGGTCGAGCCAGTCATCCACGTCCTCGAACACATCACCATGAAAGGACTTCGGGATGCGAGCTGTGTAGACGACGTTTGGGGTAGATGCGAGTCGCTCTATAACGCTCTCTTGCGTCTGGCTTGCCGTTGTGGTGGAACATTCTTACCGGGATCAAGGGACCAAATTCGGGGGTAGTCCTAACATGCGGCGGCTGTGGGGAAGTGACCGGCTTTCCTCCGGCATTGTAGAAATGGTGGCAGGAACTTGAAGCGTCTTGATTTCCAACTAGCGCATTAGGAATATACCCCGCACCTCCACCAGTTTGTCACCGCAAATAAAGGAAAAGAAGTAGAAACACGGCAAACAGCGGAACAGCTCCGATCGAGCAGCACGTCTTCGTCTTTCTCTACCACCAGCGATCTCCCCGCCACGCACAAATAATAGCGAAACTAGCCGCGCAACAGCCAGATACCCACTAAATGTCCGTCTCAATATTAACAGAGTGGCCTGAAACGATCGTTCAACTTTCCAAAAATTCTGCGCGGCCAGCGCCGAGCAGTGCTAACAGATTTTGTGGGTAAAGTCCAATCACATAAAATAAAAAAAAACTGTGGGCGAGAGGCAATGCCCCCTCTGAGAAAGCATCATCCTCATGCTGCAAAAGGACACGAAGGTGAAACAAGAAACGTATACCTGATTATTGCGAAAACCTAAAACAAGTAGGAAATACTCTTACAAAACTTCGCTAAGCGCAAACAGAATGGCTTAAGGCGCACCACATGCGCTATTTTGGGGCGTGTCCAGCGCATCTGAGAAATCGTGGTGCCGTCAGGGACAACCTGGAGGTCCAGTGCGCCGAGAGGTTGAAGTAGCCTGAGTAGCCCGAAGTGTTCTCGAAGAAGCTTCTCACTAAGTCCGTGTTGGCGTGTCGGCGTC
The DNA here is from genome assembly GCA_030522465.1 of Rhipicephalus appendiculatus. Taxonomy (NCBI): domain Eukaryota; kingdom Metazoa; phylum Arthropoda; class Arachnida; order Ixodida; family Ixodidae; genus Rhipicephalus; species Rhipicephalus appendiculatus. Next base: position 6,110 of record JALIZH010018961.1, read on the forward strand.
GACACCCAGACTCGGTCACCGAGTTGTCACCGAGTTAGTATTCCATGTGAGACAGTCGAAGATTGTAGCGACGGTGGTCGAACCTATGCTGGTTCTTGATACGCAGGCGGGCGCGATGTCCAGCTCCATTGGCGCGTTGCAAATAAGTTGCGTCGTCGAGATTGTCTTCGTCAGTGGCAGGTGGCAGCAAGGCGTCGAGCGTCAATGCGGGCTCCTTCCGTAAACCAGCCTGAACGGCTTCATGTGCCTTGCTTCTTGCATTGTCGTGCTGTAAGCGCAGGTTACGTAAGCAAAAATGGCGCCTATCCATTCTCTTGTTCAATATAGACGTACGCTACCAGCATGTAGGTGAGAGCTTCAGTCAGGCGCTCGGTGAGACCATTCGTTTGTGCGCCATAGGCAGTTGTCCTTTCGTGACATGTCTGGCTATATTTCAAACTTATTTGTGCTAGAGCTCCCATAAAAGTGGTACCCTGTCGGAGATGAGTTCTGATGTTCCGTGACCATAGGTCGGCAAAACTTTTGGTGCTCACTCAGACCCACTCATGAAATATATCTTGCGCTTAGGGCGAACTCGGACTCAGACTCACCAAAATTTTCCTGAGCCGGGCTCACTCAGACTCAACTTCACCAAAAGATTACTCACCCGGACTGACTCAGAATAAGACTCCCGACTTGATCTGAGTCTGAGTGAGTCCAAGTGAGTCGACTCATCAGTCCGCAAGCCTAGAATTAGCTTTTTCGACCATGGTGTCAATGCACTTTAGCACAAAAATTATTGGCGCATCGAAAGTACCATGTGAATCGATGTTATGCGAAGCATGTGGAGGCGAGGTGACTGGGTTGTAATTTTTTTTATTGAGCGAAACGTTACGAAATGACGCTACTGATATGTACAAATGTTGTACGCACAGACATATGTTGAACAGTCGCGTATGTTTCAAATAACTAGTTGTTTACAGATGCGTAACGATACCAACAGAGACATGTATTACCAACACCAAGAGTGGTAAGCTCATATGGAGCACTTGTGTTGCGAGGATGGTAGTTCTGCATACTGCTTCGTGGACCAACTACAGTGGACGACGCTTAAGAATACGATTCACGTTAACCTGACGTGACACCCGCCTCATAGGAGTATATATGTAATGGTTATAAAATTAGATAGCCAGCACTGCAATCACAACTGACGTTTCACCAACGTTACGCCTGCATAAGGTCCTTTTCCTAAGCAGTTCCGAGACTTGGCGAAGCTCTGTGGTAGAATGCTTGGTTGCGACGCACATTGCTTGGGTTCCATTCGCGCTAGGACCGGATATTTATTATTTGCATTCGTCAGGTCAGTGCTCTCGACGTCAGTTTTTCTTAACGCTCGCGCATTTAAGTTACCAATGCCTCGTCTTGATGTTCCTGGGTAGATATAAATTGTCTAAGTCCGGTGGCGCATACCCGCATTCCGCGGCCCGGTGTATACGGATATGAGCCACACGTGTCTGGAGAACTGAGTTTGACGACGTACGCGACGGGATCTTCACGTTATTCATGTCATGGCCAGCCAGATATATCCGTCAATACCTCTTACCCTCCCATACAAATTTTGGTCTACCCCAAGTTAACGAGGCGATCACGAGAGCACCCAGACGCAGGCAGATAGATAGATATATAGATAGATAGATAGATAGATAGATAGATAGATAGATAGATAGATAGATAGATAGATAGATAGATAGATAGATAGATAGATAGATAGATAGATAGAAACGCAAAAGTGCTTACAGTACGCAAATAAATGCGTCGCGTTTAATATCTCACATAACCGGTTCTCTTCTTGACGCCTTTTGATATTGTCACGTGGTCGTGACGTTGACGAAGGCAGTAGGCAGTAGTCCAAGATGAAACACTTTATTTGGGCCGAACTTGTGGCCGGTAAACTGAAGGTGAGATTACAGCAATAAACGCTGAGACTGATAGCGGCGAACAGAGCGTCGGCCGTCGATGAACTGAACATCGTTGGAGCGCGCCGGCTTTTATGCATCACGCGTCGAACATTCTAGCCTTATCACTGGTCATCGCGTACGCTCTGGAATAATCTCGAGTGGTCGCGTCTTGCGCGCAATCTTAACAAAAACGATCTACAATGATCGCGAAGCTTCTAGAACAATGAGGCGCGGTTTGCGCTGAGCATTGCTGACAGCCTTTGAGGGCGAAAACCGAATAGAGCAAAGTGAAAATAAGAAACGCGCGTGGCAATATAGTACGTTCGAATACGAGTTATTAGTGCTCGCAAACTAGTAAGGACATTTTTATTGAAAGGGATGACAACATAACATATTAGATGTGAAGCATCTTAGAGCGGGGTTTAATCCGGTGGTGGTGGTGTGCGGCGTGACCATCCTTACTGCGCATGCGCATACCCTTTAAAAAAATAAAAATAAAAATCTCCTCTCACCCTTCGAATCACACCGGAAAAGAAAGGAAGTCGCTATACTCCCGGGCAACTTTTCATGGCCCTGCAGCGAAGGCTACAGAGCCAAATGATGCATATCCTAGCGCTAAGGAATGTAGTCCTACTATTGTGTCCTTTTTTTCTACGTGACATATGAAAAATACTAGTGTCATTTTTTGCATGTAGCTCTTTGACACAGGACGCTGCTCACACCAGTAAGATATCCGCATTTGTTTTAATTTATAAGTTGTCACTTCGCGGTTTTGAACGCGTGAGAAAGCCGCGCCCACGTGGCCGCGCCTTTTACGTGTACCTCGAACGCCAAGCGGTATCTGCGTCGATATGAAACGCTGATCGCGCACAGCCATCACTTTCTATAGCGGTACGGAACGCATGACATACCGGACTATCTCGCGTAGTAGTACATGTGCAGAAGCCCCGCCTCTGTAGCCTTCGCTCCAATGCCAAGAAAAGTTGTCGCCGAGTATAGTTAGTACAAAGCTATTAAATATACGAACAGCGCATAAGGACAAAGACGGAAGAAGGAAACAACACACAGCGCTGACTTTCAACAATCATTTAATAGCGGAGCGATGTACATATATATGTGAAAAAATGGGCATGCGTAGAAGGGTGCAGTTAACAACCACTGCGATACAACGCCAACAGAACTCTTGTCATTTATTGATTGAGCAGTAAACCAGTGCACAGCTTAAAATTGATCGAGATACGCAATCTCTTTTTGCAATAGCGCAACTGATGGGGAACTTACACATGTACCGTCAAACTTACTTATGTGATAGGCCTCAATTATCTCACGCGTGGCCTGCGAGTGGTGCTTGCCTATTACCTCGCAACGCTCAAAGAGGGGCACGCAGCCGCAGTCACGGCAGTGAATTCCGAGGTGTCCTTGAACCGCATTGTGCACATTATTATTATGCTCTCTTAAACGGTCGTTCAAGCACCTTCCGGTTTGCCCTATGTACTTCTTACCGCAGGACAGCGGAAGAAGATACACGACACCAGTAGCACAAGGAACAAAGCGCGTTCTGTGTTTCACAGAGCATCTTACTCTATTTGTAGCTGGTTGATTCACCAACTTACAGAGCTTTGATAGCTTTTCCGGAGCGGAAAAGACAACAGTGCTGCCAGCGCGTTTCCCAATTTTTTTCAGCCTATGCGAAACATTGTGCAGATAAGGAACTGCAACACAGTTCTTAGGAACTGACGCATTTTGAGGCTGAGATTGCCCTCCTTGATATTTGATTTGCTTCAAAAGTTTTTCCGCAACAGCAGAAATCAGGGAATTCGGGTAACCAGCGCTTAAGAGGCGCTCGACCTGTGCTTTGAAACTGCGTTGCGTGCGGCTGCGTGCCCCTCTTTGAGCGTTGCGAGGTAATAGGCAAGCACCACTCGCAGGCCACGCGTGAGATAATTGAGGCCTATCACATAAGTAAGTTTGACGGTACATGTGTAAGTTCCCCATCAGTTGCGCTATTGCAAAAAGAGATTGCGTATCTCGATCAATTTTAAGCTGTGCACTGGTTTACTGCTCAATCAATAAATGACAAGAGTTCTGTTGGCGTTGTATCGCAGTGGTTGTTAACTGCACCCTTCTACGCATGCCCATTTTTTCACATATATATGTACATCGTTCCGCTATTAAATCATTGTTGAAAGTCAGCGCTGTGTGTTGTTTCCTTCTTCCGTCTTTGTCCTTATGCGCTGTTCGTATATTTAATTATGTCCTACCAACTTCCCCAAGTTTCCACGCTTCATAGTACAAGGCGTTCGTCACTTTCAGAAGTCACGGCGTTTGGCGCCGATACATGATGAGGCGAGGCGTTGCCGGGGCACTGGCTTCTTCATAGACGTTGGAGTCGATAGGGTGAGCTTGTTCCGTTGCAGGACGCGCGTTGGCGTTGTGGCTGAGTCTGCGAAGATCGAGGTTCGTTGACCTGGGCCACCTGGGCGTCACCGGTACTTGCGCTGGCTAGCCTCTCCCAGGAACAGGAACTGGCTCACGTGACGCCTACGGTGTGGTGCCACAGGACGGTGCGCTCGGTACACAAGCCGATGACGCTTCCTGGCAGCTGCGGGTTCCCGTAATTGCCATCCGGCTTATTGGGCTTATCCTTGAACAGTCGGAGTCTACGGTGCGATGCCGTAGAACGTAGACGAGAGCAGGAGCGCCCGGAACACAAGCCGGCGACGCTCGTGCCCAGTTCGCGCGCTCACGATCGAACACCCAGGGCCCCTGTGCACACGTCACCTTCGCTTTTATAGATTGGACGTCGTTTTTCTCTTCTTCCAGCCTTGATGCCGTGCCTGACATCTTCCCCTTCTTCTCTCGTAATTACCCTTCACCTCTCAATTGTGGCCATGGCCCCCCCTCTTTAAGGGTTTTCTCCGGAAGAAAACTGCTCGAACCTTCCGATGTCTTTACACGAGGACCAATCCGATGTTCTCCACGATCAGTCTCGAGCTAGTACTACACCACCACCCTCGTCATCCAGTGCTACCATAATCTTTAGTGCTCTCCAAGCACCATCGAGCGGGAAGTTACGGTAACTGTGGGGGGTGCCGTTACCATAGACACCCGGCAATGCAGTTTACGAGACCTCACGGTAACGCCAGAACACACGGCCCAGCGAGTAGGTGCAGCGAAATTGGGCCCGCCACTGCATAGCCTAGCGAGAAACGCAGCACAAGTGGACCCGCCAGGGCACAGGTGCACATTTTTTTAAGTGGGGGGAGGGGATCGCGGGTGATTATGGACGCACTCAGGAAGCGTTCGTTGGAAACGTGCTCAAAGGGGAGACACTTGAGTGGGTCGATGTTTTCATCGAGCGTTTCATTTTTCATCGAGCGTTTCATTTTCTTGGTATCGCTGGCGGTCGGAGCCGTCAATGTTGAGGCGTCCCACAAGTAAGGTTTTATCTATACCTCGCGACAACTTTCTGTGGCAGCACAGCCAAAGCTACGTGGGCGGAGCTTCTGCACATGTGTTACTACGCCAAATAGTCCGTTTGTGGGCGATTTCGGTTTCGGAAGCGCATCCAACATGTACGTTTTCGCACGAACATGCAAGGTTTATGATGTTATTTTTGAAATAGTGTATTAAAAGATAGGTTATATGTAGCTTTATTCGAAAGCTATGGCATGCCTTGAGATACTTATGAACGCAGCAGTGAAGGAAAAATACGTGGAATCATTGCTGTGTTCTGCTGCGAATTCAACCATAGCTAATCTGCTAGCGGTTCAAGCCCGCGTGTAAAGTGAGCACCATACAGTAATGCTTGCATTTGCTTGCTTGCATTTTTTTTTTCAAGGCAATAAAATATTGTTTATTGCTAAGGAACACAGGAAGCAGCTTTATTGAAGCGGTCAGATTTATTTTTGAAAAAAAAAAGGGGGGGGGGGGGGGCGAGCGCATGGCCGAGCAGGAACTGTGTGATAGGAAATTCAACGCAATGGCAAGAAACCATGTCCTAAATTTTGGTGAATACAGGGTCGGTATCGTCGTTTTCCTTCTTTTGGAGACGCAGCAACTTTCTAGAGACGCTCACGTTAATTTTTTTGTGGACGCGAAGTCATCGATGGGTCGCAGATATCTTGGACACGACTGGTCACAGGCGGGCGTCTCACGTTCGTAAGTCCACGGCCGTGGTAAATCCAAGCGGGTGAAACGCACTCCTTACTCGGCCAAGAACGCTGTTTTGGCAGTTAGCCGCATAATAGACTTGAACGCGCCTGTTGCCCAGGCGAAACTTTTCACTGGTGATTTTATCCTCCAATATCGCTGTCATGTCAAAGCGCCAAGAACCGCTCCCGCCGTAGACGCCGACGGGTACAGTGTTGAAGTACGCGATCTTAAGCATTATTGTAACAGCAATATCAGGCAACCAAAATACCGACCACGTATGAAATGCAATTTATGAGAAGGGTCATTGTTTTTACGTACAGTTTCCAATCGCAATATTGCTTTCAAGCAGCTGGTCTTGCTGAAGATTGGCAGGTCGCCGGTGTCACTTTCAAGGCGGCTATCGCGATGAGAGACCCACTTGCGCTGACGGTATCACTCACACACAACTTCTTTGTCCGTGATAGAATATGCGGGGAACCAAATATTTGACGACGCACAGCTGTCTTCTTTTCCTTCTGCTCGATGAATACAGATGACCTAGCGAACGCGCACTCATCCTCGCTCACAGGCCACGACGTGAACTTGCTGCAACCGAACGACGCCATCGTTGTTTACTGGGGCAGAAAAAAGGTGAAATGACACCAGAAAACCAGAAAGCTAGAAACAGCAAAAAACGAAACTCCCGCACGGAATAAGTTTTCTTGATAACAATGCGAAGGATCTTGAGCATAATAACTAAATATTTTGTTTTTATGTTTCCTTTTATGCTACGTGGTATGTAAAAGTTAGCGTTCGCGGACTACATGCAGACGCGTAGTAAAAAAGTGCGTGATTCAGCTTCGTAGCTTTGGCTGTGCTGCCACAGAAAGTTGTCGCGAGGTATAGGGACCTTACCCACAAGAGCTGCGTCGCGCCCTCTGGCCAGTGTCGGGTGCCTATAGCTCTATCACACAAAACGTACATTTCCAACAATTCCACGGCAGGAGCGTAGCTATCATCAGTCGGCATTTCTGGTAGTAGTCTCGCTCTCACGTACAAGCTCACATCAAAGCAGTTTAGCTTCAGCGATTGCAGGAGCTGGCACGCTTGCATCACAGCTTATCCGGTGTCACCCTAACACCTGTTCATATTCATGCAGTTTTCAAATAACCATGCAACGAAAAAAAAAAAACGAGCAGTGTCCGATACATCTCTTTTGGGATGCATGAAGCTCGTGGTGCTTTAGCTGTGAAATTGGCAGCCTTCCGAAGGCGCCTTTTGGTTGCACTGCAAGGCTGAGAAAAGGTGCTGTATATGTAATGCTAGCACGAGAGTAATAGAAAGGAGCTTTCTGGAGTGCTTCTGAATGGAGGGGAAAGGGGTATTAGCTGAAGCGCCACATGCGCAACACCCGCACTACATTCACAGTCGAACGAAAACTGTTAGCGGTGACCACGATTCTAATTGCTACGAACGTGTACATGGTACAGGCTGTTCCATGCAAGCCAACACCGCCGGCGTTTGGAGCCAGTGACAAAGTTTCTCGACGGAGGGGCTGCAAACGCTTGCATTTTCTTTTTTATTCAGAGAGAGAGAGAGACACGAATTGCTCTTTCCGAAACAGAACCACTATTTCTTGCAACCCTTGCGGCAGCACGCGTCAGTGCCTAAGGCACATTTACACTTGAGCAAAACGACGCCGATTTCAGCCTGCCGTCTGTCGCTGGGGCGTCTTTCGTCGTGTCGTTGAAACGACGCCAACAGTAGACCGATTGTATGTGAAAGACGCCGTCCACGTCTGTGCTCCGAGCCTTTCGTCGGTCGGTTCCTGTCACCTGGCGCGACACGCAAGAGACGCGCGAGGCGGCGCTGACCGTACTTGGGCGAATAATTTTCTCCGTTTTTCCAAATATGGATGAGTGGCGTCGTCTGGTGTCTGTATGAGAACTATTGCGAAGATGGCGGCAGTAGAACCGCCAGCTTAAGCAAGCTAAGAGGGCGATAACGAGAGCACCTAGACGTAGGCTGCTCTTGAGATAGATAGATAGATAGATAGATAGATAGATAGATAGATAGATAGATAGATAGATAGATAGATAGATAGATAGATAGATAGATAGATAGATAGATAGATAGATAGATAGATAGATAGATAGATAGATAGAAACACTCAAAGTGCCTTTCGTTTGCTAAGAATTGCATCCCATTTAACAACAATGAAATAGCATCATTTAAAGTGAATCGAACATTTCTTATCTGAAAGCTAAGGAAAGATGCTCGGTTTTTTTAGGGCAAATACTAAGCTGATGCGCCACGTCAGGGCGCTGCGTCGTACCAGCCCTCGTTATTTAGGAGACCATGCACAGCGAGTTGGCCGTGGCGTCAACCCCCTGTTGTGGCGGCAGTCGTGAATACGTCACCCACCCAAGACGTGATCCCGGCGACTCCAGGGTCGTCGGGCCTCAAGACCTCGTCTCGGAAAGCGAGGCCTGAAATACAAAATTTCAGCTCGCTTGTGTGGACATCCAGTGCTTCCCGCGAGGCAAGGGACACAACTCTGGTGCCCGTTCCGCCTTCAGAAAGACGCGGCTCTCTGGGACAAAAAGAAAGAAGAAAAACAAAATGTCGTGGGTCCGGCAAAGAGCCCTTGAACATCGCCCACTTTCCTCGGTCACACACAGAACACCTATAAAACCTACTAATATGGCGAGCGTGATAATGCACTGGAACAATAAAAAACTACTGCACAATCTCGACAATATAATGGAGCTACGATCTGCATACCAGCCAAGCGTGTTTTGTGTGCAGGAGACGCATTTAAATCCCCCCGCACAGAAACTTTCTAAAGCGATATACCACTTTCTGAAAAGACCGGGACGACCGTGACGCGTCGTCTTGTGGTGTAGCTATAATAGGTGGTAGGTCGGTTGGTTGCCAACATCAGGGCCTCCACACACCCCCTCGTGGCAGTATCAATAAGAGCCATTCTTTGCAACTAGCTGGGAACCCTTTTCTCGATACACTAAACCGGTTTTTTATGACTTTTTTGAGCGGCTCCCAGAGCCTTTAATTATTGTCGGCGACTTTCATGGCTACAACAGTCTGTAAGTAGGATCGGGGTCTTCTACTCTATCTAGGTTGGTGACATCCAGATAGGCTTCAAATCATGAGCGCTTACAATCTGCGAGCGTCAAATCAAGCTTTCCCTAAACTAAATGCCCGATTGGGCGGACGAAAATGGTATAAACTGAATTCCCCAAAATGTTCTTGCGCACTCTTTCCGCGAAAAAGAGGGCTTGCCCCACATCCTAATATTAAAATGAATGGGGAGTAGCTTGCCAATCAAGTCGCCACTGGTGCCTTTCAAACAAGGTCAATAGAAAGTCTGCGTAAAATCAAATAAATGGACACTCCATCTACTGAGGGCATATTGCAGCTTCATATAATTCTTGAAGGTTAACGCAATACCAGTAGTAGCATGCTTTTTTCATAATCAACCGAAAATGAGAGAGCCCTCGCCCATGCGGGTGAAAAAACTAAGCGAAGAATTCGACATTCCACTTCTTGTATACAACCTCGTGGCTCAGCAAAGCTTCCGCCGCCTTAGCAGAGGCAGATTATTAAAGCCAACACATCGTTTATTGAAGTTACCAAGCACGCCCGCGACATGCGTAATAAAATGCACTTTCAGGAAATCGGGGCGACATACTCTTTTCCTGGATTGTATACGGATGCGTCTAAATCACATAATGGTGTCTTTTACCCAGCACTTGGTCCGGCGTTTACCGAAAGCGACGTTCTTAATTCGAAATCGCGCACCTTTACAGAACTGGCGCATGTAGTTATGGCTGCTATGCAACAAATAAAAATAATGAATTTAAATTAAAGCCTTAAGACTTACCTACCCCTCAAGCATTGTGAAGTCCCTAACACCTTTCTGCAAACATAAAAATGCCGTTTTAAACAATCTGTATTCACTACTGTATGCAGCAGACATATAACCAGCCTGCCATTGTATATTCGGTGCCAGGTCATGGGACAGTGAGGGCAACGGTCTTGCTGACAAAACCACTCAATCAAGGGTTACAAGGGCCTGTGGCGATGTTTTCACTGTTTTTGACACGGTTTTAAGGCCAAATATTCGTAGAAATATAAGAAACCAATGACGACACCTCTGGGATGCTGAAATCCGTAAGCTACATCAAGTAAAGCCACAGCTAGGGCCTCCACTACTACTAAAAAATCAGGCCGAACGGACGTGTTGTCCTGCAGACGTAGGATAGCGCAGACATTTTTCGTCGACTGGTAGTGAGCTACTTGTAGGCAACATATGTGGAGAAAGGCTTTCCGTTCCGTACAAGCATCTGCAGTGTCACGAAGCTCAGCTTGAGAGAAAAAAAACACTTCCCTGTAGGCTACTGCAACCATATCTCATTACACCAGCAACATTTTTCGGCAGAGACGGAGAACAACTTTTCTTGGGATACATCATCGCATCTGTTCTCAACTTCTTAAGCCAGACTTTTCCATGGCAGATCATTGGTCTTCGACGCTCGTAACACGTCTTCCCCTGGGAGATAGATGTTGTGAAATCACGTAATGCAAGCACACTCATCTATGGATTTGTGTGCCAAAACACACAGCCAAGTTGTTGTGTCCACAGTCTTTGGCAAGTTTTACTACATCAAACCTACATACCCCATTTTTCATACTGCATCGTATAAGTCAACGGAAACATGTTTTTGTTGTACAGGCATATTACGCCTTTCACAACGTCTTGTTTTGGCCTCCTATACAGTCGTCTTATGCTACCATTTGTTTTCTGTCATTTCATGAAAACATCACGTCCAACCTGTTGCCTGGCACTCTTTGGCCATAAGTTGGCCCTTGCACCAACACAATCCACATATCTTCATTATCTATGTTTCTTATTCATTGGCACTAACTTCACCGGCAGATAATTCATATATTTACAGTTTTACTTCTTACTTATCTGTCCCATAAAATTGAAACGTTGTCATTGCTAATTTACGTCACGAAAGTTCCAGTCTAATCGTGATGACCAAGAAAAAAAAAGCGCCTCATTTGACACGAAGTGCCGGAGCCACAAGGTCAGTCGCTGTGCTGTTTCGATCAGTTATTAACCTAAACAAGGGGGGACTGACCGTTTCAGCGTTCTTATTGTTCTGTGCTTTGTTCTCCTCGGCTAAGTCTGAATGTTCCTTCGACTAGCGCTGGAAAAAGTCATGTTCGATGTTCCAATAAACACGAATATCACCAGCAAATCACTGTTCTCATTTCTCAAGAAGAACTTTGACGTGAGAACACAAGAATTTTTACGTCACGGCGAACACTAAGGGGGCTGAGGATTGCTGTGAGGCCCGGAGTGAAAAAGATTGTTTCTTGGAATTCGCGGTGCGCCAGTGTGGCTCGTAGCACTCCCGTGTTTGTCATGGTTCATCGTGACGGCATGATGAACTCGATGCGCGTGTTTAGTTGAAAGCCCTAAAATTTCCGCACGAGGCACAGGTGACCAAAGGTGCACGACATGCGCGATTGAGGTAATAATGTCTTCTGGGACAACATCCTAGTCCCGCCGACCAAGACGTAGCAGTATCTTGTATAGCCCAAGTGATGTCGATGTTTTTCGCTGAATCCACGTCAACGTAGCGCAGTCGGCACCCAACCCAAGGCCTGGGGTTTGGTGTTGGATGCTGCGTCAGGCATTTTATCTCATGGGCCACTCTACGCCCGCAGGGGAACCCATTCGCCGCATTCACTGTTTCGCCGACTTGCAACGCACCTTTGCTTGGACTAGGAAAAACAGTGCCGGAAACACGTCAGCTCATTTCCGACAAAAAATGTAACGACATCCCTGCCCTTCGCATAATCGCTATATAATCGACATATCGTAAATGTATTTAACTACTGAGATACACATACGTTTATAACAGATAAAAGATAAAAGTATATAAAAGATACTATCGCGATACTCCTGTATCGCGGTAATGCGCAGCACTGCCGGATGCCCATTTGAAGCGTCTTCTCAATCGTCATTACTTCAGAGACAAATTCTTGAAATGTCTTGGGTGAGATCTTGCCCACCCAAGACAGTAATGCAAAAGCTCATGCTTTACTCTTCGCATCAAGAAACAGATTTTTTTCACATCGGGCGTGTCTGCATCGGCCCATCACTTCCCTAAACAGCACCACGTTTCACTTCGCAGCTGGACAAGCGTTTCAGACACACGTTCCGACGCTCGTGAATGTGGCCAGGAACCTGGAATGCAAAACGTCCCACGTTGTCAGCGCTGGATCGTCGTTCGCGAACCATGTCCTGGCTCCATCTTCCAAGGCAAAGTAGACATGCCGTAACTTGCCTTCATTAGTCTAGGTACAGAAAACAGCGACGCAGCCTTACACTTCAAACTAGCTTTGAGCAAGGCACAACCTCAATCTTAAACTCCTCCGTCGTCAATAATAGTAAAGGACTGCATCATAAAGCTGCAATTCGTTAAAGAGTACCTAAATTTAATAAAAAAAATAAATTAAAGTAACTAGTATTCTCCAGCTGGCCATGTGCAATTTTGCATGCCTCAATATATCACCACATCAAAACACGTGAACACTCGTCGATTTACTCTGAGATTTCGCATTAGGGAGTGTTTTCATTGTTGGTAACTGTTCTTGTTAATCGCTGAACGTTACCCTCCGTTAGGAGCAAAGACACGGCGAATTCGGATCAACTCGAGATTTATAGCGTCTTTGAGACAGACAGTGGTGACAGTGGCGTAGTGCTACGACTGCGTGCTAAAAATTATTGTTGAAGGACCGCGTCAGAGCAATTTATATTTACAGTAATCTTTGCCCAGCAGAGATTTGCATGCAGCTGACGTCG
>JALIZH010018962.1:0-82037 GCA_030522465.1 Rhipicephalus appendiculatus
GGACAAACCAAGTACCCAGCGATATATTTGCAAATTCGCATATCGGACCTCTTGCTTCTGCAACATACGGCAAACATGTGTAGCACGAGTCGGTAACGCTGTCTTGATCACAAAGCACACAGTCATCGCTCAATTTAAATTCACTGCAACGCCGTTGCCCAGAGAGACGCAGCACGACATGTACCGAATATTTCGGTGTCCTGTAATGGGGCGCCTAGTCGACCGAGGACCACAAACGCCACCGCAAAACTGCGAGTTATACATGAAGGCAGCGTTGCGTAAAACGCCGTCGGCGTCTTGGCGCGGGCAACGATAAGGCTTGCTATGGGCTTGCTGTATGGCCGTGCGTGCTATTCCGAAACAGAAGGAAACCAGGTTCACGTGACTGAACTTTCGAAGAGCGAGCAGCAGATAGCGACCACACCGCGTTCAACCACCAGCGAATACGTCGAAAACGCAGTGAACCGCGTCTGAATCGTGCTAACAGCGACCAGGAAGGCGCGACCAAACGACGCTCAGTCGCCGACGAATTCATGACGCTGACACACACAACGCGCCTGAACTATCAAAATGAGCCAGCAGCCACGCCACGCACAAACGTTCGCCAATCTACGGGAGCGCTAAGCGCGTTCTAACTGTGCAAGCGGCAATCTGCGACGAAAACACGTCGACACGTCCGTTCTCGGCGAAGGCGAGCAGCATATCCGCCGCGGCGTGCACGCCAGCATTCAAAACCCCCTCTCCACACCATCCCGCCGCCGCCCGCGAGTGTCGGGGGGACACGACTACGCGCTTCGTGGGCTGGTATGGTGGCGCCATCGCCGGGCTCCCTTGGTGAATGAATTTCGGGTGACTGCGATCCTCTTGTCACTGTAACTCGCGCTAGGGTTACCCAACGTTACTAGGGGTTACCTACCGTCCCAGATTTTGCGGGAGTGTCGCTACTTTTCAGAGATAGTCCCAAGTCCCGCGTCGTCCCTGTCGGGCCAGCTATATGTCCCGTATTTGTTCCGGACCGTCCAGTCCACTTAGGGGCGAAGCTCCTTATGCTATGCTATCACCTAGGCGGTTCTCGGTTGTCCATGCATCCTGAGTAGCCAGTAGGCACTGGATTTCCACCTCCAAGGTAGTGCCTGTGTGAGATGTCTCCTGTGCGTGATCAAAATTTTAAAAAAAATTCACAGCGTACATGTAAAATTAAAGTGAGCTGCAAGTCGCCATGACTCATCGACCCTTTAGTATAAACGCGCCCGATCTCACGTCGTTGATGATGTACTGCGCAGAATTCACGGAAGATTACCGGTTTACCGACGAACCTCCGAAGCTTCGCCCACTCATCATCATTCACTCCGTGGATATGGTGTCGCCATCTCCAGTTCTCGTCTCGTTTCCGAGAGGGCGCTGTCCCATAGACATGCGTACAATATGGCAGTTGGGTGAAGGTACGCTACATGGCGTTGGCGGTGCAGCTGCTCTCCGATTGCGCGGGGATCTCTCATTCCCCGGATCGCCGTACGAGTGCGCTTGCCGGATCGTGCTGCTTGGCGGACCATGGACGACGACCGGTCGTTGAAGTTTGAATAAAATTTCACACACACTATCGCTTTGATTACTGCTGGGCGAAACCACTGAAGATTTCGCGGTGTAACCATGATTGCTTCAGTCACCATAACTCTCATCGACCCTTTAGTATAAACGCGCCCGATCTCACGTCGGCGATGATGCGCTGGGCAGAATTCACGGAAGATTCACGGTTTACCGATGAACCTCCGCAGCTTCGCCCACTCATCATCATTCACTGCGTGGATATGGTGTTTTTTTTTTTATGTGGTCCAACACACGCCCAACAACGTGCGCCAGGCTGCGGAACACGAAGTTAGCGCGAATCGCACGCCCGATGCAATGTTGCGGCGGCTGCGACGTGCTTTAGCCACTTTAGCTGAACTTGCCCTTGAAGTGCGACAACCTTTACGCGTGCATTCTACAGCAAGAGGAAGTGCTGGGTACAGCGCGTAGCCTGCAGCTGCAACTTCAAGAGGCCGCGACAATAAAACAGTGCATTTGTCTGGAAGATGCCGCAATCAAGATAGTGTAATAAGAGCGAGCAGGACGCTCTTCGTATTAAGAGCGTACACTAAGAGTCCGCCCCTCCCCCGAACTCCATCCCGACTTGCTTCATCGAAGAGCTGGTAACCTTAACTGGCGCCTTCTTTCGAGTGCACGCCACGCCGGCGATGCAAGAGCAACGTTAACAACTCGTGTTCCTTCGACCGTTTCTGTCATCTCCCTTATCGCCCCTCTGTATTTGTTTGCAGTGGTAGCGGGCGCCCTACAGACTGCTGTCACGGCGCAACTAATGCTTCCTCAACTGTCGTTTTTACCTCCCGTTCCGCGATGGCGCTTAGCAGTGCACGGATTAAGAAAAACGCGCGTCTGTACCTTCATCAACAAACCACTTCTCCCTTCTCCGTTCCCACATGTGACTAGACAACGGCTGGGCACATGTTATTATAATAATGTTATAACATTATTATGTCCTGAGAGGCCAGGCAGGGGGGCCTGGCCTCTCAGGACATAATAATGTTATCTGTCTGTCTCGACCAGAGAGTGTCTCACAATACTAATACCTATAGGTAAATGTGGCGCCGGCGTCAATGCGAATTTCTTAACGTGCGCTGTTGCGGCGACGGGAATGACGGTATATGTGTCTGCAAGGCTTGTGTTGGCTGGTGTTGAGCGAGGCTTGGCTCGAAACGTGAATAGGCCTCCAAAAACCTTTTTTTTTTATTCTTGTGATCCCGGAAAACATGTATACTTTATCATAAAACCTGCATTAAAACCTTACGCTTACAGGAAACCGGCAAAATACTGGCAAAACGTAAGTTTCAAATAAACATAAACACGGAGGCGCAATGCTACAGCGTAGCTGTTGGTTTCTCTTCCATATTCAGCAGTGCGTTGATAATGTTTTTTGCCATTTAGGATTGAGACTCGTTACTGCCACTATGTTTGCATTTTACTAAACCATGTTCCAAATACTACGCAATATAGCAGGTGCAATACAACGGAGTTCGCGCGAGAAGAAACTTGTGCAACTGTCGTCTGCTCCATCGTGCACCCGCGCTAAGTGCCGGTACTTGAACTACGGGCGTTGTGCTTGCGCGTTTCGCTCACAAGAGAACGAACCTGGGAGGGTAAACATGTCGCACCACTCGTAAGCGATGGAGGAATATTCGTGCCTGTTGGCTCAGGTGTAAGAAATAAAACGGAGCCACTTGTCCACCTCTCTACATTACTGCAAGTATCCAAAGATGAAATTAGAATGCAAGCGCTATTCGCCCGCCGTTCGGGCTTTACTTCACGGCTGTTCTTAATTATCACGGACAGTTGGGCGAGTTGGTTGAAATTCATGTCTGAAAAAGCGCGAGAAAACCACAACACACAGGTCCTGTCTCCTTCATCCCTGTGTGTTGTGGTTTTTTTCGCGCTTTTATCAGACATGAGTTTCATTTGTTCTACGGTGGTAATTGCTGTGCTGTTACCGAATGAGCTAAGCAATAAAAAGTTTCCGCACACCGTGAAGCGCTTTTTGAAAATTACATGTTGGGCAGGAAATGAACCAATACTCTGAGCAGTCTCTCCAGTTACGCTTAAGCTGCAAGAAAAAGTACCAAAGAGATAAGCTGATTGATAGTGTACCAAATTTAGTTTGGTACACTATGAATGTTCGGTACTCTATGGACGCTCAAACAGTGAAGGCACTAATCTACAGTGCTGGTCAAAAGTTCTCAGACCACGCTCCCATAGGAATACATGGGATAGTGGCCTGCGAACCTTTCACCACCCCCCCCCCCCCCTTGAACGTTTGCTCATGTAATAATTTTATTCAAACCTGGTGGCATATGTTCTAGAACAAAAAGCCATAAAATGTTAATGATAAAAATTTGCATCGTAGGAAAAAATCTTAATATTACTGCAAAAAACAACGAACTGGAACACACTAACAGGTTGATTGCACAGATAAAAAAATGCAAAGCAATTCTGCACATCAGCAGTCGTCATTACTTTACCTAAGGCGGCGGTATGGCCTTGTCATTCTCGTAGCTTTATAGCACGAAACCCAAACTGGGATGGCACAATGCAAATGTCCATTTCCAGAAGGGGGAAAACGGCACACATTCTGAAAGACAGTGCTTAAAGTCAGGATGCTACGGACATTCAAGGCAGACATAATTAAGAAAAGGTTTTTTTTTTTAACTGTGACGTAATGCTCACATATACAATATTAGGCTGTAAGCTTACTGCTGCCTTTGAGCATCAGTAATACCCACACGTTTCGTGCCTCAAGACGGATATTCTTGTAATGGGCTTTGCGGTTATAACACTTTCGCATTCCAGTTGCATCAATGTTGTCGAATTGATGAATACAGCAGGCCAATAAAAAGAATGGGTCCACAGCGTGCGTGTTATCTGACTCTGTACAAAAAACAGTCACCTCTGCTAAAAGAGGTTCAGCTAGCTTGTACAGATTCTTGCTTCAAGCATCCAGCTTCTGAACCTGATAACGAAGCATTTTCGAACAATTCCAAGAAGCCTTTTATGGAACCTGGTGTTCACTTCGCGTGATCTTCCCATATTTCTGCACAATTTCATGTTACTTTAAACCTATAGTGTTTTACGATTCAGATTTTACATTTTTGACCATCGTGCACTGAGGTGATTGAATGTAGAATGTACATGTCACAGCAGTAATGGGTACTTCCATGAATATTTTTGTGCACAGAACTACAACAGTGACCTTAGGCATTTCAAATGACGGCATGAAAGGAGAGGTTTAACTTGAACATTAGGGCCCGGTATCCACAAGTATTTACACTGAAGCGATGCATTGGAACCTAGAAATGGGTTGCACTCTTGAGAGCCTTCTAGTGGGTCATCTGCAAAAAGGACGCCGCTCGCGCTGAGAGTTCGTGCCTGGCCGTGACTGTCGCCATTACGCAGTATCTCTGAGTACCGGCAAATAAACGCCTTAACAAATTGGTGGAGAGTTCTGTGCTCCCATTCGATGCCTGTGGAGCTTCGGTCTCGTACCCTACCATCTACCATGCCCCAAGACGCTTCTCAGCAAACGCCTCCCCCCCCATGCCGCCCCCTTGTCCCGGTGTCCCACGCATCCGCGATCCACCCATCTTCACTGGCGCCGATGGCACCGACGTGGAGGACTGGCTCGCACTTTACGAGCGCGTGAGCGTCCCCAACAAATGGGACGACGATGGCAAGTTGACCAACTTGGTGTTCTACCTTGCGGGAGTAGCAGGTTTGTGGTATAACAACCACGCGTCCGATTTTGGGACTTGGTCCGATTTCAAGACCGCCGTCATCAACGTTTTTGGCCGCCCTGCCGTTCGTAAGCTGAAAGCCGAACAGCGCTTACGCGAACGTGCTCAGCAGGCCGGTGAGTCATTCACCAGTTATATCGAGGATGTCCTCGCCTTGTGTAAGAAAGCCAACGAAACCATGTCTGAGTCTGACAAGATCCGGAACGTCATGAAGGGTACTTGACGACGACGCTTTCACCATGCTGCTCGCCAAAAACCTTGTCACAGTGGCCGAAGTCATAACGCTGTGCCAGAGCTACGAGGAGCTCCGCCGGCAGCGTTCGATGACCCGTCGCTCCCCTTCACGAGATGCAGAGCTTGCTGGCTTGGTGGCCACTTCTGACCAGGCGGCGTTGCTGCCAGAGCTCAAGTCATTCATCCGGGAGGAAATCGCACGGCAGTTCTCTCTCCTGGCCTTTGCCCACCCGCCGGCAGTTCAGCAATCGGCGACCACCCTTCTTCCTCCCCTCCGCCGCGCGATTGAGCAGGAAATTTCGGAGGTCATACCAGCGTACCACCAACAACCTCCGGCTCCTGCGCCCCAGAGTTACGCTCAAGTTGTCACCAGGCCGCCTCAAGTACTTCCGGCGGCCGCACCTCTGACTTACGCCGAAGCCGCCGCTCGACCTCCGTCCACCGAAGCGGGTGTGCAGGCTACGTATGCTGACGTCGTCCCTAGGCCTCGACTTCAGCCCACCATCCAGTCATTCCAGCCGCCGTTCCGTCCGTCAGGTCTTGGGACATGGGCGCGACCTACCCCGGCGAACAACAGATGGCGCACACCCGACAACCGGCCCATCTGCTTTGCATGCGGATACGCCGGTCACGTGCCACGTTACTGCTTTCGCGTGCAGCCGCCTCCTGTCACGTCACCTGTCGCTGGCCAGCTGAGCCGTCCCTTTCACGACCCACCCCCGTCTATGCCACCGACGTCGCGCCCAGCTCTATCTCCTCGAAGGTCCACGTCTCCACGACGCCGATCCCTGTCACCCATGCGGCCAAGTTCGGCCGCTCAAGAGCAGGAAAACTAGTCGTCGCAGTCCACGAGGCAAGGGCTGCGACGCTATCGAACTGTGAAAGCCCTCAGAGAAATCCATCGAATGTCGTTGACGTGTTTGTGGACGGTGTTCGCGCATCTGCCCTTATCGATACTGGAGCTGCCGTATCCGTTATGGACGCAAAACTTTGCCGCTTACTCCGAAAAGTGACGACGCCACTTTCTGGGATGTCCCTCCGTACCGCCTAGTTCGCAGAGTATTCATCCTACAGCAGTGTGCACAGCTCGCGTCGTCATTCAGGACGCGCTATATGTCGTCGAGTTCATCATCATTACTGCATGCTCCCACGATCATCCTGGGATGGGACTTTCTCTCCCGCCACGACGCCGTCATTCATTGTGCCTCCGCCGAAATTGGACTCTCAACGTTCGCACATTTGACGCCAGTAGATAGTCCCCTCGGCACTGAGCAAGATCCTCGTCAAAGACGATACGACAGTGCCTCCAAGCTCGTCAACGGCTGTGTCGGTCTACTGCGCCGGTCTCTCCGACACAGTTGCACTCCTTTCGCCATCTGACCGTGGTTGCAGTAGGAAAGGGTTGCTGGTACCTTTCGCGACCGTGCAATTAACTCAGGGCAACACCGCTATTTTTGTGACCAACCCATTCCAGCACATTGTTACGTTGGTTCGAGGGGAATGTCTCGGCAGAGTGGAACCCGTCGACGACGCACAAGTCCTGGACCTACCCGGTGACTCGCACTGTCCCAGTTCCCGTACCATCAGTGCTGTTTCCACGTCTGATCCGTCATCTGCTGATGTATTTGGCAACTCCATCGCTGACAACCTTACGTCGGTCCAGCGTTCCCAGCTTCTGGGCCTATTGCAAGAATTTCGATCTTCTTTCGATGTCGGGCAAACTTCTCTCGGTCGCACGTCCGCTGTTACACATCGCATCGACACTGGCGCCCAACCACCGTTACGGCATCGTCCATATCGCGTGTCGCCTGCCGAACGTCGGGTAATTAATGAGCAAGTAGACGATATGCTCCGACGCGACGTAATTCGGCCCTCGGACAGCCCATGGGCGTCTCCTGTTGTTCTCGTTGCGAAGAAGGACGGTTCTGTGCGGTTCTGTGTGGACTACCGACGCCTCAACAAGATCACTCGTAAGGACGTGTATCCACTACCGCGCATCGACGACGCGATTGACAGCCTCCACGGAGCCGAATTCTTTTCTTCTCTCGATTTGCGCTCGGGGTACTGGCAAGTACCCATGGCTGACGACGCTCGACCGAAGACAGCCTTTGTCACTCCCGACGGCTTGTACGAGTTCAACGTCATGCCGTTTGGTCTGTGTAATGCGCCCGCGACCTTTGAGCGCATGATGGACACCGTTCTGCGCAACTTGAAATGGCACACGTGCTTGTGTTACCTGGACGACGTCGTTGTTTTCGCTCCGGATTTCTCCACGCATCTCCAACGTCTGAAAGAAGTTTTCACACGTGTGAGCAACGCCGGCCTTTAACTAAATCTGAAGAAGTGCCGATTTGCAGCACGGCAACTCACAATCCTAGGTTACGTCGTGTCCAAGGACGGAATTCTTCCCGATCCGGCCAAGCTTCGGGCCGTGGCCGAGTTTCCCAAACCTGCGTCCGTCAAAGAACTGCGCAGTTTCGTAGGCCTGTGCTCATACTTTCGACGATTCATACGAAACTTTGCGACGATCATATCACCATTGACGAAGCTCCTTGGAAGTAACGGGCCCCTTCATTCGTGGTCATCCGAGTGCGACGACGCGTTCGCCAAGCTCCGCCATTTGTTGACGTCTCCTCCCATACTACGCCACTACGACCCTACTGCCCCAACGGAGGTGCACACAGACGCCAGCGGTGTAGGCGTCGGCGCTGTCCTGGCGCAGCGCAAAGCCGGATTCCCCGAATATGTCGTGGCATACGCAAGCCGTACGCTCACGAGAGCCGAGACAAATTACACCGTCACGGAAAAAGAGTGCCTGGCGATCGTCTGGGCCCTTACAAAGTTTCGACCCTATTTGTACGGTCGCCCATTTGATGTCGTCACCGACCATCACGCACTATGCTGGCTGTCGTCATTGAAGGATCCCTCAGGCCGTCTCACCCGCTGGGCTCTTCGCCTGCAAGAGTACGACATCCGCGTGCTGTACCGCAACGGACGCAAGCATGCTGACGCCGACGCCCTCTCGCGCTCCCCTCTGCCTGACGACAAAGCCCCCTGCTCAGTATCTTCCATTGCTGTTTCTGTCATCGATGTTCACGTCATCGCTACCGAACAGCGCAAGGATAACTGGATCGCCCCGCTGATCGACTTGCTCTCTGATCCGTCCGCAACACCATCCACTCGCGCCTTGCGTCGTCAAGCTCACCATTTCGCCATACGTCACGGCCTGCTGCATCGACGCAATTACAACGCCGACGGCCGGCAGTGGCTACTCGTGATACCCCGCAGTCTGCGGTCGGAAATATGTGAGTCATTCCACTCTGATCCGCAATGCGCGCACTCTGGGGTGTCCAAAACTTACCACCGCATTCGACAACGCTACTTCTGGCGAGGGATGTACCGCTACGTGCCAGAAGTTCGTTCGCTCCTGCCTCGATTGCCAACGCCGCAAACCGTCAACACACATGTCCCCAGCCGGTCTACAACCGTTACCTTGCCCTGACCGCCCGTTTGGGCGCGTGGGTATCGATTTGTATGGACCACTTCCTCTGACGTCGGCTGGTAACCGCTGGGCCATCGTCGTCGTAGACCATCTAACGCGATACGCCGAAACCGCCGCCCTCCCTGCGGCTACTGCGCGCGATGTTGCCTCCTTCCTGCTGCACCGATTCATACTGCGTCACGGTCCACCCCAGGAGCTTCTCAGCGATCGAGGCCGTGTCTTCCTATCGGAAGTCGTCGAAGCCATCCTCACGGAGTGCCATTCTGTCCACCGCAAAACTGCTGCTTACCGCCCGCAGACGAATGGCCTCACCGAACGCTTTAACCGCACCCTCGGCGACATGCTTTCGATGTACGTCGCCGCCGACCACACGAATTGGGATGCTATACTGCCCTTCGTCACCTACGCTTACAATACCGCCCCTCAGAGCACTACTGGTTATTCACCCTTCTTCTTGCTATACCGACGGCACCCGTCGCACACCATCGACACGATACTCACGTACACGCCGGACCCATCTGAGTATGCCCCTATTTCTGACACAGCCAGGCTTGCTGAAGAGTGTCGCGAGCTCGCCAAGACCTTCACGACGAATGAACAAGAGCGGCAGAAGGGTATTCGTGAGGGTTCCGCCGGTTCTGAGCCCACGTTCCTCCCTGGGGCGCTCGTATGGCTCTCGGTCCCTACCTCCGCAGCTGGCCTCTCTTCAAAACTACTGCCGAAATATGAAGGCCCCTACCGTGTCATCGAGCGCACATCTCCGGTCAACTACCTGATCGAACCCATCGAACAATCTTCGGACATGCGCCGTCGAGGGCGCGACATTGTCAACGTGGAGCGCCTGAAGGCCTACTATGACCCGCTCGTAGTGACAAGCTGTTAGGTCGCCCGGCGGCTCCCTTTTCGTCCCCGGGGTAATTGTAGCGATGCATTGGAACCTAGAAATGGGTTGCACTCTTGAGAGCCTTCTAGTGGGTCATCTGCAAAAAGGACGCCGCTCGCGCTGAGAGTTCGTGCCTGGCCGTGACTGTCGCCATTACGCAGTATATCTGAGTACCGGCAAATAAACGCCTTAACAACACTAACATGACGCGTGATGACCTAGTTTGGTCGCAAGTTTAGCGTACCAAGCACAGACATACAAGTCCAAATCACCACGACACTAAAATTGCTTCAGTGACCACATCGAAACATTTCCACGAAGGGCTTTATAGGAGATCATGTCCGCTGCACATTTCTTTGTACACATAAGGTGTTTTGCTGATGTCTTCCGGGATGTACCACAAGCCAGCAGCTCTA
The DNA here is from genome assembly GCA_030522465.1 of Rhipicephalus appendiculatus. Classification (NCBI taxonomy): domain Eukaryota; kingdom Metazoa; phylum Arthropoda; class Arachnida; order Ixodida; family Ixodidae; genus Rhipicephalus; species Rhipicephalus appendiculatus. Next base: position 10,375 of record JALIZH010018962.1, read on the forward strand.
CATACCTTGCCAGGCATAACTAAGTGACTTTTCCCAACAGCCATCGACGAGTGCTGAACAAACAACAGCCAGCCTCTCGAACCCATAAGTACAGCTCCAGGGAGTGCCAAGAAGGAAAGGTGAAGAGGCTGGGTGAAATCCTCACATGAACAAGGACATATATTAAGGTACAAGAGGTAAAGGCAGCAAGAGCAAAAGGGAGAAATTAGCATTTACAAAACATCATTATTGTAATGAAAAGAAGGCACATGCTTTCAGATGAGGCGGAAAAAAGATTGGAAGAGTTTGGAAACCTGCCATTAGAAATAATGAGCAACTGCAGGGCAGAAGATAGAGCAAAGAGATGAAGCAGTTTCCGATGACTGTACACTATACCTCGCCAAGCGCCTATGAATACCTGAAAACATTGTTTCCAATGCAAACGTCCTGGTAATTAGGCAACGGCTCAATATCGTCAAAGGTTGTCCAGTGTTCACCGCCCAAGTTATGGAAGGTCTGCAAGTGAGGCACGAAAACGATATCCCGAGAGAGCGCGTCTGCTCTATAGTGTTCCATGGAATCAGCATCAAAAAAACTTTGTGAGCTAGGCACACCCAGTGGCCGCCTCATTGGCTTCGTCGACCTGGGCAACAGCTAGGGCTCCATCGATGCGGACAATGTGCCACTGGCGACTGATGCACTTGTCCTTATTATAGTTGGCCTTTGCACCACCCTGGAAAATGCCATTTGGCTATTTTCTTTCAGCGATGCCATCTGGAGAAGTGAAGAACAAAGCCGTGAAGGCCATTTGCTGCATCACTGAATGCAGCTTGGAAGTGGTCGCCGTTGTTGGCGACTGCCTAATTGCCAATCTTACAAAGGCAAGATTAATCGGCTGCCGTGTTCACAGCACACGTTTGCGCATATGAAGAACTTCTTTCCTCATCCAGGGAAGGAAGACGAAGTCATCTTCTGCATATTTGATGCCAGCCACGCCCAGATACTACGTCGAAACCTTCTGGTGACAAGGGAGCTCTCTTGAGCGCAACTAACGACGTAGGAAGTGTCCTATTTTTCAAAATCATGATGGCTTTTAATACCGTTAGTTCCTTGTGGGTCAGCCCATCGACCATGTGATGTTCCCTGAGCACTGCTCATGGGCGAGGACTAGTCTCTTCCGAGGTCAGGCCACCGACCTCGTTGCCATTCGCGCCTCTTCATGGTGAACCCGCGGACAACGTTGAGAGCTTCTGCTCCCAACGGTTAAAGGGAATGATGAGGTCCAGGGTGCTAAGTCCTCACGCCAAAGCCCTGGACATTATGGCGGAGGCACAAATGCGGCATGGGGCTGCCTCCCCTGTGTCGTTAAAAATGGCTTGGCACGAAACCTAAACACAATAAACAGAAACACGTGCGTCACATGACGCCCGTCCCAAGTGGACGTGGACAAGCCAGGAGTGATGGTGCCGCTGGTCCCCCCCTGGTGGCGGTGGGAACAATGCTGATCCCCCTGGGGAAACGTGCATTTTTTGTGGTAGAAGTTTTACCACCAAGAGAGGTTTGGTCCTTCACTACAATGAATGAATTGAACATTCTAAATTTATAATACTGTAGACATTGGAGCTTGGGAAGGGTCTTGTGTTTTCTTCTTTGCGTTGCACAATGAAACCGTCCAGATTTCGTACATTTTTCCAGCCATTTACTGCATCGAATAGTGACCTGGTGACAGATTTCACAGATGGAACTCGTATCCAGACACACCAAGCTGCACAATCTCATCACGAAAACACAGTTGCAGTGAGGCTGTACTGCGTCGACAAAGCCTGTGTCTACGACATAGAATTGGCAAATCCATATGGCATGAAAAGGAGCTTCTGAGGATAGCTTACTGTTTTTTACGTTTCATTTTTGTATGCGCCAACATCACTGAGGTAAAAAGTCAGCAACATCATTTTGCTTGCGTTGGGGTAATCAAGAGACCTGAATTCACTGAATGCGAAAGTGCTGGTGTTAAGACTTCATCTCTTCTCTGAGAGTATCCCAGAATGGCTGCACTTTCAAAACGGCGCGTGGTGAGCAACTATTATTTGCTTTTCTGCTTCGATACATTGGCTTGTAACAACATGGGTGGTTTTAAACACAGCTTCAGCAAGAATGTAAGATTTGCCGGCCGGACCTACATGGTTGCAAGAGTGCACTTTCACAAATTTCACTATGAAGTGCACTGCCCTCTTCGAACACAGAGTCAGTACAAGAACGAGTTGTTAGAAATGCAGCAGGCGTCTCCAAAGAAGGAGCGCACTGAATTATCGGCTAAATTTGAATTACATACACAGCAACACTGTACGAGACGGTCCTGTGCCTGTGGACCTGACATCTCGTTTGCGCACTGAATTATCAGCTAAATTTGAATTACATACACAGCAACACTGTATCAGAAGGTCCTGTGCCTGTGGAACTGACATCTCGTTTTGTTCAGTGTGGTCTTGATCCCACTGACGTTGGCTTAACTGCACTTTCCGTATCCTCTCCTCATATCTCAAATGTAAAGCATGTGTGTGTGATGGGATAGTGCTTACAGAAGATTATGACCAAATGTTTGGCGAAGTCAGCACCATTGTACAATGGTCAGAGAAGATCCTTCTCACTGTACACATGCTAGTTCATACGAAATATTCAGAAAAAAATGCGCTTCTTTTACGAGGACACCACATATATCAGTGATTCGGCATGGGTCTGTACGCGTAGCGGGCTTCGTTTGCGTGATGATTTTCGTGTTCCGAAGTAAATAGAAATAAAGACGCGTCTACAATACAAACTTGTATATTTTACACAACAGCATCGCGAGGCCAACGAGGCAGCAGCGACCTGCAACCTGTTTTCAAGGCTCTCTGGCCGAATTGTTGAAGGAAAAGAGATGATCAAAATTTTTGTCGGGATTTCTTTGTTCTCGCGCTTGATCTTAATTATTTGCACCTGGGTTACGTTCTGCTCCTTCCATCCATCGAGGAGCTCTTCTTCGGTCAAGTTTAAGATATCATCATCGGAGATTACTCCTCGGACGGTGCTCATTAACCGATGAGGGGTCCCTGTGATTTGAACAGTGCTGAATGCCACAAGGTTTGGAAGCTTTCCGTACTGTGCAATGTCTCGTACTTCTTGCAACAGGTCGCCGCTGATCAGTTTGGTGGGCTATTTATAGTTGGGTCCTATTGTGTCAGCAAGACACTTTGCACCAATTAAAGGTGAAAGGTTTCTGACTCTCTCCTTAGGATCTGTGCAGTGGATAACATGGAAACGAGGGAAACTTTCCTTCGGTTTAGCAAAGAGACTGTGGGTTTCTTCGGTGCGCCATCTTTTTTGGGAGAGGGCGATCAGGAAGTTTGGGGACAGCATTTGAGGTCATAAGTGTATGGTTATTTTCGGCGGCCGTGCCAGCCGCCCACCACCGAGCCCAACGAGGGGACGCTGCGACACGTTATAGAATCACAGACGCCAGCTGTACATGGCCACTATAGCTTAATATATAATGCCCTAGGAAGGACATATACTCAAGATTAACCCTCGCCGCCAGGAAAAAAAAACCAGAAACGAAAAGAGTACAAGACAGGAAAGATTGAAAGTGCGAAAGAAAGACGAAGATGTAGGGAGAAAGATACAGAGGAAAAGGCGACTGCCGATTTCTTTGCACCAACAGTCCCGTTTGCCCGAGCCCCCGCCCACCATGCCTCCCTGGTCCATCCAGTCGGTCAATCAACTTTTGATAACTCAACATTTCCTACGAGTCTCTGCCTCCCGCAATGGATTTCGCCACATGAAGACAGCGAAATTACGACCTCTGTGATCAAGGTATCTTTTTTCCCAAGGTCTGTTTTGTCGCTTAATTTACAGGGCATGCTAATTGACGCACACACAATAGACAAAAAAGACTAGTCACACTTTTTTCACACCACATTCTTAAAAATGGAGATTTCGTTTGCTAACTTCCTCTGACGCTAATAGCTACCATCAGCAGCAGCGGTCGAAATACGGATATATGAAAACCACACACCGAAACGGAAACTTCTACAGCGCTTAGAAAGCGCTGTAAAAGTTTCGCCGATTTAATTAGCACCTCGATTCAATTAGTACTGTAGGGCTGCTTGACAAAAAATATATCATCAAACCTTTATTAATTCAACACACCGAGTTCGAAACATGCGATTACATCAGGATAGCAGATTGGTATGCATTTATGTATTAGCGTATACTTTTGCGCCACGAGTTCTGGTGAAGCCACTCAATGACCAGCCGTGGCATCGGGGCTTGGATACTGAAAGAGGCAGGGGCTCCGGAACCGCAGGGGGGGCGGTGAGAGCCGTCACCACCAGAGGTTCAAAACCATTTTTAGGAGGCGTTGGCCGAGTGCAAAGCCGTGTCGTGGACGTACACCCCCTCACCCCCCACCTTTCCGTGCGGCAAAGGTGTTCTCATACTCCACTTGCTATTAGACAGTCTTTAACGTAATATATTAGGATTATTGAAACTTGAGTTTTCGGTATATGTGAAGTAGGTCTGCAGCTGAACGTGGCGCAGTCATGTTTCACATGACTGCGCCACGCGATCATGCCTCACATCATCACAACAAGGGCCGTTTTTTCGCCGTAGTTGTCCGCCGCCGCCGCCGGTGTCCGTAACCACTATCACGCGAAATAATGCAAAAACTAAATTAATAATACCTAGGACAGAATGGGAATCGAACCCGGGCCTCTGCGTGGCAGCCCAGTACTCTGCCACTGAGCTACGCCGGTGCTTGCAACTACGTTGCAAACTGACCCTATGCAGGCTTGATGTCGGGTAAGGAATCGCGCTAACATGTGTAATAAAGTGTTTTGGAACAGTAAAGTAGCAACCAGGCGTCACACAATGCGAATTGCGTAACAGTGGGTAGTTCAACGCTCCAACCAATTGGTCTAACTCCACTTTCTGTATCCTCTGCCCATATCTCAAATCTAAAGCATGTATGTGGGATGTGATAGTGCTTATAGAAAATTGTGACCAAATGTTTGGCGAAGTCGGTACCATTGTACAGCGGTCAGAGAAGATCCTTCTCACTGTACACATGCTAGTTCATGTGAAATATTCAGAAGCAAAAGCGTGTGTTATTATGAAGACACCACATATGTCAGTAATTCGGCATGAGTCCCTTATTTATCCTAGGCCACTGTTCATGTACACAAAGAACAATGTTATCTTTGGATTTTCAAAATACCTTCATGAAGCGCCCTTGCCTTAATTTCTGCTGTCGCCTGTCAAGGTAAGCTTCATTCATTTTGTTAAAGCTTTCTCTGCAAAGTTATCTTGCTCTTCTTGTAAGTGCAGTTTAGTTTGGTGCGTGTACGGTACATTCATACACCAATTTGTTTTATTCAGATAGCAATTATATGGACACTCTCGGCTGATTTTCGCCGTCGCCGTCATGCTCCCTATGTCTTATATATATATATATATATATATATATATATATATATATATATATATATATATATGCCACGAAGAAAAATAATTCAGAAAAACATTTTCCGACGCGCGGAATCGAACGGGCGGCCTATAGCTCCGCAGCGCGCGCCGCTAACCGCTACGCCACAGGAGCGCACATGCTACAGCATACCAACGGCGAGCTATTTACATACACTATTCGCCACTGGCGGTACGCAGATCTCAGGGGGGAATATCAGCGTGTTCTCTGCCTTACCAGCAAACCAGCGAGATCGCGCAAAGTGCGCGCTCGGCTCAGCGCCCCACCCTTTGCGACGCGTTGGCTCCCCAACACCCCGACTTGCACTTCGGCCTGCAGGGCGTAGTCGTCCTTTGCCCGGGTGCACTCGCGCGCGGTCATCTTGGGGTAGGGGGGATGGGGGGCAGTTTTAAGCCATGTGCTTTCGCCGGGAAGATTGCGTTTAGGTTACAGAGCGCACAAAGGTGACTTCGCTCGCTGCAGAGGCCCCGTTTCCGAAAGAAGCGCGCTCTTCCAACACAGGGAAGTAACAACTGTGACACTTGTTCGCGCTCGTCCTGTGTATACCGGTGCGTATGGTGTGTGCGTCCGTCGCTCTTGAGCAGTGCGTTCCAAGTGTCGATCTGCTTGCCGTTCTTCGCTTGAAATGCCAATTAGTTGCTATCGCATTCATTGCTTCGCCCTTGCGGCGAAACTGTGACTTTTTATGATTGTGTGGTAATGAGTATTTGCTTCTTGTCACGAATTTAATAACTGGCTTCTTCAAAACTTTCCTGAATTTCCGGAAACTACCAGAAAAAATGCAAAAAGGCCAGTGTATTTGGTAAACATTTATTTTGCCCTTATGCTAAACCTTATTATTTTCTCCATGCACGTTCTAAAGGACGCCTAACCATTTACTTTAGAATGGTAGAAAATGGGATAGCATATGCATACCGAAAGGCAAGAGGAAGTGCAGATTGTCATTTTAAAAGTGATGCTCCGAAGGTACCTGATGAGTTATTTCAAAGTGAGGTACAAGAACATATCACATTAGCCTTTGGTTGAGATGTGAAGTAAGGACACCGTGATGTGGCTGTCATCACAGATTCACAAATTCTTTAGCAACATTGCCAAACAATGAGCTATAGATGTGTCATTTGCTTTTGCTTTTCTTTTAACTTTCCTAGCTATTCTGACTCATTCTCACAATAGCTTGGGAAGTTGACATTTCAACAAAGAAATGCCGATCACACATGCGCCGCAACAAAACTCGCTATTGTAGCGAAGTAACAGCGGCTTATGATGGCGTTGCTACGGGCGAATGAACCAGAAAAAGGATAGAAAAAGTTGATAGACAGAAAGAAAGATAGAGCAATAATGAGAAATAACGCATTTCATAGCCGTGTAGAGTAAGAAAAGCGAAATGGATATGGCGGCCGGGATAGCTGACCACGACTGCGGGCCGGCTTCCGACCTAAAGCGGGACAAAACAGCGCCCCGCAGGCATGGTTGGCGGGACAGCGGAACACCAGCGGAAAAGCAGGGACGTTTCCACCTCACTCGGTGGGTCACGTCACGGTTGCCGTGGCGATCGAGGTTAAGCTTACACTGTGAGGCTCGTAGGCGAAGGACTAAGGCACACGGGCACTGTCTCTTGGTAATTACATGATTAATAATGACAATAACTGCAAATACTGCGGCGAAATAGGGCGACGCTCGCACAAGCACAAAGAAATGTCACATTACACTCGCAACGCGTGCAGTCCTCGGCAGTCTCTGCTAGCGTCTGACTAGCGTCCTCTAGTGAGTCCAGGAGGAAATGCTAGCCGAAGCAGCTGCGGGTGCTGCCATCTGTCCTGAGACACGGGAGACTGGCACTGCGGGATGCCTGACACCTCACATCCCACCCTCTCCTTGGCGACCAAGTCCCGTGGTAGTAATGTTCAGCACAGGAAAAAGTCTTGGAGACGTTGGCGTAGCTAGGAACATGACGAAATGGCTTGATTGGGCTTGAGTGTACGTGTCTTGAAGATGTGCTGGTAGGGTGAGCGCTACCTTGACGAATCACGAAGGTGACGGAAGGCTTTCGGTTCACAATCCTCAAAGTCTTCTTGGCGCTAGCGGCCTCAGGCTTGGCGACTTTTTTAGGAGACTGATCGTCTTCGCTTTCCGGAGATACACACGGGGAACACGTACGGCTTCTCATCTGTGTGCGTACGGATATGCAGCCAGCTGCAAACTTGAGCTCACACATGGCAGGCAAACATTTTCTTCGCCGATTGAATTAGCGTGTGGCGTAAGGAGTGCTGATTTCTGGGAAAATCTATCCGCCCTCATTCCCATTGATGCGGCCGTTCGCTAGTGTGTCCCAACATACGCATTTCTAAATTCTCACTTCTCGTGAACGTGGCAGGGCACGATAAGCATTCGTAAGGCCTCTCGCTCGTGTGGCTGCATCTGTCGACGACGAGGTTCGCCTTCCTCCCGTGTTTCCTGCGACACACATTACATTTGTACCGTTTTAGACCTGTGTGAATCAACAAGTACGTTCACAGCCCTGACGTTGTTTTAGAAACTTTTTGGAACACGCCCCAAGTAGACCAGGACGCCCTCCTTGTAATTGGCCGTTGACCATAGCAGGCGAAGTATGAAAGTAACAGTGAAACAGTAAACTTTTGACTTATTTACTGCGTGCACACGGCACTCACAAACAATATATAAATTTGCGTGTTCCTGAAATGTCAGCACTGTGTCGTACATTTATTGCAGGTACTACGGCTCCACAAGTCGACCAGGACGACTTCCTCGTAGTTGCTGTTGACCATAGGAGGCAATGTATGAAACTTGCAGTGAAACAGTTAATTTAGACTGACTTTAGTGCATCAAACGACACTCACAAACAATATTTAAACTATTGTGTTGCTGAAATGTCACCATTGCGTCCTGCATTTGCAGGACACACTGCTACGTCTCAAGTCGACCAGGACAACCTCTTAGTTTTTACACATGCCACAAATCTGTTGATACTAAGCTAACCTAGCCGCGGGGCAGCTAGCTTAGCTTTAAACTGCTGCGAAGGAAACTGAACTACGCCCCTCGTGTCTTTTTTTTTTTTTTTTGTTCTCATGTCGTGCTTGCACTCCCTTTGGACCGCAGGTGTATAAGACCTGCTGCGCGAACGAACGACAGCGTGAGAGGTGCATTTCAGGCGCGATGTGGTATCAGCCGCGCGACGTGCTCGAGCAATTAGCGCACAAGTAAACGCACACTTGAAGCACTGCACGGAGCGTAACACATGGGGCGCGCGTGAAAGAAAACCGCACAGTATCCGAAGGTGGTAACTGCAATACAAGTATTAAATGCCAGTTAGATTCGGCGGCTTGAATATATACCACCCAAATAAAGTGAAAAAACAGAACAAACCAGCAAAACGATGTCAAAGTTAGCTGAAAATGCACAGGCGTTCGTTCTGGCGCGATGATGCAGCCTTCCCGACGCGTGAATTGCAGGCGGCGAACCTTTAGAATGCGCGGATTTGAGTTGAGAGCAACCAACACCGCAACGCTAACCGCGGTATGACGTGTGTGAGTGTGAACATTCAACGACAGCTAGGTCTCACAAACACAAGGCATCAAAACACAAAGTTGTTTCAACATAAAGCCGTAAATGGAGTTTCACTATGCGAGAAGACAGCCAGCAATCATATTACTGCAGTCGTTGCATGCGCGCGCCGCGTTACGCACTGAATCAGGTAGTGGAAACAAACGTCTGCCGAATAAATGAGACAGCCAAAACGGAAGGCCAGACGGAGAACTTTATTCTTTTTTAACTGCGGTGATTCATGCTGTTGTAGGTACTTTCTCTCTCGTACGACTTGTCCCGGGAACCGATACAGTTCTACAGGTGGATCGCGTGCCTTGGTACTGTCTGCACAGTTGTGGCACACAGCAACACTTACGTGGGGTCGCTTCTACCATCGCGGAAATGCAGCTTCGCAAAGCAAACTTCTCGGTTGCACATGCCAAGCTCACGGCACAGCGCCTAAGTTCCCCGCACCGACCGAAGAACGCGTGCGCACGTGCGCCGCCGCTCTCGGCTGTCGGTGCAACGACTGTGTGAAACAGGCTGAATCGGCCGCGCCTATCAGAAGTTTCGCCAGCGCTTGCCGCCAGAGCCGCGGCGCTGTCGTCGCTCCGAAAACGTGAGCTTGGTTTCCCGATATCATTGAGGTCCGCCGTTTGTTGACGTCCATCGCTTTTTTATTTGATAAAAGATACTATTCAAAATTCAATGTTTATAAGTACGCTCGTCAACTTATGCACGACACATCTGACTTGATAACAGTGCATAGGTAGTCGTTTTTTTTTCAGCTAAAAACATGCCACCATTTAAAATATTTGGCAGGATTGTTTTCTGAGTTGTGCCAGTTACTTCCATTCCCTGCTCGTGCAATATGTATTATCATTAAGGGTAGCATATTTATGACAGTTTGATTGTGAAAACATTGCGTTAGCCACGCATAGTTTCCTTTGTACTAGGCTTGTTCGTGATGGTTACAAGCTCAATGTTGAATTCTGCACACTGGCTGAATTCTCCAACTAGTGCGTACTTAACAACTGCGGCTGCTCTCCCTTGCGCCTGTGTACGGGACTACCGTTGTGCGTGTCCCACCTACTGGGGCTAAAAAATACCGCTCCTGCTAGCGCCCCCCGCACAGCTTCCCGCTGTACAGCCAAACACGCAGCATCTGCCGGCTTAGCGTAAATACTGATAACAAGCAAACGACGTGCTGCCCACACAGAGCATTAGGAATATTCGTCCCTCGCAATACGACCAAGCTGCAGATTTTCTCTACTGGATTGGTGGGACGCGATATATCTTTGGCGGACCGGCGGACCCTTCAAAACACCGGGCCGAGGCAAACGCGACGCCAGAAAATGTATAGCTAAATTGCCTGCCCTGAAGCAGTACCAATCACTTATTGATTGCACATGCGATACAAATTATTAGTAAGGATGGTGAAATTCTGGTGAAAAAATCAAGATAGTGAAAGGATCAAGTTGTTTTACTTTCTCAAGGAAGACTGTGTTCCTGAGCATCTTCTCATTGTCAGTTCAGCAACCACTGAAAGGTGGAAATTTGCATACAGAAATTAGATATCATCTCCTTCAAAAAAGAAATCATCTACACCATCCATTACATAAATGCATGAAACTACTCCATTCAGGTTGTACCAACGCACGCGCATATTAGTTGCTGTCCTGGCTATAACAGGTTCCAAAGATGTTTTTATCAAGAGGCTTCTTGGAAGCTCTCAGGCGTTAACAAAAACACCAAAAACAAGTTCACGTAAAGTACCACTGCACGAAAAACAGATAAACTGAGAAATTAGGTTGCAAGAATCCTAAATCACCAACATAGTCGTGCTATAGAGCTAAGATCCATTCCGTTCAAATTTTTCTGTTACAATACACATGCTCCGCACACAAACGATCCGTGTACATGTGGATTTCTGAACATCAACGAAACGACGAGGTGGCGTTCCCGAAGATGCTTTTGCGTGCCGGAAGAGGTCGCGTACGGAGAAAGAAACTCCATGATTTCGACTTGAGCGTGCTGCGACAAGCAGTTCATGACGAGTTCAAAAGGGACGAAATCAACACGGTGCAAAAGCTTACCTTTCCCTTCAACGATGATGAAACGCTGCCTTCACTTTCCCCTTCAAAAATGCAAATTGCATCGGATGATGAAACGGTTGCGCAATGCCTCCATATTGAGGTCACTTACATAGTTTAGTAGCGCCGCAAGTATTAGCGGCAAACAACAGAATGGACAGCTTGCAAAATAGTTACGGCGCATGCGCGAGCAAGTTTATTTTCCACCAGATAACCTCGACCACAGACTGGCACGCAAACAATTTTTTCCATTCACCGTTTTGTCGTACCCGCGTGCCTTCAGTAAAAGAACATTGAGCCTGGAAAGCAGTCTGTGCACGAGAGTTTTTGGTTGGAAAACAACCTTGCAGGGAAAGCCGCCTTGCAGATTTTTCCAAATGGTCAATTGAGGCGGCAAGGATGTGCCATTTTGTACACTGACGAAATAGAGGTTAACGTAGGACACGCAATAGATGAAGTGTGGGCCGACGCGTGCGTTAAAATAGCGGAACAAACATAAAAGCCCGAACTCTGAGTTGCGCTGAAGAACCCTAGCGAGAAAGGACGCCGATTTACTGTGACGCACTGATGAAACGAGAATGGCTTTGTGCAAAGGTGCCGGAGAAATATTGCAAGCTTAAGAGGCACAATGACTACTCACCACGAATACATGGACGAGTCCGACTATGAAAAATGTTTTCAAGACACGTTATTACTACGCCTTATTGCAAACTGTGCGATAATCCTAAACAATGCGCTATACTACTCTGTGAGTCAAGAAAAAGTCCCTTGCATGAGTAGCCTCAAAAAGGAAATGCAGGCGTAGCTTTCACAGAGGTGATGATATGGTAAAGACATAGCTGGTGAAACTTATTCAGACTGCGACAGAACGTAGTAACACGGACCGTGCAGACCGTATTGCTACTGCAGTCGTATCACTGCCAGCTCAACCCTAAATCGCCAATATATCGGCGGTGACGCAACAAGCGGCCCGTGCGGGAGACGCTAACAAGCCACGTTCCATTCAGTACCTGCGCAGAGCTATGAAATTTGGAAATTGTTTCCAGTGTTCGTCCCAAACCGAGAGAAGACTGCGACGAAGGAGTTGTATTGGCTGATGCAGGTTGAAATCTTCTATCTTCAGCCGAGGCTGTAAAATATATTAGAAAGTTGCAAGATTTCGTGTCACAGCAACAAGCTGTGCCAGGGGCAGTGCACACAAACATACTCTCCGGACAGCTTTGTCCCTTCTTGCGCTTTAAGGTGGCCAGTCCAAATGAGAATCATATATATTTATTTTCAATTAAATTGCGTTGTATATTGGAGTGAATATTCAGTTCAGTGAACTATAACCCTTGGGTCCCTTGAAATTCACTCAAGTGAGATTTCACTGTATCTATTTTGATTAACGGAATCAATGAGTATGCTGTCCGGAGATTTAGGACCTGGTCGGCGCGAGAAGCCAATCCGGACATGGCTATTGGGCTCTCGAAGTTCTATTCCCTGCGGCCGAAGTAGGTTCTTATTGCGCCACGACAAGACGTGTGGCGGTTTATTCAGGGTGCTGAATATCTTTATAGCTTTCTCAAAGTTTAACACTGTGGTGCACGTGGAAACAACTTTCGCAGATAAGTTACGTATCCAGTGGGACACAAAATGGACACATCGCCGTCAGCCGCAAAATTAACTACGATTGAATAATAAAGTTTTTAGTGACTGCAGTAAGCGGACATGTTTGTATTCAAAAGTTGCAGGCTGTCGCGTTTCTACGCAGTTCCACTTCAAATAACTCTTCTTGCATTTATGTGCTCCGTCATATCCCGCTGAAAAGCTCAACTGCGCTTTTCCCTGATTACGCATGCAAGACAGTGAGAACTGGCGCGAAGCTCCTCCGCAATGTGCCGTGGCAGTTGCATGCCGCGTTCAATGGAACAACGGGTCGAAGGGAAAGGCAAAAAATCCAGGCATATCCACAATGTGAATGATGATGAGTGGGCGAAGTATGGTCATTGTTCGGTAACCGTGAATCTCCCGTGACATTTTGCCCACTGGCTCATGGAAATATAGGGGTTTTCTATCTCCTTCAGGGATTCGACATCATTGAATCTAGGGATTTTTGTGAGGCTCTGGACATTTACAATGCACGGGCTAATGACACGCTTTACTATAATCATGCTGTTTCAACAAGAAATAATTATCGCTATATGCTGTCTTTAATTTAGGTGAGCTTTGGTGCTCTGTTGGGTCGAGCGAGGGATATAGCAGTTCTTATACCGGGGAGAAATGATTCTTTGTCGCCATGTTCTGTTGAAATAACAAGTTTGTCAGACAAAGCACCTGAAGTATTTGGAATGGGCACTCTGGCCTATTTCATTCCTCCAACTTGCTGTAAAATGTAAATCCGACAGACTGGCTTGCAAGTTGGCGCTGTTATGAATAACCACTGCTGCAAGAACTGCCAACTGCTTTCAGCAGCTCCACTTCTTAAATTCATGTAGACATTGGAAACGGTGTCACAGTTCTCCAAGTGATGATAGAAACGTAGTGGGCGATGTGCCTAACTGCACCAAGGTTTGGCCGGCCGCTGTTGCGGTGTGTCGTAATTGCTGAGGAACTTCATGGTCCGTAATAGTACGCACTTCCGTGGTACACCCGCACTATTCAAGCACCAAAGCCAGATCTTGAAAGAAAAATGTGGATGCACTTATTGGCAAGTTCAAATAACGTCCACCTCAACACACATTTTATGCCTGACCTGCATATTTATTTGAAAGGCACATTTGGGAGAGTTCAACAACATAGTATGACGAAAAAATAGGCGTACTTGCAGATGTGATTACATGGCGTGGAAGCAAGACCAGACAGCGTAATTGCGGGGCAAAACCAGCCCTGTTCGCCCAACCACACAGCCCAAGAGCCGTCTCCACTAGTCCTCGGCGTTCCGCTTACTCGCGCATTTCCCTTAGAACATATTTCACGTCCTGCCTTTTGAGTTACCTCAAGGGCAGAGATTTAGCACAATGTACAAATCACATTTTATCTTGTGCCTGAGTAAGCATAACATACCTTTAATCTTGTTCTGATGTCCAAAACCTAATATGGAGTTTGCGGCAATAGCCTGCCTTCCAACTTCACGTCGCTATAAATCGCAAGTGCTGAAAGAAGTGCGAACTGCTTTCAAAAACTCCACTTACTAAATTTAGGTATACATTGTAAATGGCGTCACAGTTCCCCAAGTAATGATTCAAAGTTGAGGATGGTGGGTCCAACTGTGCTAAAAAAATACAGGTGCGATGGGGTCGCGCCAACTAGTATAACAATGAGCATAAGTGGAAGCAGGCAATGTTGTGCAGTCCTTGTGGTGACTCCAATTATGCGCCTAGCCCAGGAACTGCAAGTCCAAGGGACATCTTCACTGATTCTACGGCTTCCTGCGACACAACAAAGTGCACCGTCCACCGTGGTACTGATTCCCACCGGTGCCGTACCTACTGCAGTGCTGTTCCACAATGAACAAAGCACTGATGGATAACTGATGGCTTTCGGACTCCTCGAGGATTAATTCCCAGCCTGCTTCGGAGGTCTGCCTGTGAGTTGTGGCGAGCACAATGAGGAGGCCATTCATTATGTTTCGCGTGTGAGTGTACAGTTGCATGTTGCTGAGAAATGTTATTTTTAGGAAATAATTTCTAGTCCCGTTCCATTTAGCGCATTCACCAAATTGTGCCAAGCGTCAGAAAGTGTCTCTCGCTCGTACACTTGCATTATGCTATTGTCCAAGTTACACACAGCTGTCCTTTTGAAAGCATGTTAAAGCAATATGCAAGAAGCAAGATTGAGCATTATAGATTACGAGCCCTAGAAGTTTGTCACTGAACAGTCGAGCAAAACATTCTGAAAAGAGTACAGTTATCATTATGGATATGTGGAAACCATAAGCAGAACGTGCAAACGACCAAGGCATGAGTTTTTGTTGTTACAAACACTTCATATGAACATGGCAATATCTGAAGGTTACTCTACTGCTGTTGGTGCTGGTCACCATTCACGTACAGATGAACAGTGAGAGTTTGTAGCATAACGGAATTGCAGTTTCGGCCGAGGTACAAGTATAGTGGTACGCGCTGCTCCTGAGCCTAGAGGTTCGCCAATTGTGGTCGCTGTACTAGATGGCGCCCTGGATGGCTTCTGGCGGGATCTTGAAGCGAAGATTGACGTTCTGTCCGGAGTCGTCGTCCCTAAACGCAGCCCTTTTCGTGATGACCCTCAAACATATTTGGAGCATACAAACACACTAAAAATACACCAATAAAGGCTTTTTCGCTTGCGAGAATGATACGGTCCGGAACACGAATGGTTACAAGTATTAGTTAATTAAACATTTGAATACACGTTTCTGTCCGGCGAAGTATTTCCGCTTCGACGTGGATTTCGTGTGCGAAGACGACCGGTGCGTGTCTGTGATGTGATTGTGAGACCAGGATTATAAGCAGGATTAATAATTATGATTATAAAGCAGGATACGTTTTTTAACGTGCACTGTCACCGCACAGTACACGGGCCTCTCGCATTTCGCCTCCATCGCAATGTGACCGCGCCGGCCGTTATCGAACCCACGACACTCGGGTAAGGAGCCGAGCACCATGACCAGTGCTGCATCGCGGCGTAGGCGATGTGCATTGATACAGCGGTTATTCGGTAAGACACAAATGCTCGTCAGAACCTTATTATCTGGCACCCCACCGCACTGCTCGTTAGAAATACCCGTACTTGACGTCAGCTGTGCTACATCTGCGGAATTCGGCAGAACATTAAACGCGAATCATACTGCGTGCAAGAGCAGAGGAGTACCCGGCGCCACGCATTGGCACCAACCTCTCCTTAAGTACATTTAATAAAAAAAAATATAGGCTTACTGCCGTGTGCATTGCCTCACAAAGCGTCTTGCTTGTTGTGTTTAGCATTACTGTATAACTGTCAGTATACAGAGAAGTGAATCAGAAATGGTTTTTGTGTATGCTTCTCCACCGTCAAACTGTTGTTCACCATTCGTTTGAGTTAACGTAGGAGTTCCTCATAGTAGCTCCTGCATGTGCTATGGTTATGTTCATTTCGTCCTACGGGCATCAGATACAAGTGACAATGTAATCATGATTATGCGTTCATCCACATTGTCTAAAAGGTGTCACAACTATTGCAAGTAGTCCACACTGTTTCGTATTTGCAAATATATTGCAGTAGTTGGGTTTCATAAAATTATTGCATGAGATAGACAGCCGTGGCCGATGAATTCCTGCCATATTTCCAAAGACAGTGAAGGCCTTCTCAGCTCGCGCAAAAAAGCAATCATTCTCAGGACAATGTCTACCTGCTGAAACCGGAAGCACATGTTTCGTGTTCTTGTTGCAGATAAAAGAAATGTCCAGATGTTCTAAGTTCACTGTGATGAATACTGAAGTGCGTTAAATGAGAAAAATTGATTGAAATGACACCAATCTTTTTAAAATCAAGCAGACGTTTACAAAAACACAGAACGCAGAGTCAGTGCGCAAACTGATGCTGAATGCAAAAGGTGCAGACAAGGCAGGAGACCAAAGTCACGTCTCGTGGCCTCTGCAGTAGAAATTTTCGAGAAGAGGGACACTCTGAAAACGTCAATATCAGCAAACTGTATTGGACGTCACAAAGTGCTCAAGTGCTAAATCGATTGCCTCATAAAGGCGTCAGTTATGTGTCAGTGTAGTTATTGCGTTATCTTCACTGGTTCGACTCAGTGTCTTGATTGGTAAGATGATTAATTTCCTTCCAGAAAATCTGGTGTTTTTGCAAACTTATGGCAAGACGGCAAAGGCGTTTTCATTGCTTATGTTCTACTCTGCATGCTGTAACGATGAGGTGGAAAACGAGTGCTGACATTTAGTAACAGACATTTACGTCAAAAACGAGGGACGCTGTAACTACTTTGAAAGTGAGCCTGCAATTGCTCGAAGAATGCAAAAGCAGTCAGGATTACAAACAGTTAAGTGTGTCAATAAATTTTTACGGTATCACTACTTGTCAGATCACCGGACTCGCAATGTCCTTTAGAGGCCAATGGAGTTGCGATGTTCATCTTAGTAAGTTGCACGTCAACTGCTTCACACTTTCCGTCGGTGTAGTTCAGCTGGGTACTTCGAGGAAAGACATGTCTGAATATCTGAACAACAGCGCGTGCTTGTCATTTTCCTGGGGCACAAAAACACACGTCACTACAGGCAACTGACGTTTTCGACGCACTTCCCGTCATGTAGGATGTCTTCGAGATTTCGAACTTCTGAGTTCGTCGTGGAAACGTTAGTGCGGAGGTATTGACGTTTGATGTGGACGGATGTTTTTTTTTCGCAATTGTGCCTGGCAATATAGTGTAGTGTGGTCAACGGAAAGTCACACTGATATCGCATGTGTATGCACCATGCTCACCGGTGTACTTAGCAACCTCCCATTGGCTTAACAGCACCGTGTCCTTTCAATATGTATGCCTGTGATGCTGTTTCCAGTAAAGCTTTGACAAACACTTTGCAATTTTCAAAATGATGACATTAACTGTTCATGGGTGAGCTCACTGATGTCTATACTCACTTAAGCCTATGCTTGCGTGTAGATTACATATTCTTCTAGTGCTATTCTCCTCTGTAAATAGATTCAGTGTGCCTGCATACACTTTTGTCAGACACAATGAAGAAAAAGAAAAAATGCCTTGTCTGACCGAGACCGCATCTCGTTTTATGAGTGTGCCTCACTCTACGGAGCACTGTGTACCCCTGTGCCTCGATGGGACGTTGTGGCCGAGACCAAAGATCTAGCTACCCGAGGACAGACAGCTCATGGCATCCTACTCGGGGAGTGGTTGAGGTCGGAGCAGGTACTCCAGAAGATCGAAGGTCTCGCCCAGTTCCCTGATACCCAACCCCACGAAACCCGAGGGTTTGACGAGTGGCTGGTCAGGTGTGATTGGGAGTGGTCTGGGTCATTTAGCATCGGAAGAGTCCACTACGAAATTGAAGACAGGAGCGGAACACGGCGTGGCCACTTCGATGCTAGAAAAAAAACATGGTTGATCCCTCCGTCATAGGAATCGGTATAACACAAAAGTGCAACGTGTCCTTACAGAACTAGTCGAATGTTTACTGCACATTGATATAAGAGAGCTTGCACAATGTCTATTGGTGTGGTGACAGTTATAGCACCCTTTAACGTGGATGCATCCACGTTGATGCTTGATGGTACATCTGTATCCCGACGACTAACGTCTCTGATGAATGATTAAAGAAATCCTTGTGGTCATAGATGCTTGTGGTAGCTGTACGGTGAGAGCGGAGTCATTGAAAGCGGTGTCACAGCCAGAAGAGCGTCAATAATTGGGCGCCGAACTTGCGCTAAGGTCGCCTAATCGCGGCATGTTAGAGTTATTGAACAACGCTGCCCGACCAGAGGAAAACGCAACACGCGTCGTGTCTTCCCCGTTGGCCGGCTGCGATTTTTCTGGGGGCAAGCTAGGAACACGGCTAGGGACGCGGAGTTACGGCCACGCGACGCACTCGCGCGTCGCACAGCTATTTTTGGTATGGACGGATGCTACGAGTGTGGATGCTAGGGGTAAGGTCGCCACCTGGCAGTGTGCTAATGCGTCTGCAAAATTGCACGTTTACTATTCGAAACACGCCAAATGGGACGGACGCGGAGAAACAACATTTTGAAGAAACTAATCGTGCATTTCACGGTCATAATGCATTACTTCTCTTAGCAAGAACACTGTGAGAGAGATGTAAAAGGCTTGTTTTTAAAGCCTTCAAAGTATGTGACCGTGGCGCAGTGGATAGCGTGCCCGGCATCTCTTGACGCGGACCTAGAGGTCGTAGGTTCGACTCCCGTTGACGGAACTTTTTTTCTTTGTCTTCTGATCATGCGTATTTTGTCGACGTCATTTCCGTGACGGAAATACGTCACTCAAATCTTGGTGGACCCCGGCATAAAACACTTTCGTGTTAAAAACCTAGTCCTTGAGACGTTGTACCGGTGGCAGAGGTGGCGGACAGAGTTCGCAAACATCACACCCGAGACAACAAGGCACTCATAAAGTCCGAGTTTGGCACGATGCGCCTAGCTGTGGAGGTCCCGATTAGAGGTGTGCACGGGCTCCGGGTAGCCCGAAAGCCCGAGCCCGGCCCGGCCCGCGGGCCGGGTAAGCCGACGTCATCTCACCTCGGATCCGTGCCGGGCTATTTCGTTTTTTTTTTATCGGGTGGGCCGGGCCAGCTGCAAAGCCCGATTCAAACTTACGACGGATTATTTCTTCGCTTTCGGAAGAGAGTGAACAAAATTGTGGAGAGTAGCCGGCCACAGAAAAGCAATGCCTAGAATTATTTAGCGAGTAGATCGACAATGGCAATAATTTACCGTTCACACAAGATGAGCTTTTTCATTACCTATCGATCCATTCATCCTCCTGTCCTGCATACTAAACTTCAGGAAGAACCAGTAGCCAAAATATTCCAAGCTTGCTACGCTTTCGGAAAAGATATTGGCAATTCGTGCTACCAGAGTGAGCAGCGAACGGAACTTTAGTCTGGCTGGATATGCGATGCAGGAGCGGCGCACTTGACTAAGCCCGAATCGTTGGATAGCTTGTTTATTTACACAACAACTTCTAATCTGCGTATATAGTGACTGTCATGTGTCGATTGCTTATGTTTCGCTTTGATATGTTGAATAATATGCCACGTTATCGGAAAAAGATATCTTGTATCCGCAACGAAACTTCATAAGATGGGGCCGGACCAGTCCGGGCCCGAGCTTTTGTTTCGGTACGTCGGGCCGGGTCGGGCGGGCTCGCCGCCCTTTAGCGTCGGGCTTGGGCGGGCCTTCGACGCAGTTAGCGGGCCCGGGCCGGGCTCGGACTAGAAAATGCGGCCCGTGCACAGCTATAGTCCCGATAGCAACGTACCTGCAGCAGGCGTATCTGGATCTGCCTATTTGCGCAGGCCAAGCAACAAGTTGGAGGAAATAGTGGAGGAAGAAATGCGTCGGAACGAGCGTACCGTAGAGTACATGAGGGCTGGTCACAGCAGCCAACGACTGCTCAAGTGCTATCGTTCCAGCGAATCCCCTTCGACCGAGCCCTTCTAAACTCCAGCCACCACAAGGGGGGCACACGTGAAAAATTTCGAGAACCTGCTGAAGGCAGGGCTTTCGGACAGCCACACTCACCGCTCCCCTAGGCGTCTGGGGGGGGGGGGGGGGGGGGATCGTCACACTCACCACCCCCCCTCAAATATTTCCCGTTCGCTGCGGCCGGATGTCCAGCCTCCGGTCCACTTCGGCTGTGGGCAGCGGATGGAATGCTCTTCTGGGAGAATGCACACGCGAGATCATCGCCCGCTTCAGGCCTACAACCCGGCCGCTGGACACTTGGCAACAAGTCCGTGCCCATGACATGCAAGTGGTATCCCCATACTACCTCGATGTCTCGAGGGTGAAGCTCGGCTACGACGCCCTAAGTGCAGAGGTCAACGAGTCGAAATGGACGCTGAGACGAGGCAGGACAGATTTCTAACGTTTCTGGACGGGAGAATTCTCGATCTGCTACCCCTGCCGCACTGTCCCTCTGATCAAGCAGCGGAAGCCCTGTAGTGCGCGCCCACCTACTGGCGATGGATCTGTGGCTGCCATCGTGAAGGTAAGCCATGTGCAATTGAAGCACCCTGATGGTATTACCGCGTACATTGTGTTCCTCGCCTTCAAGATGGCAAAGATCATGCGGCTTGATTCTCCACTGATTGGCATCCGGACCGCCCTAGAAGGACTGGGATTCATACCTTGGACTGGACGATGGTGTGTTTCGCGCATGGCACCCTGACTCCTCTGTGTCAGTGAAGATCCGGACCACCTTTCGAGCAGATGAAGAACAAGCTCGCTATGCAGACCTTGGAGTGAGAATCGCCGCCCGCGAGGCCGACACTCTCGCAGATAAGAGTGTTCTGAGAAGGTCGCGGCGGATGATTTGGTCGACGTGGCCGGCATCACCGCGTAGGCCCGGCGAAATGAACTGCGACGGCGGGAGATCGTCTCAAAGTGCCGATTCGCGCTGGCGAGGCAACACGACTCGTTGGCCTATTGAACCTTCGAGCCGTTCGCCGACGTCCGCAGCGCCTCGCAATCGGCACCGACCATGTCGAACACTGAACATTGCACAACAGCATAACGCGGTATGCAGAAGACAGGCGCGCCTACTCGGGCGCAACCGCTGGTCCGACGTCCGCTCGTCCCTCAGTGACCTTCGCCGCCAAATTCGCGGCTCGCCCATCATGTGAGGACTTCTTAACCCAAGGGACCGTCACTACACTGTGCTTGACATTGAGGCGGCCTCCAAGTACTCGAACTATCCGAGCAGATGCCTTTGCGCCAGCTTCCCCACGCCATCGAGAGTGAGCGCTGACACTCTCGGAGGTCACTGCCCTGTTCCGCCGCTCTCTGACGTGGCCATCTCTCAGCAACTTTGTAAAGAAAACAAAAAGCCGCAATGTGATAAGAGACACCAGAAGTTTGTTGAGTGCAGCGTAGGGGTGGTCTACAAGATTCCACTCTCTTGTGGCAAAGTGTATGTAGGTCAGTCAGTCCGCTGTGTGAATGAGCGCCTTAAAGAACATGAGCGATCCCTGCCGACTGGTACAGGCTCGCATTTAGCTCAACACTGCAAAAAATGCAATTGTCAAGCCTTGTTTAGACTAACCACTATCTTAAAGAAGAGTCGTGACACCACCGCCAGAGAATTATCAGAAGCTTTTTTCATTCAATCATTGGGGTCGCAGTGGCATTAGTGTGCCTTCCATTACCTTGTTTTCCTCTGAATTTTGTTTTTTGGATTCGCTTTCATGATTGCGCTCAGGTGTCCAAGGTGTGGTGGTTGTGCGCATAGGGTGCACGGCGCATGTCCTACCGGTATCTGGTTGCTATAAAGAGTGGAGTGACGCAATAAACCATGACAGTTGAGAGTAGCGCTGTGTTCCGTCTTCTTTCTTGTGGTGTCGTTTTTTGCGCTAAAAAAGCAATATGGATTCTCAGCAACTAGCTTGCTTATGCGACGCCGAGTTCACCGAACACGAGGTCGCTCGTGTTCTAGACCGCAGATGTCACCGCAGCGCATCGGGGCCAAACAGAAATACACACAACATGCTGCGGAACCTCGATGTTAGCCAGCGCCATCTCTTGCTCATCGCTGCCTGTTAGGACAGACAACGGACCACGCGAGTACCGCTGCACCGTCATGCCTCTCGGCGATGCTTGTTGGCATACTTGTCGCTCTTTTTCAGGCTGTGGAAAAGCTCTGACTCGACATGAGCCCCCCACCGTCAAGTCCTGCTCGACCATCTGGTGAGAAAGTGGGCATGGTATGTTGAAGGCTATTGAAGCCGCCCGCGCGCGGTCATGGACGCCATTTTTCTTCTCCTCTATTCACATGTTTAAGACCCTCTTCCTATTCTCCTACAGTCACTGAGCCGTGCTCCCAGCTAGGGCTGCAGAAGTTGCATCTTTTCCTCTCCTGAACCTTTCCTCAACCTCCTTATCCAGTGACGACTCTCCCAGCAGCGACTCCTCCATTGACGACCCGTCAAGCAATGACCCCTTCCATTGACGACGCTTCCAGCAGCGACTCCTCAGTGACGAGTCGACGACAAGGAGGACGGAGGCATCATTACTTTATTTTCTATTGCATTCAGCATGCTGTAGTTGTATTTCGCCCCACAATAATTACTGTCCCTACGTGCTACTCTTTATTCGTTTATTTTTTTTATGTGACATTCTCGTCAACCCCAGCATATGTCCTTATCTACTACATAGCAATACCATAGCCAAGGGCTTGGCAAAATCAGTGGGGAAAGAAGACCCTGTTGAGCTTCGACATGCTGCCAGTGGACTAGTACGAGAGGAACTTTAGTTTTATTCATCCATCCGACATCCTCACGGGTCTCAACAAGTAAATACGTGGCAATATCGGGCCTAATACAACTTTTGATGCACTTTTCACCCGCAAGTAGTCTGTTGCCTGAGAAAAAACAAAACCAAATGTCGCGAGTCACTTGCAAGACGCATGATATACGGGACATGTATAATGGGGAATTCTGGATTCAATTTGATAAACATGTGTTCTTAACTACCACTTAAATCCAAGTAATGCCAGCGATGAAAAAATCAACGCACGAACGACGTATGAATGCGCGGTAGGCTATTGTGTATGTATCGATATTTTCACAGCCATTTTGCCGGCGCAATGCGGGGGGAAAATTGTAGCATTAAAAATGACCGAGAAAGCGCCGGATGACCCAGCCCTAGCTGCACAGCTTTCTTCGTTTCACGAGTATTTTTTACGCATACAATTAGGAACCAAAGATTCTGCCTCTTGATGATCTATGTTGCTCTCGGTACGCATTCCGTCCGCACAAACCCGCTATTCTTGCAACAGCGCGGTCGCACGCCCACAGGCTCGCACGCGTTGCAGCCAAGAGCGCAAGACAAGCAGACCAAATTTCGGCGGCCACTGCGGCTTGGGCTCCGGCTTCCCATACGTCTTTGCACCCACTATTGGTGCCGTGAGCAGGAAGCAATGCGGCAAAGCTCCGATTTCGGAGCTTTACTGAGCCGCGCACCACCCGCACTTTGCTATCTTTGGCTGGTGGCGGTTAGTGGTGCTGGTGACTGTGCGCACGGTTCCAATTGCTGACGGCCGTCGGATTCTGCAACCATATCGAGTTAAGTCCGTGATCTTCCCAGTTGGACCTGGTAATTCTGTTGTGTTTTTTGCAGTGCAGTTACAATTTATTTCTTGTGTAAACATAAGCGTCTGTGTGCGGCTGCTGAAAAGCCAACCTTAACATGACCCGTGCACTTTTTGCCGGAGGACCTCGCAGACTTCTTCACACTCAGCCCCACGGTACATGTCGAGGTTCGCTCATTCAGCGGTGTGCGGATCGAGAAATTGTTCCCTTTGATTGCTCAGTGTCTGGTAGACGTGCTAGTGATCGTTCGTCATGGTGCTCTAATAATGTCGGCGAAATATCACTCACGCTGATTGCCATGTTCCGATCATTAATTTCCAGGATTCTTGACGCCAGTCCGTGCATCCGTGTGGTAGTGGCAGCAATTCTCCTGTGACAGGCCAGTTTTCACAGGTAGCACTGGGTGATGTCTGTTGGAGAATTGGAGACATTGCCGGGGAGATGAATGCCATTTTTCAGGCGCGCGATGCGCCAGAAGAATGGCGTCATGTACGTGGACGGCACTCGCGAGTTGACGAGGATGCTGAATAAACGTGGTAGCCAAGTGATATTGATGGCGTATGGTATTTTATGGCGCAATGAATGAGGGATACCCTGCCTTCATTCATTCTGGGAAAGGGTATCCCCAAACACGACGGTGAGGGTGAGAAAACGAGGGGAGGAGTGGACCTGTCAGTGTGCTAGCGATGAGCGACCTCAGCTATCTGCCGCCTTCACACCTTTGAACCAATCAGTGAACAGCGGAGAAGTTTAGAAGTAAGGCCAGAATCGATTGTGCATCAGTCGTCTGTTGTGTACAGATAACCTCTGGCAGCTTAGACGATGAACATCTCCACGTTCATAATCCTTTTGCCGAACGTCTAGGACCAGCTATTTCTGACGTACAAATTGGCGGAGAGGATAGCTCTCGTAGCTATACGGTGCCTGTGTCTGCTTTTCGCGGTGCTGGCCACGATCCCCCGTGACGACTCGGCATCCAAGTTATTATGGGTACGTATAAGTAAACATGCAACCTATCATACTATGCGTGTACTATCGTCCTTTAAATTATGAATCATCATTCGTCGATGATTAGGATGATGATCGCGGATGTGAGACTCTTCGTCACCTATTTTTCTTTTAGGCGATCTGAATTTACCTAACGTTAGTTGGCACACCAGTGTTCCCCTGCTCAACAACTCTTCGACACAAGCTCGACCTTTTTTTCCATATTTGTGATTGCTTCAACCACACGTAGGTTGTAACCAAGCCAACACGAATAGGTAATACCAGCTTAACCATTGCACTTACTTGTGACAATATATCCTGACTTTATATCATCAGTTATCGATCTTCCTGGACTGAGTGATGATTTCGTGCCACAGTTCGGCGCCACTTTATGGTGCAGTAAAAGAAGATAAATATGTCCGGGACTTCCGCAATGCACATTTCGTCGCCATTGACCGAGAAATGTGTGCGTATCTCGACCAATTTTGTAGGAATTTTGATCACCGAAGTGTACAAGAAAACTGGAATCTGTTGTGAAACCTAGGCCCGTATTCACAAACGCTCCTCGACTCGAAGCTCGACCTCAAGGGATCCTTGACGACTGTTTCGCATTGCGATTCATACAACGCGAGAACTCTCAAGGATCCCTTGAGGTCGATTTTCGAGTCGGGGAGCGTTTGTGAAACGGGCCCTAGTCACTTAATGCACAAGTGTGTCTTCAGGGGCCTAAGAAATAAAAAAAAAACCCGATGTGGTATAATGATCATCTGAAACTTCAGGATGGAAACGCTTGAAGTTTTTTTGATGCCGTCATGGGGTTTTATTAACGAAGTTCAAGTGTCACTTGAGCGAAGACATGAAATACTGAGAACTCCACGTGCAGCTCGCATACATATCGTTCTCTTGAGAGCGCCGCTTAGCAATCCTTGACATCGGCAAGCGTGAAGGAAAGCCCCTGATGAAACTCCAGGACGAACAGGCAATGGCGAATATTTAACGGGGCGGGGGCAGAGTGAGTCGCACCGCGTCTGGGACAACCGTATTCGTTTGAAATTATTAGAAAGATCACAAAGGGGACTCCAGGATATCCATCGGCACCGAATACTTCTTGTGGCCCAGAACGAAGAAACGCGCTCCCTATATGCGAAAGCTGCTGCGGCTCGCTCTTTAAATACATAATTCAGTTTGCCGAGGTGGGCTGGAAGGTGACCGGCGCCTTTTTCGTCTTCAAGTGTGCTTCGTGGGAGACCTTACGTTTCCGTTGCTGGTATTGGTGTGAAAGGCGCCTGGTCAAACTTAGGCTGGCCATTTCGCTTGGCCAACAAGCGTGACGGTTCAGATGAGTCTCTCAGCGGCGCCTCTTTTAATGATGCGACGTTAGTGAGAACCCAAGACAAGTTCCCCAAGCGTGCTGAAAACTTCATATTTAGAGTGCAATACGTGCGCCTTATACGTAACGTATCGAGCTGAAGCTAACCTTTCTGGACAAAGTGCACACGCGAGTAGGAGTGTAGACAGTCTGCTAGACAACGTTCTCAAGAATTTGAAGATATGGACTCCGAAAAAAGTGCCGTCACTGGCGTGCCAACCTCCAGTCGTGTGGACGATTTGTTGCATCTTGTGCGAAAGTGTGATATCCAGCAGCACGTTTCAATAACATCCCACAAAGGCCGTACGTACACTGTCTAAACAGGAAACGAAGCGAAAACTTCAGCAAGTACTGCATTTCTTCAGATGGCAACCTTTGCCAGCACGTCATGTAACTTGCAGTAAAAAAAAAAGCTAAGTATTCGGCACTGCTACCGGACGTCACTGTGTAATGCACATTATTGTGGTCACCCTATCTCACAACAGGAGACTGGCGACGAAGACGGAGATTGAAAACATTTCTTGGATTTCTGTTTAGTTCATAGTTCAAAAAGTACAAATAGGACATGCGTAACCAAGTTGCATCTTTAAACGTCTCGTCATGAGTGGCTAACACAGCAGGCTTGCGTGCTTGTGTTGGTTCTTTTTTGTAAAAATAAGCTCTTGCCTTTGCGGAGCGTTGCGGGCTATTTGCTGAGCGTTGCATCTCTAAATGTAGTAATAATAATGTGTTACTGGGACAACTCTTCGGCGTGCCGGCATATGGCAACAACGCCCTGTTTAACGGGCCGCGAAAGTGTGAAAAACACTTTTGGCGCGTCTGAACTGTTCTCAGAACAAGCAGCAACTGGCGACCACACCGCGTTTCCACCGCGCCCGAATCTTTGGGAAGCACGTTAAGCTTAACTGCGCCATCAGCAACGAGCAACTGCCTCACCGTTCACGTCGCGCAACTACTGCGAACGCGTTCAGCGCGTCTTCTGAACTCTTAAAATAAGAGCAGGCGAACACACAACGTTCAAGAATCCGCAAATGCCACAGATACGCGCTTAGCGCGTCTGAGCAGTAAGTTTCTAGGACATTGGGCCATACAATTTCTACTGGAGAAGCTACCAGAATCGTCCCTGCCGCGTTTTCGCACGGTGCATGCCTTCTGCTTCTGGTTTCGCAGACGTTTGCCGAAAACATAGCTAGTGCTGCCGAGAGTGGACGAACATTCATCGTCGAGCTGGCATTGAAAGAATACACGCAACGTGAGATTGCTACACTGACTGTTAGGTCGACCGACCCATAGAGTGAACTGGGTGGTAAAAGCGTACAAAAAAGGAAAAGCGAATCTGACGCAACGCATGATCGGCGCCCTCGAGGTACAACTCAACAAGAGGAGGGGGCTCTCGCCGCAGGCGCATATGCCAGCGCCTTTAGCACTGCTGAATAAATAGGTGAATTCTGCGGTGTGGAATCAAGTGTCTCGCCACTCAAGCGTACACTTGCCGAACACGGGTTAAAAAGTCGTTTATCAGCACAGGAAGCCCACCTTTCCGACCAAAACAAGATGAGAATCGTTTTCGCAGTAAACTATGCTACGTGTACTGTGTACATAGGTCGGCAAACTCACTCATGAGTCGACTCACTCAGACTCACTCAGACTCAGATTGAGGCGTGAGTCTGAGTCTGAGTGAGTCCGGCTGAATTATACTTAGGTGAGTCCGAGTCCGAGTGAGTCCGCCTGAGGAAAATTTTGGTGAGTCTGAGTTCGAGTGAGTCCGGCTGATTTATACTTTGGTGAGTCTGAGTCCGAGTGAGTCCGGCTGAGTTATACTTAAATGATTCTGAGTCCGAGTGAGTCTCCTTGAGGAAAATTTTTGTGAGTCTGAGCCCGAGTGAGTCTGGATGACGAAAACACTGGTGAGTCTGAGTCCGAGTGAGTTTGGTTGGAGAGAAATTTCGTGAGTCTGAGTCTGAGTGAGTCTGCTTCAGCAAAATTTTGGTGAGTCTGAGTCCGAGTGAGTCCGGTTGAAGAAAATATTAATGAGTCTGAGTCCGAGTGAGTTCGCTTCAGCAGAATTTTGGTTAGTCTGGATCCTAGTGAGTGCTAAGCGAAAAACGTTTATTCAGTGAGTCTGCGTCGGCTCCATTTATTTTGCCGACCTATGGTTACAAATATTTATAGCCTCCTTTTATGGCATGCCTTGTAATCGTATAGATGTACCGTCTTGTAAAGCCCTAGAAATTATTTTTCAAATTATCAAGCTGTCCATGCCCTCATATGCAAGGGCATGTAAGTGGGCTGTGCAGCATGTTCTGACACATGTACAACTCCAGGCCACTTTTATTAAGCGATATCGTGATCCACATTGATTTTGATCTACAATTGTGTACCTAATCAACGGAGAATGAGTGCAATGTTCGAGCTTCATCATTCATGTGGATTCAAATACGACAAAGCAGCACGATTCGCGAGCATAGAGCGCCCCTTCGCTCTCTGTTGCATGGAACCGCTTCTGTCTTCAGATGCCGCTTCGGTTTTTCCATGAATAAATGTGGCAATTGGGAAATTTTTGAGCGCCAAACAAGACATTCACAAGTACGAGAGAGATAGGGCGGGCGCTTTTGAATGCCTTGTGAATGCAATGTTTCGCGCTCAAAGATTTCCCAGTAGCTGTGCACCATCTCACCGAATTTCAAGCTTTGTTAAAAATGTAGCGACGACACAGACCATCAGCTTTCGTCATGTCATTCGCTACCAATTAAACAGCGGCTGCGTTATTTAAAGTGGCTAGATAAAGCTTGCCCCCGTGGTACTTCGAAAGTTGTAGCGACCGGATTTCAAGGAGGAAGGGGGTAGAAACGCACCATTCATGCCATACGCGACGCTTCATCACTTGCAAAAACAAATTTCTTCGGGCTGTAATGTGGTCAAAGAATTCTGTTACCTCTCGGCAATTCAACAAGCTTTTAAACTTTAATGAACTCTTCGAATTCTAGGCTACCTTTGGCACATATTGCTGCCATATTTTCCCAGCACGCCTGCAGTTCAGTCCTTGCCGACTCAAGCAAAACCCGTTTTTTTTTCGTATTTTTTCTTTTCTTTCCTATTCAAACACCTTTCCATTCATAGACAGCGTTGACGCGCCGAAGCACTTTCGGTGGTCCCTCAGCCGTCATTGTCTTCGTCCAAGCCACACGGCAAAAAGCTTCATGGCACGGGCGTTTCCCAGGCTCGTTTCTCGTATCTTGCTTTCGAGCTCCTAATACCCCCCAAGGAATGCAAGGAAAGTACAAAACGAAGCAACGAGCTCGACACTCTAGGCTTGGGGCCTGCAACACAAATATCTCTATTCTTTCAAAAGTGAACATTCGGCAGAAGTCTGTCTGATTGGGATAACAGAAAACTCGAGAAAAGAGAAAACTCCAGCCAAAATTTATTTTAAGAAACCGCGACGTTTCGAAGCATGATCGGCTTCTTGTTCAGGGGTGAGAAGGCCCGAGATGTGCAACGCCTTCTTGCCAGGCGGGATTGTTTGCCGTGAGTCGTCGCAAGCCCTGGCAGTAGAGGGAGGGCAGTGCCCCCCGTGGTGTGGTTGATGTGTCCCGCTGTCTGCTCAATGTACCAGGAATCGAGGAGGGGCCGCCGGCGAAGGTTCCCTTCTTTTTCCAAAATCACCGCGCCGTCAGGACTGGTATGGTGGTCAAACCGCTAGCAGTGCTCTGTCACTTCGCTCCGTCCGCTGTTCAAGTGACGGAGGTCATTCTTGTGCTGCCGCATTCTTTCATGGAAGTTCTTGGTTTCCTCAATGTAGGAAGCGGGGCAGTCGGCGCACGTGATCCGGTACACGACGCCCTGCGCTTTTTCCGCAGATGCGCTGTCTTTGGGCCGAGGGATGAAACTGCTGACGGTGGTGGATGGCTTGTGGGAAACGTCGACCCCTGGCTTTCTTAGTATACGGGCTATTGCTTCGCTGGCGCCCGCAATGTAGGGGATCGACACGCGGCGTCGTTGCGGCGCCGTTGGTGTCACGCTTCCCCCTTCTTTTCTCTTACGGAGGGCTCTGCGAATAAACGCCTTTGTGTAGCCGTTGGTGCAGAGGTCACGAATTATTGTCTTCCTTTCTTCTATCCGCTGCTGTGGCGAGGGTTGGTGATTTTGGTTGGAGTTTTATATTTAAACTCGTGACGCAGCGGGTGGTTGGTTGTTTACACAATAAACGAAGGCACGTTTTGCTGCAGTAGGGCGATAGGAACTTTAAAATCGATTTTAAATACATCCCAGGCTATATTATCTGTTGATATTTCATAGATGATGCACGTGTGTATACACAAGTCTATCCCACATATTATCTAGCCTTCAAAATTTTGTTTCAGAACTTCAATGGGAAGATAGAGGGGGGGTGGGGAGGAGTATGCGCTGGTATGAAGATAAGGAGCGGTCTCATAAATATACGAGACTCGAGCAGTGCTCTCCATCCCTTACCCCCCTCCCTGCATCTTTCAAGAATGCAGCCTTTGAAGCAGGAAAGAAAAAAAGCGCATGTCCTGCCTTCATCTCACTCATTTTGTATTCGTTGTAGCACTGGCTTTCGATCATAAGTCGCTGAGCAGTGTCCCCTCATGGGAGACAAATTAGCGCATTTCTCATGTTTCATGAATCACTAGATGTCATTATGAATCCACACCAATTGCCCATCAGTCTGTTATTCTGCAAAGAAAAACAGTACGTTATGGCAACCTCCGCTGCCCCATTCACCCGCTTAAAATAGGCTCCTCAATCATTTATTTAATTAATAGTACCCTGAAGGCCCGAAGGAATTACAGAGGGGAGCTGTGCATTTGAGAATGCGTAAGAGATTAGCAGTTACATCGAACTAAAAACAATACAAATAATAAGTTATAAAGGATAGATATAATATCGACGCAGTGAAAATAAAAAGAAATAAAATTGCTAATAGCGCAGGGTTAGCTATGTGAACTTATTGCGTTTGGTTTGTAGTAAACCCTCCAGTTGTCAGTTCAGCGCCTTGTCCAGTGGCTTTTTTCTTAGAAATGAATATTCCTGTCCTTTCTGGGGACTAGTACGATCACTGTGAAGCGGCGTCCACGTCCCCACCTTTCAATACGGCATTCTTGCAATCGGCTTGACTGTCAGCAATTGGGGTTTTTGGAAAGCAGAAAATTGCCACCTCGTTTTGCATGGTCTGGTACAGACCATGCAAAACGAGGTGGCAATGCAAAAAGCTTCGACCATACCATGCAAAAAGCTTCGACCATACCTTTGAACACACTGGCCGGCTCTCATCGGCGCGCCTATGCACGTTCCTTTTTGCCTTGTGTCCGTATCCAGCGTGGTGCTCATACGACTATTTACCATTATCCACGAGATAAAGTAGTCACTAACAGTTACAACTGGTTCTTAGCCGGCTCAGAAAAATATCTTGCTAGAAACAAACGCAGTCACAACCCGTGTACTTAGATTAAGATGCACGTTGAAGAGCCCTGGGTGGCCGAAATATCTGGAGCCCTCCACGACGGCGTCTCTGACAACCCCATCTTGGCTTTGCGACGTAAAATACGAACCTATATTATCCGCAATCACTTTGCGAAAGCATGACATCGACTAAAACCGAACTTAGCATTTCTATAATTCGAAACTCTAGTACAATAATTATTGGCGTTTAACGTCCAAGAACCATGATGTGATTATGAGGGGCGCCGTAGTGGACGGCTAGGGAAATATTGGCTACCTGGAGTTCATTACGTGCGTCAAAATATAAGCACACATGGCTCAAGCGTTTCGTCATCCATCGAAAATGCGGCCGGTATTCGATGCCGTGATCTTCGGGTCAGCAGTCAAGCACCACAACCACTAGACTATTGCGGCAGGTGTTTTCGAAACTTTAGAGGCATAACCATGCAACTATAACCATGTTTCCAAAATTTTTCAAGGGTGGTGAGCTCGATTCTGCAAAAGATGGCCGCCTCATATTATTTTCTTTTTCGCGTCGTCAATGAGCGGTAAATCGACTGCAAGACCATTGGCAGTTTCATGAACGTGTTTAGAAAAGCGCCATAACGTAATGTCATGCTTTCTTCGTTCCCAAGTAGCGTGATTAGGCCTTCGAACGGCAAAGCGTAAGAAAGGACTTCATTTAGAATTGGGTCTGCCAAAAACGCACGTACGTGCTCGCCCATTGAAAACAAACGGCGCGTGCGCATAGTGCATTTCAAAGGTAACAGGAATGAAAACCTAATGTACCTCGAAGGTCCGTAGACCCATTCTTATATTTAAAGAAAACATTCTCAATATTGCAAAAATCGCGTGTAATGTTGAATTTCTCTTTACGATAGACATTGCGATGCACCGGAAATAACTTCTTTTTGTATGTTGAAAGCTATCATACATATATTTTGAAGGTGCCTGGCACTTGTGAACCCTTTACATGTGTTATTCTATACATAAGCTATTTTATGGCGCTCCTTCAACATTTATTGGATGAGCCGGGCCAAATTGAATATTGCTAATTTTAATCCGAGTACGTCTAGTTGAGAAAAAGTTAGGCGAGTGAGTCCGCTTCAGGAGAATGTTGGTGAGTCTGAGTCCGAGTGAGTCCGGCTGACAAATATTTTGGTGAGGGAGTCCGGCTGAGTTATATTTTCGTTATATTTTCGTGTGTCTGAGTCTGAGTGAGTCCGGCTGAGTAATATTTTCGTGAGTCTGAGTTCGACTGAGTCCGGCTGAGATATATTTTGGTGAGTCTGAGTTCGAGTGAGTCCGTTTGAGGAAAATTTTGGTGAGTCTGAGTCCGAGTGAGTCAGGTTGACGAAAATAATCATGAGACTGAGTCCGAGTGAGTCCGTCTGAGGAAAAGTTTAGTGAGTCTGAGTCCGAGTGAGTCTGGATGACGAAAACACCGGTGAGTCTGAGTCCGAGTGAGTTTGGTTGGAGAGAAATTTTGTGAGTCTGAGTCCGAGTGAGTCTGCTTCTGCAAAATTTTGGTGAGTCTGAGTCCGAGTGAGTCCTAAGCGAAAAATATATTTATTGAGTGAGTCTGAGTGAGCTCCATTTATTTTGCCGACCTATGACTGTGTAACACTGATAGGAGGTAATATTTCGGACAAAACTACACCAAAAACGGCGTGTCGATTTCGAGAGTCAATAGAGAGAATGTCGCAAGTTTGGGAGACATACTTCCAAACAAGGATTCTTACACACGCCAGCGGTCGGACATCAACAAACCATATTATTGCGATAGCAATTATATGGACACTCTCGGCTGGTTTTTGCCGTCGGCGTCGCCGTTGGCCGCCGCCGTCATCCCCCGTATATGTATATATATAACCGGCCCCGCCCATCGTTTGTGAGCGTGAAAAGACGCGAGGGGGGGGGGGGGGTCCCTCGGGCGACCTTCGATTTTACCAGCGCGGTCGTCGCGGGCGCGCGCGTTATCTCCCCTTCTCGGCGGCCGACAGCGGGGGGCCTGTGTACCCTTCTACGTGCTGCGCTCTCAACGCGAAGAGAATGTAGGTGAGCAGTGTCCCTGGAGGGGCCGTATGCTCTTAAAGCAGCGTTTTCTAGAGTTGCGTGAGATCGGATCCAAAAGAGTTAGCTGCCAGCCTCGCTTCGTATAACATTACAATTTGTTGCTATCGCATTCATTGCTTCACCCTTGCGGTGAAACTGTGACTTTTTTTATATGATAACCTGCTCTATAATAATTTTCATAACGACTGGAGAGGCCATTTCAGTCCAAGGAAACAGCTGCTACACAGTACCGAGTGTAAGAGATAACTGTAAAAAAAGATCGAGTAAAAAGGGTGCTTTTTGTCACACAATAATCGTCATCTATCTTGTGTTCCTTTCCTTGCATTATCGCCGCGCGCCCGGCGCGTTCAGATCACGAACGACATGCGCGTTATCAGCGTCACATAGCATTCTTGATAGGAAAGTGGCCGGCGCCGAGTTTTCAAGAAAGGGAAGCGCAGGCAAGCCAGATGACTATTATTGTGTGACAAAGAGCACCCTTTTTACTCAATCTTTTTTTACAGTGTAGTCTATGAAGGTGACGGAGACACCAGGATGTGCACATGTCTGGCAGGAAGCACACGTGCTTCCTACAAGCACCAGCCATTCGTGCACAAAATCTTGGGAGGACATGTTCCCAAATTGCCCAACTTTATCGGCAAATGACCACCACCAAGTGCATGCGATGGAATTCCGACACCAGAGCAAAATGCCCCGATATCGATTTCTTAAATCAGGCACCGCCAACGTAACACATTAACCAAACGACCTCTATGAGCAGACAGCATTGCGACAAATTGAAAGTCGCAACACTCCTGTGGACAATGAGCAAGGCGATCCACCGACTTCGTCTGCACGGCTGACGTCGGCCGACTCCTCGTGGCCCGATATGTACGCGGGCAACACCCCGACCCTCGCGTCGCATCCGGCAAACCTCCCAGACGACTCCCGCTCACTGGGCCTCTCCAGACGGGACCATGGATTCTTATTCCGACTTAGGACGGGGGATAATCACACCGCCGAACGTCGCCATCGCCACTCCGGGCGCGGTAGTCCGGTCTGCGAAGACTGTGGCGACCTCGAGACCCTTGACCATCTCCATCCTCAAGTGTCCAGCCGTCGACGCCAACAGGCAGGCAATGCTCGCTGTTTACAGCCAGCTGGGCCTCCCCGGGCGTCCTCTTAACATCTCCTCTGCCCCCGAGTGCCGCCGCGAGCATGTTACACGTGCCCTATCTGCCCTGCTCGACTTCATTGACGGCAGCGGACTGCGTGAGAGCATTTAATTTTATTTTTTTTTAATCGGATGACGAGTGAATGCCCGCCCTTTTTTTTATTATTACACTCCCCCCCCTCCCTTTCTCCGCTCTCCTCTTTACAGCCCACTTCCCCTCTCCCCTGTACACTACTGCTGAGGTGTCCTCCTCCGTGAGAGACAGTTGCGGGGTGCACTATTTTCTTCTTACCCAAAATTATAAACCACTTCCCCCCCCCCCCCCCTCCCCCCCCACCACCACAGTGCACTTAAAATCTACTTCCGGCTCACAGCAAAACACAGAAGAGTAAACGTCCACTTACAACTACCATGTTTATGAACCACAATGCGACTGGACTTTACATACCTGTGAGATTTGGGGCGGCGGCCCTGGGACGGCCGGTGGCATGTAGCCACGTGGAGCTCTCGGTTGCCGATCCCTGTCCGCCGTCCTGAACCAGACGGAGTTAAGAGCGATGCAGCAGCGCCACCGCTAAATTGGAAAACCTCTACCGCCTCCGCCGCTTTTAAGCAGTGGACTACCTGCCTGGCAACCTCAGAGTACCGCGCTCAACGTCGTCGTTGTTAAAGGCTATGTATGGTTACCTAAGCGATGTGCTCTGGTCCACTCCGTCCCGGCCTGCTGCATCTCGTCGACGCCCCTCCAGAATGGTTTTATACTGCGCGCCCATTGACGCATGGATGCCCACCGGAGGTGCTGTGTCGCACATGTGGATTTGCCAGCTCATGAAATCTTGGGAAAACGAGCGAGGGGGGGGGGGGGGGGCAGTCAAGGTCGAGAAAGAGGACGAGCCATCAGAAGGCAACTGGGAACTCGTAGGCCCTGCGAGGCTCGGACTGCGTCACCCGGAAACCAGGAAGCCTGTCTCCCACCAGTTTAGCTCTGACAATCTCCGCAAGACGCGGACTGTGTGTGTGAACGAACGACTGCGTGCCTTTCTCTCGAGGCTACAGAGAAAGTACTGATTTGTGCTAGTGTTTGCGAAAGTAGAGCCGTGGAATACTGTTCTATTCTGTCACTGTATTTGCAAGGGTACGACTATGACCCAGTGTTCTTGCTGTGTGTATACGGAGGAGGGAAGATCTCGGGCGCCAACGACCCCCGAGTGTCGAAAGGAACTGTACAAAAATAATACAACTCTGCTGCCTGATGAGTGGGAAGACGTGCTCACTTTGTCTGGGATAACACGGCGTGTCCGTTCCAAGCACTTTGTCATAGGCACGAAGGCAGACATGCCCACAGATCAGTGGCGTAGCCAAGGGGGGGGGGGGGGGTTGGGGGGGGTTCAAACCCCCCCCCGAAATTTTTCAGTTTTGCTTGCGTATATATGCACGCACACATACAAACGCACGCACGAACATACATAAAGTATGGTTGAACCCCCCCCCCCCCCGAAAAAAATTTCTGGCTACGCTACTGCCACAGATGAAGACATCGAGCGATTGCTTGATAACCCCGAACTGGCGCGAGAGCTGTATTTGCCCCGCAACGAGGCATATATGGGCATCCGCAACCTGCGTATGGCGGACATGCTGACGTGCTGTCTAGTAACCAGCCGTCAACATCGAGCGCCCGTGGTGATGCAGTTCTGCAAAGGTTATGACTATATGCTGAATTGTAAGTTGCTTGTGGCCGTGTTTTGCTGTGGTGAGCTGTGGTGGAGCGGTTTGCGCTACGCAGGTGTGTTTGATGGCGATTCCGAACACTACCGAACCACATGAAAGGCGCTCTCCGACATGGTCAGGAAGACCAAGAATGAGCTAGCTCACGACGTTGCCTTGTTCAACTTTCAATTGAACCACAAGCTTAGATTATGATTGGCATTTAAACTGACACAGAGACATAGGTGCATCAGCGCGCATTGGAATCATGACGTTGGTGCATACCCAGAAACTTAGACCAAAGTGCTTGTCTAGCGTTGATCCTGCATAGGGCACTGATCATTCAGGAATATCTTCCCGAAGAGTCCCTACTTTTTAAATCCGTAGCGCGTACACGGATTGGAAGAACAGTACGATATACGAAACCATGCGCATCCTTTCGCGCCCCTCACTCTGAACATGATAGTAATAATGATGATGATGATAATAATACTAAGAATATTAATATCTGGAGTTGGGCGTCCTAAAACCATATTATATGGCTACGAAACGCTATAGTGCAGCGCTCCGCACATTTTCGCCATCTCGTGTTCTTTAACGTGCTCACATCGCACAGTACACGGTCCTCATTTCGCCTCCATCGAAATGCGACCAACTGCAGCCGGGATCGAACCCGCAACACTCCGAGCAGCGGCCAAGCAGTGTATCTACTGCACCACCGCTGCGGACAAACATCACAGCGGAATCGAATGAACACGGGTGTATTCTAAATAATCCAATGCAAGCAACATACGTCGACGTGCTGCTGCTCCCCAGAGGGCTAAACGCGCAGTATGTCGCCAAGTGCTTTGGTTGTTTAGCGAAAAGAACCAACAGCCCTGACGTCAACCGATGTCTGCGTGAAAAGTGTGGGATACATCGACCTTCATGGGCACTTTTTGCACAACAGCGATCCCGCTAGCGAATAATGTCAACTAAAATAACACACCATATAAAACAATACAATGCACTTATATCATGAACGAACAGCGTAACAAAACACGGTAACAAGCATACGGCTTCGCCGACGTTTCCAATCACCACGGGACGGAATCCGTGGGTACGAGACGCGTAATCCCCCCCACAGACCACTTCGCAAGAGACAACCGTCGACGTGAAGAGTCCAAGCTCCAAAACGGTAAGTGCTGTTTATCATGCTCGCACGAAACATTGTCGCCAGGCGGCGTCTACGATAACTAAGCGACCACTAGTACCTCGTGGTAAAGCCGATGCGGAGGACGCGCGGCCGCCATCAGGCGACAGGAACCTAAAGGGCGTGCGAACACCCCCACAAACATGCCAACAATATGCAGCTTCCACGAACATCATTTAGTATGAGCGAACCAAGAGCAGAAAACGCGCTCACAAGGGATGCAGTGCCACTGGCTAAAGTTCAGAAGCCGCGGAGAAGCGCCGGTAATGAAGAACATACGTGAGAAAACCTTTACCTGACTTTGTTCCCGAAATAGTTTCCAGTTAAAGTTGATTAGCAGCGGAATTGTGAACATTATACAGTCCTTTCTAGGGGTGTGCGAATATTCGAGTATACAATACCTAGAATTCGAAGTTTTGAATAATTCGACAGCGCGAATATCTCAAACGCGACAAAGGCCAGTTGTGCAACTTGGTTAGGGAAGGGTGGCTCAAAAGCAGCACTAACGTCATTGCAGTACGCATTTCGTTAACTTTCACCGACGACGTTCAAAACCGATCGCATGTTTAGTTTAAAAGTAAAAAAAAAAAGAAAAAAAAACCCGAGAAAACTTTGAAGCCCTTCAGAACTTTGCCTTCGGAATGAAGGTACGGACTTCTTGCGTAGTTCGGTGTAGTGTGCTGCAAGCGCGGTAAAACACCCCGACTTTGGCGCGCGGAACCTTCGGTGACTGGCTTCACATGTGAAAATTCGTTAACGCTGCGCAGTTACCACTGCCGATGCTGTTTCGAAAATTGGAGGACGCTTCAGCTTCACCTTAAAGAGCAGATAGCGCCTTCGCCTTCAAGAGCACCGAGAACCGAAGCCTGCTTCGGTTCTCGGTGTATGCCTCAACCGTTCCGTAAGAAAACGAACGATTGTGCGCGTAACATTGGCCGTTTCAAAGTATCATTGAATGCCTACTGCATGCAGTTGTTCAGTGCCCATTACATAATTTTTCCTTTTAAGAATCAGCAAAGGGCCCACTACGCGTCCGTAGGGAAACACGCGAACGAACGCAGCTGTTCACTTTCTTGATGGTTCTGCTGTTGATGATGATTAAATATGTCTGAGCGCTTTGTAATGGGTGGACCTTTAAAACGCCCACTCACTAGTCAATTCACCTCTTTTGATGTCTGGAGCGATTCCACGCGTCTGCCACGCAATATATGATGCGTTAAGGAGACTACTTCCACTACATCACATTCATATAGCGTTTTTTTTGTTTGTTTTTTTCAGAGCAGTTGCAACAAGTATGATGGTTCTCCCAATTTCCGGACGTGCCAGCGAACGGTGGCAGGATGAACGGCTCTGGTGGAGCGGCGATAGCGGCCCGTGCCGGCCGCGGTAACAGGATGGCTGCCATAGAAGGACTACGAGAACGTGCTGCCGGCTTTGCCCACTGGTCGTGTTCTTCACAACACGTTGTTTTTGCACGGAGACGTGCGTGAGCGACCCTACAAGGTCGAAGACTTCCGAGACGCCCTTGCCACCGCTGGTGTGCTTCCCGACGTGCAGGCGTTGGGGTGGTACCAGACTAACCATGTCTGGGCTGTTACCCTCGACACCGGAGAAGCTACGGGGAAACTGGCTGCCGTGAAAGAGCTTGAGGACCAGCAGGGCAAGGTTCGGCTGCATTGGATGCTCTATGGTGTCCAAGACGATGACATCTGGACAGGTTTCACGGCGTTCGAAAACGTCACCGAGGTGACGCGAGAGCGTTGGCGCGTGCAAGGTATGCGTGAAAAGGGCTCAACCACGAGGACTGGGCTCCTCAAGCTGAAGCCAGAAGTCAAGGTGGACGACCTGGCCCACCATTTTAGAGTCGCCGGCCAGCTGGCCCTCGTGGCGGTGCCTGGGCGAGCGATGCAATGTCAGCGTTGCCACAGCACAGGACGCGTGCGACGAGACTGTAGACACGCGGACTGCGACCGCACCTACGCGTCGGCGACCGGGATACCCAAGGCGGACGAGCACGAACTCACGGACGTCGCCGAGGCCGAGAAGGCAGCGAGGGGAACGGACGAGGTACGAAGGCGGGCTGGGTCACCGGACACGTCATCGCCTGTCAGCGGTGACGCCTCGAAAGGGGACTGTTCCGCGGGCCAACAAACTACCGGTGACTCGTCTGGGTCAACAGGCAACGAGCCGACTCCACAGGTATCGCCTGCAATGTCGTTAGGAGGCGACACCGACAAAGTGTCGGTCCAGCGCTTCAACGACCGGCGGGTGACTTGCCTGGGTCAGACTAGACGACGTTGAAAGGGAAAGTCCGTCAGCCACTTTCTAAGGTCGGCGACCCTACGAGCTCCAACGATTTACTCCCGGTGAAGGAAGTCGTCCCAACACCTATCAACGTCGGCGCGGCGTATAAGCGCCCCAACCCCAGACCAGCATCGATGGGACTCAAGCGACGACAACTTGCGTCGAGTAACCACCGGCAAAGATATCCCAAGTACGGCGGTCATCCCTCCGACCGCGCCCCAACGTTTCGTTCGACCAGCGCTGCAGCAACGCCGAGCCCGTCGGGCAAGTTCAAGGAGCTGCGCCGGAAGGCACCGCAGCCGATGTCACCATGTAGCCACGTGCTAGACGCCAGAGGTAGAGGCACAACAACCTCTTTTAGGGACCATTGTGCCATTGAGGGCAGGTCCCTTTTCCGTTCGTTGAATTGGCGCCTGTCTACCCGTTTCAAGTCACTGCCATCAATGTTAGAGGTCTGGCAGAGAAAAGGAAATATATGCCGCTTTACCGACTTGTAACAGAAGGTGCCATCAATGTTAGAGGTCTGGCAGAGAAAAGGAAATATATGCAGCTTTACCGACTTGTAACAGAACGTGACATAGGCGTTCTAGCGGTACAGGAAACGAAAGTCAACGGCGATGAAGAGACCGGCAGCAGGGTGCAACGTTTCGCATCAAGGCTTTGGGTTCTTAGTCAGGCTGTGGGCACATCGACTGGCAGCATACTTTTTAAGTTGCCGGGGCTTCAGGTAAACGCCCACTTTTCGTGTGCGGCTGGTCGATGCGCTGTGCTTGACTTTTCTCTGAACACCGAGTGGCGTGTCGTGTGCTTGTACGCCTTTAACAAGGTCGAGGATAGAGCCGTTTGTTCATAGCCTTGAACAACGGCTCTGTGCAAGAAGGCAGTTAATGTTGTTGGGCGACTTTAAACTGTGTCCTCAGTGCACACGACGGAACGAGCACTCGGTGTTCCAGAGATAAGAGCACGGATATTTTGACGCGTATAGTCGAGAACTAGGACCTTGAGGATGTTGCAGAATGTATCAAAGGTACCAGTGCCGTAAAGTACACGCGTTTCGAAGGCCCTAGGCACGCAAGTCTCGGTCGTATTTACGTATCTGTCGACATCCTTCAGCAATGCACCAGTTACGATGCAGTCCCGGTGTTTCGGACCACTGCTTTGTCCAGTCCAGTACTCTATCGGAATTACCAAAACAAGCTCTTTCTCGTGGGAAACCTGGAAATTAAATAGCAAGCGTCTGCAGGACGACTTTAAATTAACCGTAATGGAGGGAATTAGCAAATTAGACCCCAGCAATAGCCTACACATTTGGGAACAGTGGGTGCTGCGTAAAGAAACTACAAAATTTCATGCACCGTCCCGAGTTCCGCCCCGACAAAGACGGCGCGGAACTTGGGACGGTGCATGAAAACTCGGTTCACTCCCGCAAAATCCGGGACGGTTGGTAACCCTAGTGCCCAATCACTTAACCCAGCACTGCAAAGCGTGTGGATGTCAGCCCATTCTTCAACAGTACACTGCGTTAGATACGTCCAGGGATCAAACAGCGCGAGAGATTAGCGAAGCGTATCATATTCATACAAATGGAAAAGCTTGCGTCAGTGGGCCGTCGATTTCACTGCACAACTGAGAAATCGGTTATTTGTTGGAAACGTGAGAGCTTGTTTTTCGCCGTAACGTGTGACATGTTAACATCTTGCCATCTCTGCGCAGATTTCGTGTTGGTCTTCTGCGCAATGCGCGAACCTTCTGCATATACAATTTATTTCCTAGCAATAAACCAGTGGTTGTCAGTTCAGCGCCCTCGTCTGTCATTCTTTCTCCGTCCTGTGTCCAGCGCTGTTTCCTCCCGTCCTATTCGCACATTTTACGCTCCTGACAGGACTACTGCTAAACCCCAACACCGAGGCGCGCCAGGTCAACAGGCGAGTCGCCGTATTGAAGACGAAGGAAGCTGAGGTCTGCCAGCTAGACAAGGACATTCTCGACCTCACGGAAGACGAGCCTATTGGAGGCGAAACGCAGTGTGCAACCGACTACCACGAGCAGATTCTCTACGCGATCGCTTACGCGCAGTTCTTCCTGTCTCTCCGCCAACAGTCGACTTATCTCAGCGACCCGTTTATGAATGGACACAATCGCCACCGCGTAGCTTCCGCCCCGAGCAACATCGGATCTGCTGGTGCGCTGCAAGGGCCTGTCAACGGGCTGCGTTACCGGTCTGTCGCACTTCCGACGCTTGAGGTGCCAACGCATGCCGGCAATTTACGTCATTGGCAAGAACTCTGGGACCACTACAACGCCACAATTCACAAGAACACCGAGTTGCCACCAATCGAGAAATTCAAGCATTTACTGACGTAACTACGCGAGCGGCCAAGCGAGCGAGCGATCGAAGGCATCAGGCTGGTCGGCAACAACTACGAAATTGCCGTCAAGACATCGAAGAGGGATTCAGTCGACAAGAACTACTCTTGAACGAACAGGTCGACCAGCTTCTTGCACTGTCACCGGCAAGGAGTCCCCAGGCAATGGAGAAGCTTCGGATGTTGCACGACACAGGCGTTTCCGCGTAAGTGTACTCCAGGGCCTGGGTGTACCATTCGATCAGTACACTGAGGCGCTTAATCGCGCACTGATGAGGTGCTTGCCAGAAGACTTGGCTGTATTGTACAGACAGAGGAAGAAAGAGAATACCCAGGATCCCGACGTCTCAGGCTGAGCACGCTCCTGAAGCAAGAACGCACAAGGCGACCGACATTTTGTCTTTTATGAAAATTCAGGCCGAAGTGCGCGAGGAATGAAAGGAAGAAGCGCAGTCGTCTCATCCACGCCACTCGACCATTGTAGCTATGACATGGGCTCGCCGACAAGATCTGCGCATGACCTTACATCGGCATCTGCGCTAGCTGCGTCAGACCGTACAGCGCAGCGCGCCTTCCTTGCGTAATGTGCGACAGCAGAGCTCAAAGCGTCGCACAATGCATGGCCGACATTTAAAATGCTCGCTGCTGCTACAGGTGCAGAACGCGTAATCATGTCACGCAAATTTGCCTAGTTTCCCGGCAAACTTGAATGCGGAGCACACCGCCAGTGCCGCGCCGGGATAGAAACGGCGGAGATGAAAACGCACACATTTGTATGCCAGATGGGCACGCTACCTGCCGGACCTGGCTTCAATGCTGGTCAATGTCGGAGAGGCGGGAATGGTGCAAGAAAAAACATCTCGCAGTGGCATCGCTACATTCCGGGCCAAGATTGCGACGGAACGGAGCTTGTCTCGCGCGTTTCGACAACTGGCCACGAGGCCAACCGCCCCGTACATGTTGGAAGCAAGCAAAAATGACGATGTCTTTCCTCTTTCCCTCGGAGGATTTTGAAGATAAAGAAGTAGGGGCATGGGCTTTGGGCGAGGCGCGGGAGACAAAGAGGAGGTGTTGCGGTTATTCGGACCAAGCCATTGCGCAGTACAGACGTCTTCGAGTTCTATGACCACGGGTCCTTGTTTATTGCAGCGACAACGCCGTGGCTTCCCTGAGGGCGACCTGTACCCATAATAAAAAGATCCCTGAATGTTGTCCTCAGGGCAGGCCCGTAGCCAGGGGGGGGGGGGGGTCCGGGGCCCGCCCCCCCCCCCCTTCGAAATTCGGATGGAGAGGCGTGGTTTACCGAGAAAAAATAATAAAAATAGGTGTTTTTCAAGGTTTTCAGTTGGTGCCCCCCCCCCCCCCCCGAAAAAAAATTCCTAGCTACGGGCCTGAGGGTGATCTGGGGCCGGTACAAAGAGACGGGATTCAATTGAAACCTATCGAGATTCACTTGAGCATGACCTCGCGTCGTTCTTTCGTACTGGGTAGGGCATTCTCAGGACAACCTGAGGTCATCGAGTGTTGTCTGGGTTTAGCTTGAAATTAACGGATGTCAGCGAAAACGCGATGGCGACGGCCTGTCCCTCGCCTTCACGAGAGGCAGCACTACTGCTGGCTACCATGGCAGTCACCAAGACCTCGTTTATGACACGCAATATCTGTGTTATCTGCAGTGCGCCCCCTCCACAGCACCTGCAATGTGGTTCTGGCTCGGACGTGCTTCGTCACTGGGTAATCGCCAATGCACCAGCCACCTCATGCCCCAGAAGAGGATCTTGGCACAGGGCTTGGAATATAAATGGCCGT
The DNA here is from genome assembly GCA_030522465.1 of Rhipicephalus appendiculatus. NCBI lineage: Eukaryota > Metazoa > Arthropoda > Arachnida > Ixodida > Ixodidae > Rhipicephalus > Rhipicephalus appendiculatus. The sequence continues at coordinate 54,722 of JALIZH010018962.1, forward strand.
CTTAGCTAGGTGATGATAATGGCGCTGCTTGAATGCATTTGCGGGAGCAGGTTGTCCCGCTATGAAGTGCAGCTACCACAGCACTGAATTAAGCTCGCTGCCAGTTAATCAGCCAACAGATAATCGCGTGCATCGGCTGCCGTATTGCGGGTCATTCACGAAGAGAACGGAAGGGACTTCGCGCCCGCCAGCCGCCATTCACCCGTCTGAAGAGGCGGCACCTTCCAGGTCTGTCGACAGCAATGCTTCGCATAACGCTGACACAAAGAAATCGGCGTCACTCAATCACGTAGTCTGCACACCCTGTTCTTAGACTACCAGGACTAACTACAGCAGAGACGCAGACCTACTGGTGATAGAGTGTGAGAAAGACGAACACGGTAACGTCCTTGACGGTACCACTTGGCGCACTCAACTGTGAGTCACAAGATTGTCGACAAGCCGCATCGTACCATCGTTCCCCTGATGAGACTGTTCTTCGGAAGACACGGCGCATTCTCCACCAAGGTCGGCAAACAAGCAACCACAGCGGGCCATCGAGGTACATGCAGCAGCCACTAATAAAGTCCACAAGTGGTGGTTGAATAGTGAGGGCTCCAACATCTATTCAACAAACGTGCAAGCAACATCCACGTTTATTTCCAAACTTGGCACTAGAAGCTTTATTAGAACGCTTGCGCAGGCGTCACATATAAGGCATGCATACAAATGAAAAAAAAAATAGTGACCTATTGTGCCCACATGTAGTTGCGCAACAAATAGCGCTACATACTGTAGAAATGTTGTTTAAGAGCAAGCGGCGTTGACATGGAAAACGTCACCCCACGAGTGTTGCTCATCATGTCCAATGGTGGATTTATTCGTGGCAAGATCACCGGTTTTAATTTCGCGATGACCTTGAGGGCTTCACAAAAGTCATGTTAAAGCAAATCAGGCATGTATAAGCCCGCCTGCACCCAAACCTACCTCAGGTTTCATTCGCTTGCCCGGGAATGAGGCCACGCACGAGGTGTACTGATCACCACAAACCTTCAGTACCGCTGTTTTATTCACAAAACACACCGTATTCAATCAAGTTACATTCGCTGTAACGCAGTTGACGGAGAGACGCAGCGTGACAACTTTCGGCACCCTGTAATGGGGCACGCACTTAGTTCACCGAGGACCAAAAACGCGACCGCAAAATTGCGAGCCGCTCAGCAAGACAGCGTCGTGTAAAACACCGTCAGCGTCTCGGCGCAGCCAAACGCCAAGACTTCCTGATTGCAGTGCGCGCAATCTCGAAACAAAACGAAAACGGCTTCACGTGCCTAAAAACCTTTCAAGAGCAAGCAGCAGCTAGCCATCACACCACGTTCAACCGCCGCCGAATCTGTCGAAAAAAAACGCTGCGCGTCTGAATTGCGCAGAGAGCGAGCAGGAAGTGGCGACTAAATAACGCTCAATCGCCGCCCCATTCATCGATGACACACTGAGCGCGCCTGAACTTTTGAGAAGAGCCAGCAGCCACTAGCGTCCACGCCACGCACAAACGAGCGCTAACCTACGGAAGCGCGCTTGACGCATACGAAATATGCAAGCAGCAAACTACAATCGCTACAGCCACCGCGAACTTTTCGAAAACGCACCTAAGCGTCCGCTCGCGTCGAAGGACGAGCAGCGACTGCCGCCGCAAAGAAACCCTCCTCTCCACACCATTGCCCCGCCGCCCGCCGCGACACTGTCGGCGCACACGCGACTACGCACTTCGTGGGCTGGTGTGGCGGCGCCATCGCTCGGCTCACTTGGTGAATGCATTTCGGGGGAATTTACGGTCCTGTGCGGCTGTAACACGGCTCTAAGTAACTGGCGCAGTCTTTCCAGTGCACGCCACGCCGACGACCTACGAACCACTTTAACAACTCCTGTTAGGGCTGCAAGAAACAGCCACATCTCTCTTTTCCGTTCCGAAATGGGACTAGCCCACGGTTGGGTAGGGACCTACCAAGCAGGCCTAGCAGGCCCTTTGCCGAGCGTCTCAGGACCTCAATAATGTCCGGCTGTCTCGACGATAGCGGATGATCTCGTTGCATTTGTCGCGTCGAATGTCACGGACGCAGCGACATCAAAATTGGGTTAAGGTTTGGCGACAGGCAGGGCGATGAGACTGTCACCAGATCAACAGTTGTCCACGTTTGTTCGTGGATCGTGTGAAATGGTATATATAGTGTTCTGACGCGACGCTAATTATTGTGCCTCGTTCTAGGCGTCGCAAAAGTTTATTACACGAGCAGAGGACCTAGTCTTACATCCAGGCAACCACTGAAACGACCGTAGCGCATACGAAAGTAAGCCAGAAATATCTTAGCGCGCGCTACTCGTACGTATAAGACCCAGTGATGAATTACTGTCGAAAAAATTGAAGGACACTTTGTACATTCCAAAGTGTGTTCGGCGAAAGCGTGTGGCCATTCCACCGATTATGCCATGTCTTTTTTTCTTTTACACTCTCAGTGGGATAAGAGACAAACCGAATGGGTGCGTGTTTTCTTCTTTAACTTTTTACCGCGAATCGCAGCGAGACGCGAGACTCATCTTCCTCCGTTCGCATGCGTTAGTATTTTCTCGCGCTTTGCGCATCGTGGAAACGCCATCCGCGTTCCAGCTCTTAAATTGACGGAGCCTTTGTAAATTGGAAAGTGTATTCCGTGAACGCCTGGGTCCATTGAGACGGCGTCGGTCAGAATGATTGCAAACTCTGGGCACAGCGACGCTACGCAAGCAAAGCGCGAGCGCTATAGAGTCCGACGCAACCGGCGTCCGTCTGCGCATCCCGGCGGCCACCTGGCTCCGTGCCAGAGGCTCGGATGGACGGACAAGGACGGATGGATGGACGGACGGATGGATGGATGGATGGATGGATGGATGGACGGACGGACGGACGGACGGACGGACGAACAGACAGACAGACAGACGGACGGACGGACACCGGATGGACGTGAGCATGAGACATTAAAGGCTTTCGCCTTAAAGATTACACCATCTCCCGCTAAAGGGAACCATGTGTAGATACGAAGCAGCGGGCGCTAACGCTTACACTGGCGGCGGCGTTGACGCTGGCGCTCATCGCAGCGTTGCACAGGAGAGAAACCTGGGGGTGCGCAAAGCACGCAGTGATGGACCGGTGTTTCCTACTGGAACATCCCAATCGCTGCTGATGGGCAATGAGAGACAGAAGACTCGGACTGGACACAGAGACCCGCAGTCCGCTTTTAGTTAACGCGCACGCTGCGAATTTTTTGTATCGTTCGACAACGCACAGGAGAAATCTCCCACCGGCACCACCTTGCAGGTCAAGATCCATTGCCATATATACGGGGTGGCCAGTGAACGGTTGTGCAGCGCGAGCAGTCGGTTTTTTCAACCAAGAAACTCGCTAGCAGACGCTGCCTGCGTCGGCGTCGCGAGGCGAGGGGGGAGCGTAGGAGAGGGGAAGATGGGCATGCGCAGTGGGGGGTGTTGACGCCGCGGGCAGGGATGCCTAGAGGAGAGAGGGGGGAGCGTAGGAGGGGAGAAAGGGGGGAGACGCGCATGCGCAGTGAGGGTGTGGCCTCCGCGGGGAGGGATGCCTAGAGGAGAGAGGGGCAGCGTGGGCGGGGAGAGAGGGAGGGGACGCGCATGCGCAGTGAGGGTGTGGCCTCCGCGGGGAGGGTTGCCCAGAAGAGAGAGAGGTGGAGAGGAGGTTCTTTTACATTTTTTTAATGGGTATGGCGCATGCGCAGTGGGTGTGTGGAACGGACGGACGGACGGACGCCGGACGGACACTAAACGGACGGACGGACACCGGACAGGACGTGAGCATGAGACATTAAAGGCTTTCGCCTTAATATCACGTTTTGCACCTCGCGCGTCGACTCCTGACCATAGAGTTTCCTGATAATGCATTTAGAAGGAACTCCGGCGCTAGTGTCTGTATGGGAGCTGCAAGGCACGGCGCTTAAGCCAGCAGGCGAATGATGGGTAGTACACGGATGTGTCCAAGCCTCGATCTTTCGCCTCCGTTGGGCTCCGTGTGGCCTGCAGCTGCTTTGTCGCGAGACGAGGTTCAGCAAAAGTTCAGTAGTTCCACTTCACCATCTTCACCTTTCAGGCTCACTATCTTCACCTTTCAGGCTCACTAATTTCACAACGAGTCATTCTTTCGCCCGAAAGAAACGCCAAAACACAACAATAAACAAAGTCACAAGTGCTTTCGAAGCCGCAAGCAATAGCCAAAGGGGCAGAACGGCCTGCAGGACCGTTCTGCGGCGTCGTGTTGGGCATCTGATAATTAAGGTACATGGATGTTACGTAATAACGAACGGCATAATTAAACTATATTTTGCTTATGTTCTTTTCATGGTGTTCATGGTATAGGTCGACCCGCGATCGCTCAGCACTGGTTTACCTGTTGAAATGACGTTTCCAAGGCCTACACGTTCGAGATGATTCGATATCGTGCCTATAAATGACACGTTAGTCAACATTACCGGACGGGGCCTAACGTTTTCACACCGCCTTTTCTTCACGTAGGCGTGCACCCGATCGAAGTTTGGGCACGCCTACTTTTGCACAAACCTCGATCATCTCGCACCATCATGATCAACGCACACGAGAGATTGCAGAGGCATACCACATGGCAAAGTGTGATAGCAATTGCACAAGTCAGCCGTCGGTGGCACTACCGGGACAAGAGATTCTTTTCATTGATCGATCATAAGCGTGTGTTTTGTTAACGTTTCCTGTATACATATGTATTTTTGAAATAAAATCTTACAGTTGTTAGACCAGCGCTTGTCCCGTCTGCTTCCTTCGTGTTTTCTCATTCGTACGCTACTCAAAGATGCCCAGGGGATGGTTCACGACCCCTTTAAGGATATAGAAGTCTGGCGAGCAACAATGGCTCCACAACAAACTTTTGGCACCGGTTCACCTAAATGAGCCATTGTTTGGCATTCGATATTCTCATAAGAAGCGATGAGTATCAATCAGACGCGCTGTCGGCAAACGCACATAGAGAGTCACTGAAGCCCGCCGGTCGTACTCGTCGGCACTTGTCTGATTCATATGTGAGACCGCAGACTTGTTAATTGATACGCCTTATTGAACAAACATGACGTGTCTAATGAAGACGCAAGTTTTAATGAAATGGAAGATCATTTCCGTCTTTAGTATGCGGCGCGTAAAGATGAAGCCAAACGATGTATTTGTGATTTTACGTGTCTTTCTACGTCAAGGGCATGTGTTGCCGTCTGGTGAAGAAAATGTGCCTGCTTCGAATCCAGCAAGCAGACGCTTTCATAGTTTGGCTCTTGTACTTTTGCTTAATTATGTGGCTTTCTATCTCACATATTCATATTGCCACGCGCGTTTATTGTCTCATGTTTATGCATTCGTGTTTCATCCATAAAAACTGTTCTGGATGCTCGGCGCAGACCGTGCTTCAATGCTTGGGAATCTGTGATTATTTGAACTTATTCTGCGAAGATTTTTCTTGCAGAACGACGTCCTGGTAAATAACTTTTCGCCGGCCCGAGCCAACTACCTTGTCGTTGTATCTTCAGCAGTGCAACCAGAAGTTCTGCAAGCGCTGCGCTTCGCCCCGACGGTTGGCCACCTCGGTTTTTCCCGCACACTCACGACGATACACAAAAGTACTACAAGCCCCGCCTTAGGGCCGACGTTGCTCGGTACGTGATGACACGTGGGGTCTGTCAGCTACTTAAGACACCCCCGACAAGTCCACGCCGGATTTTTTGAGCCAATAAATCCATCTCGTCGACCCTTTCAACAGGTCGGTATGGACATGCTGGGGCCCTTTCCGACATCAAGGTGCAGCCACAAGTTGATCGTCGTAGCTACCGACTAGCTTAACCGCTACGAGGAAACAAAAGCCCTGCCCAAAAGTAGTGCCGCCGAGGTAGCCGAGTTCTTCCTTAGAGCACCGTCCTGCGTCATGGCGCCCCAGAGGTCCTCATCACCGGCAGAGGTACGGCATTTCTGCGGACCTGACTCAGGCGATTCTGAGATACAGCCGTACACATCACAACCGGACGACCGCCTGCCACCCACAGACAAATGGCCTCACTGAGTTTCTAAATAAGACCATCGTCGAGATTCCGGCCATGTACGTCGACGTCGAACACAAGAGGTGTGATGCCATTCTTCCGTACGTAACCTTTGCATACAACACGGCCGTGCAAGAAACGTCGCAGATGACGCCATACAAGTTGGTCTACGGAAGGAACCCGTCGACGATTCTCGACAACATGCTACTCAACATCACCGACGAAGAAAAGCTCGATCTTATCGTCTACCTTCAGCGCATCGAAGAAACCAGGCAACTCGCCCGTCTGCGCATCAAGAACCAGCGAAAGACCGACAGCAGTTGTTACAATTTTCGACGACGCTTCGCGGAATACCAGCCCGGCGACCGTGTGTGAGTCTGGACGCCAATACGCCGCCGCGAAATTAGCGAAAAGTTTCTTCGACTATACTTTGCACCGTTGAGGGTACTTCGACGTCTCGATGCACTGGACTACGAGGTTGTAGCCGACGTCCTGACGAACTCTCAGCGGCGCTGGGCGCGCGCCCAGGTCGTGCATGTGGTGCGCGTTAAGGAACCTGAGGACTCAAGTTTTTTTTATTGCTTTCTTACGCTTCTTTGGTGTCGCTTGAATTTTTTTTTCACTTCCATGTTTGGTTTCAAGCATCGCGGCCATGCTTTTTCGACGTCGTCCTGGTTATTCTTGCGCTAGGACGACGTTGCTGACCTGAAGTCGTGGTGGTGCCTTGGGTACGCTTCGTGGGCTGGACGCAGAAGCAACAAGTACTCCCTGCGCCAGCGCTTCCACAGATGATCTGTTTGCGCTTGTCGACATAGCGCTCGACGTCGCAGATCGATGCTCGTTCACTCAGGTATGGCAGCGCCGAAACGTTGGGGCAAGCAGGAAGTGCGAAGGTGTGAGTGCGCAAGGGTCCTCGTGATCGGCAGACAGATAAGTCAGCGGACGGCTGTTGATGTGCGCTTCCACCTCGCAGATAACCGTTGGTATGTCGTCGAAATACAGATGACTGCGCTCCAGCGCACGCTTCAACGTGTATCACCAAGATCACGAGTCACTCCAACCATCCGCCCCACCAAGGGGCTCGCTCGACGCTGAACTTCCACTCGATGCGAAGGTCAGTGCAGAAATCTGCCAAGTTGGATGTTGCTTGATTTCCGAGTTGTTTTGCGCTGTGATGGAATGCTATGGCGTTGTCCGAGTACATGGTGGACGGTATTCCACGACGGGCGTCGTGGAATACCGTCGTTTTTTGGTACTGGGTAGGGCATTCTCAGGACAACCTCAAGTCGTCGAGTGTTGTCTGGGTTTAGCTTGAAATTGACGGATGTCAGCGAAAACACGATGGCGATTGCCTGTCCTCCGCCTTCACGAGTGGCAGCACTACTGCTGGCTACCATGGCAATCACCAAGACCTCGTTTATGACACGTAATGTCCGCGTTATGCTGCAGTGCGCCCACTCCACAGCACCTGCAATGTGGTTCTATCTGGGACGCGCTTCGTCACTGGGTGGTCGCCAATGCATCCGCCACCTCATGCCGCAGAAGAGGATCTTGGTACAGGGTTGGAATATAAATGGCCGTCTTAGCTAGGTGGTGATAATGGCGCTGCTTGAATGCGTTTGCGGGAGCAGTTGTCCCGCTATGAAGTGCAGCTACCACAGCACTGAATTAAGCGCGCCGTCAGTTAATCAGCCTATAGATAATCGCGTGCATCGGCTGCCGTATTGCAGGTCATTGAAGGCCGCCATTCACCTGCATGAAGATGCGGCACCTTTCCTTCCAGGTCTGTCAACAGCAATGCTTCGCATAACGCTCACACAAAGAAATCGGCGTCACTCAGTCACGTAGTCTGCACACCCTGTTTTCAGACTACCAGGACTAATCACTGTCACAACCATGATTTTCTAGATGAGTAAGGACAAGAGCCGAGTGTCATGGGAAGACCGAAGGCTTCTTCTGGCAGGCATGCGCTGAAAGGGAGCGGCTACATTTGTCACCGATATTGGTAACCCGAGACTTAATGAAATGCCACGGGATTCCATGCATCCACTAGCGAAAAGTGCTAAATAATGAGGGCAAAATATTTTTGCGGCACCATGGCAAACGCATCTGCTTTAGCCATGGCTAAACAGCCTGCTCAGAAATAGTGCTGACCACTTCGGTGACAGGGATCAAGTTTTCAGATTCGCATGGTGCAGTGTTTAGCTGAGGCTGTATTTGAGCCTGCCGCATAGCCTCGGGTGTAGTTCCCATTGTGAGCATGTTTCAAAGCAAGTGGCAGAGCCGAAAAGTTATATTCTCGCGGTTACTTTGGGCATCCCCTAACTAAAATAGCTTTAAGGACATTTCACCAGGGACGGCCTATCGGAACAGCGCCAACACCGCAGCAGAGACGCAAACCTACTGGTGATGGAGTGTGAGAAGGACGAACACGGTACGCCTTTACGGTACCATTGGCGCACTCAACTGAGTCGGGAGAAGATTGTCGAGAAGCCGCATCGTAGCATCGTTCCCTGGTGAGACTTGTTCAGAGGACACGGCGCATTCTCCACCAAGGTCAGCAAACAAGCAACCACAGTGAGCCATCGAGGTACATGCAGCAGTTACTAACGAAGTAAACAAGTGGTGGCTGAATAGTGGGGGGCTCCAACATCTACTCAACAAACGTGCAGGCAACATCCACGTTTATTTCCATGCTTGGTACTAGAAACCTTAATAGAAACGCTTGCGAAGGCGTCACATATAAGGCATCGACACAAACAAAAAAATAGTGGGCTATTGCGCCCTCATGTAGTTGCGCAACTAATAGCGCAACATATTGTACAAATATTGAGCACGTACAAGCGGCGTTGACGTGGAAAACGTCACTCCACATGAGTTGCTGATCATGTCCAATAGAGCATTTATTCGTGGCAAGATCACCAGGTTATAATTTCGCGATGACCTTGAGGGCTTCACAGAAGTCATGTTAAAGCAGGCAGGTATAAGCCGGCCAACAACCAAACCTAACCTCAGGTTTGTTTCGCTTGCCCGGGAAAGAGGTCGCGCAGTAGGCGCACTGATGACCACAAACATGCACAGTACGATTCACTACCGCTGTTTTATTCACAAAACACACCGTATTCAATGAAGTTACATTCGCTGTAACGCAATTGACAGAGACGCAGCATGCTACGCAGAGCACCTTTCGGCGTCCTGTAAGGGGGCACGCACCTAGTCCACCGAGGACCAAAAACGCGACAGCAAAATTGCGAGTCGCTCAGGAAGACAACGCCGTGTAAGTCAGCGTCTTGGCGCAGCCAAACGCTAAGACTTCCTGTACGGCGTGCGCGCTATCGCAAAACAAAACGAAAACGCCTTCACGTGCCGAAATCTTTCAAGAGCGAGCAGCAGGTAACGACTGCACCACGTTCAACCGCCGGCGAATCTGTCGAAAACGCTGAAGCGCGGCTGCATTGCGCAGAGAGCGAGCAGGAAGTGGCGACCAAATGACGCTCAATCGCCGCCCACTTCATCCATGACACACTGAAAGCGCCTGAACTTTCGAGAAGAGCCAGCAGCCACTAGCGTCCACGCCACGGACAAACGTGCGCGAACCTACGGAAGCGCGCTTAGCGCATCTGAACTATGCAAGCAACCGGGGACCAAAGAAGCTCCAACCACCGCGAACCTTTCAAGCGCGCACCAATGCATCCGCTCCCGCCGAAGGACGAGCAGTGACTGCCGAGGTTGAAACCCTCCTCTCCACACCATTCCGCGCCGCCCGCCGCGACACTGTCGGCGGACACGCGACTACGCGCTTCCTCGGCTGGTATGGTGGCGCCATCGCTCGGCTCACTTGGTAGCAACTCACGATAGCAACTCATGTTCCTACGACCGTTTATCTCCCTTATCGCCTTCTGTATTTCTTTGCAGTGGGAGCGGGCGCCCCCGCAGACTGCTCTCACGGCGCAACCTAGGCTTCCTGAACTGTCGTTTTCACAAGGGTACCAATATGGGCTTGTTGGTTCATCGTTAAACTTGGCTTGGTAGCATAGCGCAGAAACACGCAGGGACACAAGCACTTGTGTTCGTCCAGTCTTATTCTTTATAAGACTGGACGAACACAAGCGCTTGTGTTCGTCCAGTACGTCTTATTCTTTGTCCCTGTGTGTTTCTGCACTATGCTACAGGTCGTTTTCACGTCCCGTTCCGCGATGGCGCTTAGCCGTGCTCCGTCAAGGGTTGCAGGAAACAGCGTCGCTATGCTTCATCAATAAAACCACTCTTCTCTTTTCCCTTCCGAAAAAATAGGACAAGGCCACGGCTGGGTTGGGACCTACCAAGCAGGCCCTTTGCCGAGAGTCTCAGAACCTCAATAATGTCCGGCTGTCTGGACGATAGCGGCTGATCTCGTTGCATTTGTCGCGTCGAATGTCAAGGAAGCAGCGACATCAAAATTCTGTTAAGGTTGGGCCACAGGCAGGGTGATGAGACTTACCAGATCAACAGCAAGGCTTCAGCCGACCCAGTTGTCCACGTTTGTTCGTGGATCCTGTGAAATGGTAGTGTTCTGACGCGACACTAATTATTGTGCCTTGTTCTAGGCGTCGCAGAAGTTAATTACACGAGCAGAGAAACTAGTCTTACATCCAGGGAACCACTGAAACGACCGCAACGCCATACGAAAGTAAGCCAGAATATCCTCGCGTGCGCTACTCGTACGCATAAGATCCAGTCATGAATTACTGCCAAAATATCACGTCCTGCACGTGGCGCGTCAACTCCCGACCATATAGTTTCCTAATAATGTATTTAGAAGGGGAGGACGAAGAAGAAGTGATCACAGAGAACAGCTTCAGCCTCTGTGAGTTTTCTAGTTATTTTGCTGTGATTTCACAATCAACGACAAAAACTCTGAGGGACGTTGTCCCTTAGAATGGGGGGACCAAAACCCCATCCAGCAACTGGGCCCTGGACGACCACATCATTGTGCCCCCGACGCGACTGACCGAGTCGGCCCCAGCGTGGTCCACATTGACACTTCCGATGGCTCTTCAGAAGATGATATGGCCTCGGACCAGGGTTGCCGTTGGGTGGACATGAAAAGGCGCCAGAACTCACGCCAAAAGTAGCCAAAGTAAAATTCGTTAAAGCATTGAGCTGGGCTAGTTGGTGTTGATTTACTGCTTCCATAATTGCTAGCGAACACGCACAAAGGACGACATAGAAAGTAACAGGACACGCGCTTTTTTTCTTCTTTTTTTTTCTTTTCCTTTTTGGTTTTTCTGTTTCTTTTTCTTTTCTTTTGGGGGATCAACTTTGTCTGTGACGTGGCACCTGCGCGTGCGCAAAGAAATGTATGTTGCCCTTCACGTCGATTAAAAAATCAGTTGAACCTAGCGCTTGTCCTGTTACTTTCTATGTCGTCCTTTGTGCGTGTTCGCTAGCAATTATGGAAGCAGTAGCCAAAGTAGCCATGTCATTTGATATTGTCGCCGAATTTCTAGCCAAATAGAACAGAAGTGGTATTATCAGCAGTCTTTACTATTGATACATAAATAAAACCATTTTGAATAAGTAAAACCACAAGATTAAAAAAGAGCCATGGCGCCAACTGGAAATTTTCGTCGCCAACGGGGTCCAAGAGTAGCCAAATTTGGCGCAAAGTAGCCACCAACGGCAACCCTGCCTCGGACAGCGACTTCACCGTCGTATCAAGCCGCCGTCTGAAGAGAAAAATCAGAAGGACATCGCCGACTGGGCGACAGGCACCGAAAAAGGCGAGTTGCATGCGGTCGTACACGATCTCGTATGTGCCGACATCGACGACAGACGTCTTGAACTCTCTGAACAGGCAGAGCCTGTCGGAGTACTTTGAGCTTGTCGCCCCGGGCCAAGTTTTAGAAATACGCATAAATGCTCGAAAGAACATTCTGTCTGTGGAGGTCACTACGAAGACCATGCTGGACACATTGAAAGCGATAGTTCAACTGGGAAACATTCCAGTCCGCGCTTTCTCCGCGTACGACAGGGAAACGACAACAGGAGTTATCTACGATGTTGACGAAGAGATCACAGACTCCAGCCTTGGGAAACTGCTGTCATCATCGGCTCCGGTTCTTGGTTTTCATCGCTTTGGACGATCCCGATGTGTGAAAGTTGTGTTTCAGTCGGAGACGTTGCCTACACATGTAAAGGTTGGGTACGTGAGGCATTCGGTGCGTCCTTACATACCGAGGCCTCTACAATGTCATAAATGCCTAAAATTCGGACACGTCAGTGCAGTTTGCAAGGGCGCAACAACCTGCAAACAATGCGGTGGACTACATGAGGGCGAGAACTGCAACGCTTCGGCAAAATGTCCTAACTGCTCGGGCGCCCACGACGCAACGTCAAAGGAATGCCCCAAAATGAAGAATGAAATGAGTATTCTGAAGAAGATGGTTCGAGACCGTTCAGCTCACAGAGAAGCAGCAAGGGCTGTGCGGCGCCGTAGACATTGTTCTCGACTCCGACGCAAGCGAAGCAAAAGTGCTCAACGCGTAGAAGAATCGACGGACAATGCCGGGCCTTCACCACACCTGCTTTTGCGGGCCAGTAAGGACGACACACATGCTTCAGTGGCATCACAGTCCACTCAAGTGCAAGGCAACGAATCGTTAGCTCTGCACACGTCGGAGACTCAATGGCCTTCGCTACCATCAAGAGCCACGTGTACGCCCTCATCGCATAGTGCTGCTGCCCACAATGAAGACGGAAAGATGGATAATGCAGACGTCAAGTCAATGCTTAAAAATTTGATGGGTTCGATGCGCAAGATCCTTGGCGGCCTAAACACTCCCGCTGCTAAGGCTGCTGTACAGCTACTGGAGGTTTTAGAGCCACTTCTGCTGGTTATTCAATAAGCGAATATGGCGTTCACGTTCGAAGAACGTATGCACCAGTCGCTTGTTATGCAATGGAATGCTAGAGGTCTACGTGGCCGACTGTCGGATTTCAGACGATGGGTTTTTAAGCACCAATTTCCAATTATTGTTATCTGCGAGCCAAACATGGATTCGACTTTTCGTATCTCTGGGTATGTCCAGATTTGGTCTCGCAGCGATCATCGCACAAGCAAAGTTCTAGTTTGTGTACGCCGCGATTTGACGTACGTGAGACACGACATTGTGTCGAATGCTAGCAATGACTACGTGAGCCTGACTATAACCCATAAAAGGCGGACATTCTCAGTAATAGGAGGATACATCCACCCAAGTGCGAAGATCGACTGCTCCTACCTGAGAACCGTGCTGCAAGCCGCACAAAGCCCACACATTGTGATTGAGGACTTTAACGCACATCATCCCTTCTGGGGCAGCACTGCAATGAACAGTCGTGGCAGAGATATGGCCAACATTATGTGCAATCATGGACTAAGGGATGCTCAACGACGGTTCACCTACATTTATTCGTGGTACTTCTTACAGCGGCTGCCTCGACCTTACGTTTGTGTCCAGGGGCCTTCTCTCTTCTGCATGCGCCCCCCATCGTCTGATGAGCGCCTCGATGTAAGTTTCACAATGCATGAGCTCGACGCTGCGATTTCTGTTTCCCGACGCTCATCAGCACCAGGACCCGATGGAATCACGTATGCTGCCCTCCACCACCTTGGAACAGAAGCACGGCATATCCTGTTGTCCCACTATAACCCCTCGTGGGGGTCGGGAAATGTCCCAGCTAATTGGAAATGTAGTCGCATTATTGCGCTGCTTAAACCGGGGAAGTGTCCTCATGCACTTTCCTCCTATAGACCAATCGCCTTAGCCAGCTGCGTCGGGAAAGTAATGGAAAGGACGGTACTTTCAGGATTAGAGTGGCTTCTGGGGAGAGCAATAATTCCTTTCCTGCATTTATGAACGGCTTTAGAAGAGGTCGATCAAGCCATTGACGGAGTGGTCGACTTGATTGCCAACGTTGAAGAGGAAAGAAGCCGACGCAAGCTAGTGGCGGCCGTCTTCCTAGACATTAAGTGCGCTTACGATAATGTGCTGCATTATGCGATCCTTGACGCATTGGAAGATTTAGACATCGGCGGACGTCTGTATGCATGGATCGTTAGTTACCTTAGTGGCCGTACAATTTACATGACGACAAACGACGGAGACACCGATCGGTATAATGTTCACCGCGGTGTTCCCCAAGGGGGAGTTCTCAGTCCGATTCTATTCAACGTTACGATGATCGGACTAGCCGCCGAGCTTCCCAGCACGGTGAAGGTCACTGCGTACGCTGATGACATATGCATATGGGCATCCGGAACTACTCGTCCGCAATTGCGTGCTCGGCTACAGCGTGCGGTGACGATCACAGCCAAATATCTACGACGTCAGGGGCTTATTCTCTCAATTGAGAAATGCGCAGTGCTTGCATTCACGCGCAAACATATGTCCAGATACCCGATATTTGTTAATGGAATAGCGATACCTGCTGTAACGCACCACAGGTTCCTTGGGGTAATCATAGACAGAGATCTATCGTGGTCGAGGCACGTCGCAGCACTTAAATCAAAACTGAAGAGCTTTGTTCTAGTTCTTCGTACTGTGGCAGGAGCAAAATGGGGCACGTCAGAATCGTCTCTTCTTCAGTTGTACAATACTCTATTCGTAGGTTACATACGATACAGCATGCCGGTGCTCTCAAACATGAGATCTAGCTGCGTGAACACGCTAGAGAGCATTCAAGCTCAAGGATTGCGAAGATGCTTGGGCCTACCGCGCTGCACGTCAACGAATGGAACTATTGCGGAAGCTCGGGCTTATCCCATCAGTGTATACATGCTCTGCGAGCCACTTCGAGTGCATCTTCGCTTGTTGACCCGGCATAGGCAGCATCCCCTATCAGCACTCTCTGCCACCCACCCATACTGCAGTTTTTCAAAAGCCTTATCACGGCATGAGAATGTTATACCATCAAAGTTTTCTCCGCCGATTGTTCCTGGAACTCCTCCGTGGGTCCTGCCCACACCGCATGTTAGTCTTACGATTCCTGGTATTACTAAGAAGTCCCTGGTGTCATCAATTGGCCTCAAACAACTGACCCTACATCATATTTTTACAACCTACGGCGGTACTGTGCACGTGTACACCGATGGATCTGCCGCGCTGTATACCTCTGCTGTAGCCTTTGTCATCCCAGCACTGCATATCGCTCGAAGGTTCAAAGTAGACCACAAAACCACATCAACTGCCGCAGAGCTTGTTGCTATCCGGGAGGCAATAAGGTTCATTTCTGGAGAGCAACCTCGTGCGTGGACGATATTCTGTGATGCCAAACCCGCTTTGCAAGCCATGAATTGCATCATGAGACAAGGTTCCGTATTATATTTTAGCTATAGAAATTGCAGAGCTTCTTCACGTTGCTTCTGCAAATGGCCACCTCATCACCTTCCAGTCGATTCCTGCGCACTGCGGCGTGATGGGCAATGGAGAGGCAGACGCTGAAGCTAAAAGTGCCTTAAACAGTGCTCTTGAAGTGCGCATTGCGTTTTCACGACCAGACACGAACGCCCTGCTTTGGTGCGTAATGCGCAATTTTACACTTGAGTACTGGACCAAACCGGAGCGACGACATCGGCGATTGCACAAATGGGACCCGCATATGAGGTTCCGCATGCCTCCTAAATTAAAACGACACATCGCAAGTATGATTCATCGGATCCCGTCTAGGTGTCGCCTTCACAAGACATTACACACATCTCATCGGCTGCAGTGACACCAGTCCCGATTGTGATCACTGTCAAGTGCCGGAAACACTTGAGCACATATTTTGCAGCTGCCCAACATACGCACGTGAACGACAAAGACTTCTTTCCGCTACCGAACGCTATCGTAATAGGTCCTTAACTGATGAGGTTGTGCTGGGCCCTTGGCCTGCCGCCGACAGTGCAACCATGGTCGTAAAAGCGGTCATAGCCTTCCTACATGCAACAGGATTGGATGCGCGGCTATAGCACTGCGCCAACTTGACAGGACTGTATATAATCACCTCCTTACCTCACCATCGTCATTCATTACTCTTTTCCCTCCCCTTTCCCCTCCCCCGGTGTAGAGTAGCAGGCTAGAGCATGCTATCGCTCAGGCCGACCTCTCTGCCTTTCTGTAAATAAACCTCTCTCTCTCTATTTAGAAGGAACTCCGGAGCTGCAAGGTACGGCGCTTCAGCCAGCATGGGAATGATGGGTAGTGCACGGATTTGTCCAAGCCTCGTTCTTTCGCCTCCGTTGGGCTCCGTGTTGCCTGCAGCTGTTTTGTCGCAAGACGATGTTCAACAAACGTTCAGCAGTTCCACTTCACCACCTTCACCTTTCCGGCTCACCATTTCAAAACGGCTCCCTAATTCACAACGATTCATTCTTTCACCAGAAACACACGCCAAAACACAACAATAAACAAAGTCACAAGTGCTTTCGAAGCCGCAAGCAATAGCCAAAGGGGCAGAATGGCCTGCAGGACCGTTCTGTGGCGTTGTTTGACATCTGATAATTAGGGTACATGGTGTTACGTAAGATTTAACGGCATAATTAAACTATATTTTGCTTAAGTTCTTTTTATGATCTTCCATAGGTCGACACGCGATCGCTCAGCACTGGTTTACCTGTTGAAATGATGTATCCAAGGTCTACACGTTCGAGATGTTTCGATATCGTGCCTATAAATTACACGCTAATCTAAATTTCCGTACAGTCCGCCGCGGTGGTGTAGCGGCTACGGTGCTCGGCTGCTGACCCAAAGGTCGCGGGTTCGATCCCTGGCGGTCGCATTTCGATGGAGGCGAAATGGTAGAGGCCCGTGTACTGTGCGACGTCAGTGCACGCTAAAGAACACCAGATGGTCGAAATTTCCGGAGCCTTCCACCACAGCGTCCCTCATAATCATATGGTGGTTTTGAGACGTTTAATCCCCAAATATTATTATTATAATTAAAATTTCCGTACGGGGCCTAACATTTTAACGCGATAGCGTTAAAGAGCTCGTTTCATAGAAATTTCGGCGTCGGTGTCGTTCTCGGTGTCGGCGTCGGCGGCGGCGTTGGTTGTGAGCGAAAAATCATCATCTTGTCCGTGACCGAAAAATCGAGAGAGATTCAAATAAAATAAATAACAAAAATTTCCCGGTTCCGAATGAGGATCGAACCCAGGCCGTCTACGTTGGAAGCAGGTGTTCTACCACGCAGCCACGCTTCTGCGTGGGACTACATTGAAAATTACTTCCTCTGCTTGGAAATGCAGTGAAAATAACTAGTGCTCTACAAACACACGCGTCCTGTATACAGGCGTCACAATACAACATTAATATCGCAGTAATATTGCGTGGTACAAGCGTACATTGCCATCTGGCGTTAGAAGATATGGATATCATAACGAAATTGTTGTTCGAAGCCGTCCACCCATTACGAAAGACACACACGTTACTGCGCGTGTTCCCTTAAGACCCCGTAGTGGGTGCATTGCAAGTTCGGAAACATTTCCCGCATTTCCCGCGCATAATTACTCGTGGTTTAAAGCATGCTGCCCATTACATGGTATGCAATAAGTGATTGAACTACGCAGTAGGGACAGGATATCGCTATCGCATTCAGCTATTAAAGGCGAAGCTTACGGGTCCCCAAATTCTTTCCCACTGGCTTTTCTTAACGTAGGCGTGCACCCGATCGAAGTTTGGGCACGCTTACTTTAGCACAAACCTCTATCATCTCGCACCATCATGATCAACGCGCACGTGAGATTGCAGACGAATACCACATGGCAAAGTGTGATAGCAATTGAATATGTCGGCCGTAATAATAATAATATCTGGGGTTTAACGTCCCAAAACCACGATATGATTATGAGAGACGCCGTAGTGGAGGGCTCCGGAAATTTCGACCATCTGGTGTTCTTTAACGTGCACTGATATCGCACAGTACACGGGCCTCTACCATTAATATGTCGGCCGTCGGTGGCACTATCGAACAAGAGATTCTTTTCATTTATCGATCATAAGCTTGTGCTTTGTTTACGTTTTCTGCATACACATGATTTTTCAAATTAAATCTTTCAGTTGTTAGACGAGCGCTTGTCCCGTCTGCTTCCATAGTGTTTTGTTCATTCGTGTGCTACCCAAAGATGCCCTAAGGGAGGGTTCACGACCGCTTTAACTATATAGAAGTTTGGCGAGCAACAATGGCTGCACAACAAACTTTTGGCATCGGTTAACCTAAATGAGCCATTTTTGGCATTAGGTATTCGCACAAGAAGCGATGAGCATCGATCAGACGCGCTGTCGGCAAACGCACATAGACAGCCACTGAAGCCCGCCGGTCGTACTCGTCGGCACTTGTCTGATTCATATGTGAGACCGCAGACTTGTTAATTGATACGCCTCATTGAACAAACATGACGTGTCTAATGAAGACGCAAGTTTTAATGAAATGGAAGATCATTTCCGCCTTGAGTATGCCACATGTAAAGATGAAGCCAAACGATGTCTTTGTGATTTCGCGTGTCTTTCTACGTCAAGGGCATGTGTTGCCCCCTAGTGAAGAAAAGGTGGCTGCTTCGAATTCTGCTGGCAGACGCTTTCATAGTTTGGCTGTTGTACTTTTGCTTATTATGTGGCTTTCTTTCTCACATATTTATATTGCCACGCGCGTTTATTGTCTCATGTTGATGCATTCGTGTTTCATCCATAAAAACTGTTATCGATGCTAGCCGGAGACCGTGCTTCAATGCTTTGGAATCTTCGTGATTATTTGAACTCACTCTGCGAAGATTTTTGTTGCAGAACGACCTTTTCGCACCCGAGCGAACTACCTTGTCGTTGTATCTTCAGCAGTACGACCAGAAGTTATGCAAGCGCTGCACTTCGCCCCGAAGGTCGGCCACCTCGGTTTTTCCCGCACACTCACGACGATACACAAAAGTACTACAAGCCCCGCCTTACGGCCGACGTCGCTCGATACGTGAACACACGTGGGGTCTGTCAGCGACGCAAGACACCTCCGACAAGTCCAGCCGGATTTTTTGAGCCAGTAAATCCATCTCGTCGACCCTTCCAGAAGGTCGGTATGGACATGCTGGGGCCCTTTTCGACATCAAGGTGCAGCCACAAGTTTATCGTCGTAGCTACCGACTAGCTTAACCGCTACGAGGAAACAAGAGCCCTGCCCAAAAGTAGTGCCGCCAAGGTAGCCGAGTTCTTCGTTAGAACGTCGTCCTGCGTCATGGCGCCCCAGAGGTCCTCATCACCGGCAGTGGTACGGCATTTCTGCGGACCTGACTCAGGCGATTCTGAGAGACAGCCTTAGAAATCACAACCCGACGACCACCTTCCCCCCCACAGACACATGGCCTCACTGAGTTTCTAAATAAGACCTTCGTCGAGATGCTGGCCATGTACAGGGGGGGGGGGGGGGGGGTCAAAAGTACCCAGGCCATGCTTCCATAGGAATAGATGGGATAGTGGCCTGGGAACTTTTGACCAGCCCTGTACGTCTAGGTCGAACGCAAGACGTGGGATGCCATTCTTCCGTACGTAACCTTCGCATACAACACGGCCGTGCAAGAAACGTCGTAGATGACGCCATACAAGTTGGTCTACGGAAGGAGCCCGTCAACGATTCTCGACACCATGCTACTCAACATCAACGACGAAGAAAAGCTCGATGTTAACATCTACCCTCAGCACATCTAAGAAGCCACACAACTCGCCCGTCTGCGCATCAAGATCCAGCGAAAGACCGACAGCAGTCGTTACAATCTTCGACGACGCTTCGGAATGGCCTCGAGGGCCACCACTGGAAACGCCGGCGCCACCGTCGGCGTGACGTGCTTGGCAGGATCACGCGGTCTCAGCGGCCGCGTCGGCTGCTCGTGGAGCGCTGCCGCGTGCTTTGTAAAAGAGTTTCAAGCCCCCACCTGCGCTGCGGTCTGTTCGAATGCGGAGGTTTCCTCGCATTTTGAACACAACTGAACCCACTGTGATACGAGTGACTGCATCCGAAAGCGATGAACATGCTGCTCGGTGCCGCAGTGCCGGACGTACGCAACAGATCGAGTCCGGTGTAAGCCTGCACGGTGTACCGGTGCCCGTGAGATAAGAAACTGCGTGAAGAGTGGGTTGTAGAGCTAAGAACCGGCAAGCAGTCATAGGCTACGAGTCGTGTGTGCAACAAGTACTTCCACGACGACGACCTTCGCTACGGCGTCGGTGCTGTGATGTTGAGTACCAGAAAGCGCGCACTGACACGATCGTTCGCGCGCGCTTCCCGTAGGCTAACGGTGCTTATCTCCCGTAGGAGAGAAAATGCGCTGCCTTTTACCTCGTGCGGTACCATCACAGAACGTTCCCGTGCGACCTCTTGATCGTCGGCCCCGTGCTCAGCGTCTGCAATATGGGCCGCAGATACCCGAGTCATTGTTTAGTTACGTTGGACTTAAAAAATCACAGGGTTCCTTATGCATTCCTTTAAGATGACCGGAAGGCGAAAGCCACCTTCTTCTCCTTCTTGTCAGTCGATGTATTGATTTTCTCCACCCCCACTCCAAAAACTTTCTGCACCTAACGCGGTTTTGCACTGCCTCCGTGATCGACTCACCGATAACGAAGGCTGTGCAAAGCTACTATGTCGTGGCAACCCGTCATCATGTGACGTCACGTTATGAGACTTCATGACGACCTCATAACGACGTCACAAATTTGGGCAATCTGTGACGTGATGATGACATGATATGGTGACGTGATCACGTGATGGTAATTTTTTTTTGCATTACTCGTGCTGACGCCGCCGACGTAGGACGCCATCGGTCAATCTTCCCGTTTGATGAAGTATCGAAGGCTTTCGCCTTCATAAGCTATGCACAGCGTTTGCTGGTGAATGCATAGCGAGCGAGTCAAACGCTGCGTTTGATGTGTGCTGCATTTATGTTGGCAATAACAATCTTTCTGTCAATCGTGCATTGTCATGACGCAAATACTACGTGCTGAAAAGCCCAAGTTTATTTGCGCCACTCTCAAACTCAAGGTTGGCCTCTCCAACCACATGCTTTTTCTTGGAGCCTTACTTATTTATGCTGTTCGGACACGACATACTGATCACATAATTGCTGGGCAACTCACCAAATAATGCTGGGCATTATAATTTTGCATTTCACTATTTACGTGTTGATGTTACCCTGCTTTGCAGCTGCAGGTTGCTGCAATAACTTCTCTTTCTTTCACCGCTAATTGAAGTTCACATGGGTTCACAGCTGACGTTTGCTGAACAAATCCGGCGAACGTATCTTCTTTCGTTTCCTTGGCGTAGACCACTTCTGCTTCCACTAGCAATATCGAAGTGGTGAAGCTTTGCTCTATGAATTTGTCGAGAGCGGCAAGTTCAGTGGAATGCACAATAATTAAGGAGTATATTACAAAAATCATCGCATTTTCTCATGCTTTGTGTGGTAACCAAACGAAACGAACACTCTGAAATAACAGAAGCAGCGGCAATTGCTCGCTTAGAAGACTGATCAATATGCAGCGCGAGGCAACATGTCAAATGACATTGAAACATAGACGAATTTCGACCGAAAAAAAAAAACAAAAAGACGTTGAATCATCGACACGGTACATCACAAGTTGCCATAGGCGCGCTGAAGTCGTAGTTGTAACAAAATTCTTCTTGAACTGCTCTGATAGCGTCCTCGCAACAATAGTTGTTTGTGTGCTCACAAATTTTCATACTCTGTGGCCTAAAGTTCGCGACACGGCGCCAAAACACGCTCGTAGCGAAAGCGTAACCATCAGTACGAACATACATGCAGACGCTCATACATGCAAAAGCTCCGTCGGTCGCCGCGAACCTGTGCGATCACCGGCTTGAGGCTCCATTTGGTTATACATGCAGTCTAACAACATATCTCACATAGTTTGCGCTCCGCTACTCTCTACATTTCACGCAAGCAGCCGGTTCAAGGGTCTCCATCGCGGTGACCGCGTGAAGCGGGCGCTCCGTTTTCTGCAAAGAGACAGCGACTGTAAACTATGTTGTGCTCTCTGTTCGTCGAAAATTATTATTTTAACAGTAAAGAACGTATTTCGCTTCGAAAGTATGCACAGAAATGTCCTGGAGCGCTTCCGCGAGGTGTTTTGTAGCGCGCCGACAGCAAATCCTATGGGGAGCGCGCGGCGGTATCCTGCCTAGCACGCAATCGAGGCGCGTCCGATAGAGGGCGACTCCGTAACTCCTCGAGGCCAATACCACCAATACCAGCCCGGCGACCGTGTGTGTGTCTGGCCGCCGATACGCCGGCGCGAAATTGGCGATGAGCTTCTTCGACGATACTTCGGACCGTTCAGAGTACTTTGACGTCTCGGTTCACTCGACTACGAGGTTGTAGCCGACGGGCATGACAAACTCTCAGCGGCGCCGTGCGCGCCCCCAGGTCGTGCATGTGGTGCGCGTTAAGGAACCTGAGGACTAGTTTAATTATTGTTTTCTTACAGTTCTTTTCGTATCGCTTGCATTCCTTTTCGCTTCCACGTTCGGTTTCAAGCATCGGGGCGATGCTTTTTCGACGTCGTCCTGGTGGTTCGTGCACCAGGACGACGTCGCCGACCTGAAGTCGAGGTGGTGCCTTGGGTACGCTTCGTGGGCCGAACGCAGAAGCAACAAATACTCCCTGCGCCAGCGCTTAGCGCTTCCACATATGATCTGTCAGCGCTTGTCGACGTAGGGCTCGACGTCGCAGATCGACGCTCGTTGACTGAGGTATGGCGGCGCCGAAACGTTGCGGCAAGCAGGAAGTGCGAAGGTGTGAGTGGGCTAGGGTCCTCGTGATTGGCAGACAGATAAGTCAGCGGGCGGCTGTCGATGTTCGCTTCCACCTCGCAGAGAACCGTTGTTATGTCTTCGAAGGACAGGTGAGTGCGATCGAGCGCATGTTTCAACGTGTTCTTGGTCATACGAGTCGTACGAATCGCTCCCACCATCCGCCCCACCAAGAGACTCGCTCGACGCTGAAGTTCCACTCGATCCGAAGGTCACAGCAGACATCTGCCAATGTGGATGTTGCTTGATTTCCGAGTTGGTTAGCGCTGTGATGGAATGCTGTGATGGAATGGTGTAAAGCGCGTGTTACAGAGCAAGAGAAGATGACTATGTAGGCCTTAGAGCAAGTCTGCTTTGCTACTTGACAATCAAGTGGTCCACAAAAGTCAACTCCGACAACCGCAAATAGGATTGCTTCGGTAATTCGGTCTCGTGGTAATGGCGCTGTAGGTGCTGACTCTGGTGTAATCTTGCGTCGTTTGCACATCAAGCAGCCTCTCAATGCAGGACTTTACGGTCTGTTCGACGTTTCAATACCCAAAAACGCTCTCGCAACTCGGTGAGAGTGTGCTCGACGCATGCCTGAAGCATTCGCTCATGAGTGGACCGAATCAGTAGCTCAGTGACAGCGTCGTGACAAGGAAGTACGACACAGTGACGAACGGACATGACGCCAGGCAAAAGTTGGAGACGCGCTCCAACTCGTATATAGGCCTAGAGCGCTGCAGCTTTGACTGAACAAGTGGCGCCGCTCTGCGGCGCGGCGCGCTACAAATCAGTCGCGACTATAAGCGGCTGCGTACGGGCGGAACAATAGCAGCTCCCCAAGGGGCGAAGCTAATCCGCGGTCAAACAAGAGTGTTGCGTGTATGGCTGTCAACGCCTGTAGGAACGTTGCCGGCAAGATGTCAAAAATAAAATTGCATGACTGCGCGGAAGGCTCACTAGAACGAGCGATGAGAGCGTTGGATAAGGGCGGTGCAACGTGCGACATAAACAGACGCTCTTAATATATTTTTTCGCACTTTTCTTTTCTTACTATTATTGCGCATCTTGCTCGCCGTGGTCAAAAACTGTTTTTTTTTTTCAATCTAAATGGAGGGCCTTCGGCAGGTTGAAGATCTAACCCGCGTATGCAATACCCACTTCTAGGGGCAAACAGAGAAGCTCGATAGCCCGGCACTCTGTGTTACCGACGTTTTTTTTTTTGTTTGTTTGTTTTTTTGTTTTTCTGCGTACTCTAGGAAATGTGGTTGCGTGACCCTGCGACGAAGCGTAAAATGTCATTGTATCTAGAAGGGTACTCGGCGATGGCCAGAGCCAGGCGCGGATAGGTCTGGGCAGAAGGTGTGCTCCGCACTTGTTGACAAACACAGCCGAGGGGGGCGGCCTGCTTTCACCATCCTCGTCACCCAGCCTTACATGTGCAGCTGGCTCCCTCAATGAATAAATGATGTAAAATGTGTAGAAAACGGAACGATGGAATTAATGAGCAAACGTTTTTGAAAAGCGAGAGGAACGCAAACGAACTTTTTTCCCATAAGCACCAACTACCAACAGAAGCATGTTCAATAGGAGAACGGATGCAAAAAAAAAAAAAAAAAGGAAACTCTTTGCGTAACAGACGGGAAAAAAATGCCTTGAATTAAATGCAAATAATACAAGATCTTGATTAAGCTTTGATAGCCTAGCTGAAGGCGGATCGCAGTGGACGCTCTTTATCTGGGCGACACACTTGCCAACGACGTCGGAGGGCCCCTTTGCAGACAATTTCTGTCTAACGCCGTAAACATGGTTGCCGTGAAGACTGCTTTCATTTTAAACATCCTTCTACGTGTTCAGGGGTGTGTAGAATCCACGCAATAACGCGCACTGCGCATTCCGTAGTGTGAATGCTCTGCTCTCACAGAGCGGTGGGCCGTGTTGCAGCGGTAATAGGAAAGAGCGCCCGCAGCACGTCACGACGGGCTTCACACACGCGGCCGCTACTGGCGGCGCTGATCACCCAAGTGCCGCAGCGCCACCATACCAGCTGTCGAGGCCTATAAGGCTGTCGTCATCGATGAACGGACGCAAAAGTTCGAGGTGCGGTGAAGTAGGTAGAGGTTTTCCAACACAGTGCCGCAAGGTCGTCCGGAAAATGAGAATGCTGGACTTGCTTGTTCCAGTAATGTCCAACTCGTGCGATTTTTTCGACGTTTAGCGGTCCGACTGTCGATGCTCGCTGTGTTATCGATGAAACGGTAGATCCACGCAGTTACTCGAAGAAAGCGCGAGAACGGGCTGAAGTTGGTGACTTTGAGTGATGGTTGTTGTGCAAGGGTGACGACACAACCAGCCTCGGGTACTAAATCTTCACCAGTTAAACGAGCTTTGGAAATCTTGTGTCAGCTTCCCAGGTGTGCTTCGGAATCGCAATACGCATAGATTGTCGCTCCGTCAAGCGGAATGCAGGAACGTCCTCTGGAGGAGGGTCAGTGGCCGACACAGTGGCAGCACTACGCAGTCGCTCGCTTGTTCGGCTGTGCTAGCCTCAGTGTTAACGCGTTAACAAGAAACGAACATTACGACTTTGCATGCTTCCTGCATCAGTGAACAAACCGGGCCCTCTGTGACACGGTCAATCCGATTCGCTCTTGCGAGACGCGAAGCTTACGTGAAAATACGTAGCAACTTGCGCTTTCAATGATAGCCCACAGCGTACACATATCAGCTTCGCGAAGTTTTCTGTAGCCACGCAGGTTAGTTAAATGTTATCGTCTGACCTTTCTAGATGAAACTCACCTTGTTTTACTTGCATATGGCATTCATCAGTGCTTTTGTACCGCATGAATCCCATAACAATGTACGCGGGAAGTTGAGCGGGCTCGCGATTTGAGCTTCTGTACTGAACCATCTCAAATTGGCCAGCGCTGCTTCGCTTGTATTTGTATGTTTGCTGATAAGTGGCAGCACACTGCAGGCAATCTGCTTAATTATGGGTCAGGTGTTCTCTGCTGGGTTCGAGAGCAAAATATTCTCCGCGCCCAGATCGACGTGATGACGCGATGTGGTCGAAGTCGTACGGCGGAGGAAATTCTTCAGATTGCTTTCAGCAGTGATGTTGAAAGTGTAGTGCAGTCAGACGAGACGGTGGCTGACGAGGCCGTGCCGTGGTCGCAGATTCACTGGGACGCGGGCGAAGCGAGAGACCCAAGCGGTTGCCGCTGCCGCGTACAGCAAGGTCAAGAGCCAGGCCAATCTAACCACCTCTTGGCTCGCGCATCACGAGCCACCAGGGGCGTAGCCAGAAATTTTTTTCGGGGGGGGGGGGGGGGGGGGCACCTCCTTGATTTCGGGTGGGGCATCTCCTTGAAATTGTCATTTTTCGTTCTGTATGCCATGCCGAAAAAAACTTTCGGAGGGGGGGGGGGGGGGGGGCACGTGCCCGGTGTGCCAGCCCCTGGTTACGCCACTGCGAGCCATGCGGCTGTCTTCTGCGCGGCTCCCCCATAGCGCTCTGCGCGATTTGAAACGTATATACAAAAGAATAACCTTCAGAAGGAGATACTGTGTACATGTGCGACAATTCGTAGGTTGTCCGTTGGGAAGTCGGAGTCGTTATTGTGAGAAACGTTGGGTATCTGACAGTTCCGGCGGGCGACACTGGGAGCCGCGGAGCGGGCGAGGTGCGCGCCGAACAGATGTTGCAGGCAGCAGTGATGCAACCCGTCGAGGCCCTTGTGGCAACGGGCATCGGCGACACCAGCGGTCGCCACTCAGAAAACGGCTCAGTATGAGGATAGTGCGGAGCGCGGTGATGACTCGTGCGGGCAGGCGTCGCAGTGGTGCGTGATCGGCGTAGGACTGAGCGTCGGTGAGAACTTGACGCCGTCTGTGCGTGCTGCGGGAATGGACACGCAGAGCGATGGTCACTGGAACGCCATGCCGGAAGGAAAGGCTGTGCAACGCGCACTGCGCCTTCCGATAAGCTGCTGATGATGCGGCGGGCAGGTGGGTTGAACATAGATGGGCTCGGGGCTCGAAGGGTCGGTGTACATGGATGGCACCGACGATGGCACATCTCTGTCGCGTGCCGAAGGAAAAGACCGTGGACCTGAGCGGCACTGATGAGAACCAAAGCGTCTTCGAATGTCGTGTGGGGAGTGCTAATGGGCTTCAAGTTCCTCGGCGCTGTCCCCTGAAATGTTTGGCAGCAAGTCGGGATTCGCAGGAGGCTTGGGCTGTGCCAGGTCATGGGCGAGGCGTATGTGGCTACGGAACCGCCTTAGGCAGCCGGCACAGGAGATCTTGTGAGCGGGGCGGCATGCTGGACCATATGGTTGCTTGGCCGGCGGGTTATAAGCAGATAGCTCTACCACGGGCACAACTGGAGCGTCGTCCGCAGTCTTTGCCATGCTGGCGGTAGCTCCGCCGCT
>JALIZH010018963.1:0-20543 GCA_030522465.1 Rhipicephalus appendiculatus
TCTCTCGCTACAGTTTTATGTTTTTAAATGCGAAGCATTCCTTAGCGAACTTCGGCGACTTTGAGCGTATCTATCTATCTATCTATCTAGCCGCCTACGACTTTGTGCTCTCCTGGCCGTATCGTTAATGGGATTTATACCAAATTTGGTATGCCATAACATGACTGTATGACGAACATAAATGGCTGGTCATATCATGAAAATCATGACTAACTTGTCATGAAAAGTATGATTTACACGCCACGCTCATGACCGGCTCGCGGCCGTTTCGTTAGCGTGATATACACCAAATTTGGGATTGAGTGACGTGACTGTATGACGAACATAAATGACAGGTGGTAATATGCAGATAATGACGTGCATGTCATGTACAACATGATTTACATGCCACGCTCATGGCGCGCTGACGGCCGTTTCGCTTGCTTGATATACACCAAATTTGGTATTTCGTGACGTGACTGTATGACGAACATAAATGCCAAGTGGTAATATGAAAATCATGACATGTCATGTGCAACATGACTTGCATGCCATGCTCATGACACTCTCGTGGCCGTTTCGCTAGCTTGAAATACACCTAGTTTGGTATTGAGGGACGTGACTGTACGACGAGCATAAGTGACAGGTGGTAATATGAAAATCATGACCTGCATGTCATATACAACATGATTTACATGCCACGCTCATGGCGCGCTGACGGCCGTTTCGCTAGCTTGATATACACCAAATTTGGTATGGCGTGACGTTACTGTATGACGAACATAAATGTCAAGTGGTAATACGGAAGTCATGACATGTCATGTGCAACATGACTTGCATGCCACGTTCATGACACACTCGTGGCCGTTTCGCTAGCATGATATACAACTTCGTATTGAGGGACGTGACTGTATGACGAGCATAAATGACAAGTGGTAACACGGAAACCATGATATGTCATGTGCAACATGACTTGCATGCCACACTCATGGTACTCCCGTGGCCGTTTCGCTAGCTTGATATACACCAAATTTGCTGTTCAGTGACGTGATTGTATGACGAGGATAAATGACAAGTGGCAATATGCAAATCATGACATGTCATGTGCAACATGACTTGCATGCCACGCTCATGACACCCTTGTGACCGTTTCGCCAGCTTGACATACAAATTTTAAGGTGAAAGCCTTTAATGTCTCATGTTCACGTCCGACGACCGCCCGTCCGTCCGCCCTCCAGCCGTGCCCTGGCAAAGTGCCAGTTGGGCGCCGGGGCGCGCAAACGGACGCTGGTCGCGTTGGACTTTACAGCGCTCGCGCTTTGCTTGCGTAGCGTCGTTGTGACCAGCGTCTCTAATCATGCAAGGAGGGAGACGCGCGCATCACGTTCCATTCTGATCGACCCCGTCTCAGTGGGCGCAGGCGTTCGAGGAACACACTTTGGAATTGACAGGGTGTCCGTCAACTTAAACGCTGGAACGTGGATGGCGTCTGCACGATGCGCAGAGGGCGAGAATACGAACGCATGCGAAACGGAGGCAGATTGGTCTCGCGTCTCGTTGCGATTCGAGGTAAAAAATTAAGCGAACATAAGTGGCAGGTTGTAACATGAAAATCATGGCATGCATGTCATCTACAATGCCATTTACATGCCACGCTCATGGTGCGTTTGCGTCCAGTTCGCTAGCTTGATATACACTAAAATTTGTATTGCGTGACGTGACTGTATGACGAACACAAATGACAGGTCCTAACATGTAAATAATGACATGCATATTATGTACAGCATGATTTGCTCCTTGCTGGCTGCTTCGCATCACATCGATTCCCACGGTGCGTGGGATCTGCCGGTTTTGTTTTATTTGTTTTTTTTTTGTGTGTGGACGCTATGCCATCACGTGATTGCTGGGAGAGTGTGAGGGGGGAGAGACCAAAGCTGGCACCATGCCAGGGGACCGGACACCACGAGTATGAGACATTAAAGGCTTTCGCCTTAAAACGCGGTCAAGCTGTTCCGAGATCTGCGTACCACCAGCGGTAAATGCTGTATATAAAACATGATTGTTCCCTCCGGCATAGGAATCGGTATATTATGAAAGTGAGACATGTCCTTACAGAAGTACTCGATTGTTTACTGTAGTACATTTATATATGAGAGCTTGCGCAATGTGTATTGGTGATTCACAGTTATAGCACGGTTTAACGCGGATGCATATACGTTGACGCTTGGTGGTACATCTCTATCCCGACGACTAACGTCCATGATCAATGATTAAACAAAGCCTTATGGTCATAGATCCTTGCGGTAGCTGTAGGTGAGAGCGGAATCAGTGAAAGCAGTTTGACAGCCAGAAGAGCGTCACTGATTGGACGCCGAAATTGGGCTAAGGTCGCCAATGCTCGCGGTATGTTCGAGTTATTGAACACCACTGCCCCACCACACGGGAACGCAACGCGTGTCGTGTCTTCCCCGTTGGCCGGCTGCGATTTTACAGCGAAAGCTGTTATGAGATCACAACAAGGGTCGCTTCTGGGCCTAGTTGTCCGCCGCCGCCGGTGTCCGAAACCAATATCGCACGAAATAAGTAAAAATTAATAAATTGTAGCGAAGCTCTGGAACTATACAGTGGGTAGTCCTCTCCAGCGCCTTCTAGTGGGTCGCCCTCTTCGAAGAGAAAGAGCAGCTCGTGCTTTACGCAAGTTAAGTAGATCAGTTACAGCAGTTGCAGTTATAACTGACTCTTTATCTGTGTGCTCCTCTCTTTCTGCATCTGGTGACACGCCTATGCTAAAGCTCTTCAAATTGTTAGTTCCCGCTCATATCCAATGAATTCATTTGACCTGGGTACCTGGGCACAAAGGTCTGTGGCTCAATGAAATGGCTGAATCGCTTGCAAAGGCGTCGGTTATGGCACCGATCATTCGCGTTTTTCCGCTAACGGCACACATCACGGTGGCAAGATTTCGCTTTCTAACATTAAGGAAAAGTTTATCGAACCCAGTATTGACTGCTTCTCCAGAGTACAAGCACCTCTTACATCCTTGGTGCAGCGATCTAGCCAATTCAAGAACGATGGAAGTGGCCATAACAAAATTTCGTTGCCGCATTACCTCCCTTAACTTCTACTTGCATAGAGCAGGTTTAGTATCTTCCCCCATGTGTATGTACTGTAATGAGGAGGAAACTATTGGCCATTTCTTTTTATCCTGCCGCCGGTACACGACATTGCGGAAAAAATTAGTAGTACCACCTCTTCGCAAACTGGGCCTAGAAGTATCAGAACCTGTAATTCTATCTTTTGGGGCCACTGCTCTGGGATACAGCCATAGGGATGTGTTCTTCGCCATTGAGGAATTCGTCAGCAAAACCAAAATAGTATATAAACTTTCTATTTTCAATAATTATGTCAAAGCATTCTATTACCATAGCGTCTGCGTATATTAAACTTCAGATATCGTTGGATAAGTTCACCCACTAATTGGCCAATCCCCTCCAATGGGTATGAGCCATGTCCAGAGGATAACAACAACAACAACGACTGTCGCTGTCGTGCATCGTCGCCGAGTGCCCGCCAATAAACGTCTTAACAATTTGGTGGAGAGTGCTGTGCCCTTAAAACAACTTCGGTCCGCATTCGAGGCCCTTGGAGCTTCGATCCCGTACCGCGCCATCTACTATGCCCCAAGACGCCGCTCAGCAAACGCTTCCTCCTGCGACGACGCCATGTCCCGGTGTCCCCCCGCATTCGTGACCCTCCTGTCTTCACCGGCGCGGATGGCACGGACGCCGAGGACTGGCTCGCCATTTACGAACGCGTGAGCGTCCCCAATAAATGGGACGAGGCAGGCAAACTCGGCAACCTGGTTTTCTACCTCGCGGGTGTGGCCGGCATGTGGTACAACAACCACGCATCCGATTTGCCGACTTGGTCCGCTTTTAAGACCGCCGTCGTCGACGTGTTCGGCCGTCCTGCAGCACGTAAGCTGCAAGCCGAACAGCAATTGCGTGAACGAGCACAGCAGTCAGGCGAGTCCTTCACTAGCTACATCGAGGACATCCTCGACTTGTGCAAGAAAGTGGACGCGAGCATGTCGGAGTCGGACAGAATCACGCATGTTCTTCACCATGCTCCTGGCCAAGAACCCTCGCACTGTGGCAGGGGTCATTACGCTGTGCCAAAGTTACGAGGAGCTGCGCCGGCGAAAGCTTTTAATGTCTCATGCTCACGTCCGTCCGGTGTCTGTCCGGTGTCCGTCCGTCTGTCCGGTGTCCGTCCGTCTGGTGTCCGTCCGTTCTTGCGTCTGTCTGTCCGTCTGTCCGTCCGTCTGTCTGTCCGTCCGTCCGTCCGTCCGTCCGTCCGTCTCTCCGACCGTCCGTCCGTCCGGTGTCCGTCCGTCTGCCCGTCCGGCCGTCTGTCTGTCTGTCTGTCTGTCTGTCTGTCTGTCTGTCCTTCCGTCCGTCGTCGGTCCGTCCGTCGTCCGTCCGTCCGTTTGTCCGTTCCTCGCGTCTCACGGCGATTCGCGGTAAAAAATTAAAAAAGAAAACGCACACACATTCGGGAGAGAGAGAGAGAATATAAGGATTAAAGAAAGATTCAGTGTGTGTGTGTTATTCCACTGAGAGTGTAAAAGATAGAAGACATGGTATAGTCAGTGGAATGGCCACACGCTTTCGCGGAACACACTTTGGAATGTAGAAAGTGTCCTTCAATTTTTTTGGGTGATGTGAGGAAAACAAACTAGTTGAAAGTCGGGTGCCCTATCCTGCCTTCTCTTTTCTTCCTTGCTTGTCTCAGTTGCCCCACAAATATTATATTAAGCTATGCACCAACTCGCCCAACGTCACACTCTGCTAAGGCGACCTTAGCGCAAGCGTCAGCCTCACTCATGCCGTCCATCCAAACCAAAAATGCGACTCGCGCCTCCCTCCAGTGGCTGTAATACCACGTTCCTGGCTTACGGTCGCCCTGAGAAAAGTCGCGACCGGGCTACTAGGGCGACCCGACGCACTCAGCGTGTCCGCCTAATCCGACCATGGCGTAAGTTCAATCACACTTTAACATGCCACGGGATGGTGACCTTAGCCCAAGTTCTGCGCCCCAATACCGACGCTCTTCTGGCTTCACACCTCTTGCTCTGATTAAGCTCTCGCCATTAACATATACAGCTACCAGAATGGTTTGTTTAATCGTTGATCATAGACGTTAGTCGCGGGATGGAGATGTACCACCTAGCGTCAACATGGGTGCATCCGCATTACACGTTGTGCAAACTCTCCTGTTTCAATGTACAGCAAACATTCGCGTTATACGCATTTACTTTCGCGTTATACCGATTCCTATAGCGGAGGGATCAACCTTGTTTTTTTTCTTAGTGTCTTTTCATATATATACATACATATACATATCCAGGACATGACGGTGACTGCTAAAATCCACCTAGAGGATCCCTATAATTGCTATCGCAATAAAACGAGACTTCGTAGCCTAGACGTACGTAGCGTTCTTCTTGGCGTCACTTCAACGTAGCTGTTAATTACGTACAGCCATGTAAAAAATGGACACAACAGGCGCCCCATTATTGGAAGGCAATTCATAAGGGTGATGACTGCGCAATACATCGTAATAACTGTTGGATGGATGGATGGTGGAACTTTATCTAGAGTCCTGAGAGACGCGACTAGCATGCAATGGGCTTCTCCCACGTTTGGACGGGTAGGCTAAGCCTGACCGCTGCATCGTGGGCTCTCTAGACGGCCCAAAGCTGATCCCGCTTGTTGGGGCTTCTGATGGCGGGGCACCACTTGGCCAGGTTGGCTTGATCACTGTCCAGGAACGAGGGGGCGTCGCCAGAGCATATGCTCTCAATTAGCTACTTCCTCGCAACGGGGCCATGAGCTGATAGTGTAAGTATCTTGGTAAATTTTATGAAATAAGCCCAGATTTGGATATGAATCCGTCTGTAGGAGTCTAAGCGTCATTGCCCGGGCTCCGTGTAGTTTTCTGTGAGGAGGGGGTAGAGCCTCCTTCTTGGGTAGAAGTGCTGTGTAATCTCATTGTAGGTGGTGGGCTGATCCCTATTGTCTAACGTCGCGGGCTGGGGAGAATCTCCGTGGGCGCGGAAGGCGGTACCTCGCGCGTTGGAGTGGGCCAGCTCGTTGAGGTTGGTGGGGACCTCCTTCAAAATGGCCCATGTGAGCAGGGAACCACGTTAAAATGCGATCAGAGATTTCTTTTTCACCTAGAAGACCACGTGCTTCCATGGTGATTGCGCCAGCGGCGAAGGCACGGCCGGCTGCCCGGGAGCCAGTGATTATGTTCGCACGCTTCTCGTCGAAAAGAGCGATGACGACGGCCACCTGCTCGGCAGCGCTCGAGGAGGAACATTCGATCCATGTGGCGTTGATGACCGAACCATCTTGGTCGACCGAGACCACTGCGTACTTGCTGTTCACGTATCGGGCCGCGTAGACAAAGCAGCTCCCCCCCCAGGGATCTCTGCCACCCTGCGGAGGATTGCCACCGTCCTGGCCCGTCTTCTTCCAGTGTTTCACAGCGGGTGCATACTGCGCGAAATGGGGGAAACGATCATTTGTTCACTTTATGTTCTTGACAATCTCTGGTAATTGTCGTCCACTATGGCCGACGGTATACCCATATCCGCCAGGAATCGCCTCCCAGCGATAGAAAGTTAGTCTAATAAACACATAAGCAGGACACAAATATGTTAAAGCATACTAATTCATAGTTTACGTAAATTTCAAGCAAGATTATTCTATGTGACCATGCAAAGAACAAAGTAGAGCAGTTACACCTGTGACACCTATAATTTAAGGGAGTACACTCTGCAATACAACGCACACAACGTTGCACTACTGATACAAAGGAGGCCAATGTAAAGCGCATCTCCGTGCACGCCCTAAGGTGCAGGACCTACATTTCTTTTTTTTACTTTTCAGTGATCATAAATGACATGATGCTTCCGGAGACCTGCTTCATCGCACATTACGACAAGGATCCGAAGTACGTGACTCATATAGAGGTCAAGTAATAAGGTTTCACTACTTCATCTAAATAAAAACTCGTTGCACTATTGCTTTGCGCAGACTTAATGACCTATGCAAACTAATTAGGAAATTTCAGGCTCGTTGGAACGAGCGCCAGCGCTCCGATATACTGTGGATATTGAGCTTGAATGTCAAACGGCTCACATCACCGAAGAGGCGTAATAGCCAGTCAGACGGAATGCCTAGTATAAACGGAGTGTCTAGGACGTCTGAATGTCTACCGAGGCGTAATGTTCAACCCACGCGGGATGTTCAATGAGACTGAACGTTGAATATGCTGGAATGTCCAACCGAGCTCAAATGTACCAAAACGAAGAAGCACGAGTTGGGAAAGCGAGTCACTAGTTCTTGGAGAGCATTGGCTGGTAGGGCTTTATTTTCAGTGCGCATAATCTGGCAGTATACGATCACGCGTGGATCAAGACGTAGAGAAATTCCCATAATGTCGTCATCACGCCGCTAGGGGACTGCGTGGCACCAATGAAGGGATCGAAATATTGCTAAATATGATAGGTTCACGTAGTGGTGGCACTTCACACATAAGTCCGTCTCGATAGTATAGCGGTTACGGTGCTCGGCTGCTCACCCGAAGGTCGCAGGTTCGATCTTGCCTGCGGCGGTAGCATTTCCATGGAGGCGAAATGCTAGAGGCCCGTGTACTGTGTGATGTAAGTGCATGTTAAAGAACATCAGGTTGTCGAAATTTCCGGAGCTTTCCACTACGGCATTTTGGATCGTTAAACCCTGGATATTATTATATTTCACAGACGCACGCAAACTGGATTAACCCCCGACTGTATATCTACATAATATGTTTTCCAGAATAATGCCTTTTTTTTTGTTTTTGCCGGCCAAGGCCCCATATGAAAAATGTATTTCAATATAGTACTAACGCGATCGCGTTCTAACCTGAATTTGGGCAATACGAGTGTAAAGATGGGCGTTTAAGGTAATTCTAAAAGCCATGCTCCTTTATATCAAAATATTGGGTATTAGGCTAACTAACGAGCAAAGCATACAGGCGTAGTGGTGTGATATTCTGCAACATCATCACAATGATGGACACACTCATCAAACTTCACGCTAAATGACTGGTTCAGTATGGAAGCGGCGGCTTATTTCTGCATACCCATCCATCGACGCCCCGAGATCCTTCTGCATGAAGAATTTGCTCAACAGTACGTCTATTTTCCCATTTTCTGAAGCTTGCTTTGGATAATACGAGTTACCCACGA
This sequence comes from Rhipicephalus appendiculatus, assembly GCA_030522465.1. Lineage (NCBI taxonomy): Eukaryota > Metazoa > Arthropoda > Arachnida > Ixodida > Ixodidae > Rhipicephalus > Rhipicephalus appendiculatus. Next base: position 8,279 of record JALIZH010018963.1, read on the forward strand.
TGCGTCTTATTTGCCATTGCCTTCCATATTTAATCAACGCAGTTACAGTGCCCAGAATTGCGCACCACGTTTCCCAGCTGTGGCGTAGCACGTGTAGCAACGTTGACGCTATTTCTAATCATTGTTCGCAAATACTGAATGATATTGCTTGTTTTGCGGCTGATAAAAAACAAGCGAAAGCAAGCATCGTTATCGTAGACTGCCTCCGAATGAAAAAAGTGTTTTAGGCTTGGCATATTGGCCCCAGGACTTTCGCGTTTTCGGCAGTGACGCGGAGCTACTTTTTAACCCGCATCGCAACAGAGTAAGCCGCGGTCTCGCCCACGCTTGCAACGCCTTGTTTACGGGTAATAAATTTTCACGATATAAGATGATCCGAACGACACGTGAGCTTGTCGCAGCAATGTAGGTCACGCCTAGGGTCGTGTTCTCTAGCTTTGTCCGACTTCTCTGCTAGACTTTTCTACTTGGGTTCTTGGTTTGTTCAACCACGCCAAAAGAGGTAACATCGCTTTGTTCGCTATATCAGCGCTTCAGTGCTCGAGTACTCACAACGCCGAGCTGCTCAGCACAGATTTCTTCTTAATATTTTGAAAGGACAAGTTCTCGAAGCTCTCGCCCTGTGCTTTTTTCGTTTTATGGATACGTACGGGACGCGAAGCGTGGTTAATGTGGGGACATACATTTTCTTTCGCAGCGGCAATGGTCCGCAGTCGAATTTTTCCTAGGAGCGCGCGAAACATTTACGCCTGAGCTGTAAAGTGGATCGTAAAACAAGCATTTGACAAAAAGGCCCAACTTGGACATTTTATATTTAGTCTATGAATGACCAAGGACGCTTTCCTATCGTTTAGCGGTGTCTCGTTTGGCACATAAAAGCCCTGCTTCGTATACCGAATTCTCTATGCTCTATTTTCACACGTTTTCAGCAAACCTTTGTTTATTGTAAGCTCTCGAATCGTTCCGGAATGTTTTTAGTGATATTATTTTATGTATTATTATATTTTCAGCTATCGAATATGAAGCTGTCCGATGTGTCCTTAGCGTTTAGCAATACCAATTAGCGGACTGTACAGAAAGCGGTCCCCAGTGTCATATTCATGACTCCACAAATGTCTAACAATCGATTTTCACAATAGCGCGATGTCTGTAGAAAAAGACCTCTTTCTATATATGATTTCCACATAGGAATTTATGCGTTGGAAGCAATAGTAGCTACAACGGATCAATGCCGAGGAAGATGTTGCCCTGATGTCAGGGATTTATATATCGGACAGTACGTGGCACGTACTCTGCCTGATTTTATTGATACGGCTACATATTGCGGGAGTAAGCTATAGATGAATATTTCAATGCCGAACTCCTAACCTTTCGCAGGTTAGCAAGCAATAAGGTGGTGAGCCAAAACAAACGCAGGAACGTGGGAGGTATCGCGTCCATCTTCTGGGCGCTTTCTGTCAATATTAAGCTGTAGGTTTTTTAATATACGAGCCTCGGTGGCGCCTGCGTTTACATTCCTTTCTGACTGTTCCTTTTCGGAAGCGCACAGCTGTTCAGGAAGTGATTGCTCTTCGTCGGGCTGTTTTGTTGGCTGTGTCAAGGGAGCATATCACGAGTACATGGAGGGTCGTTCAGAAATAAATATCCGAAAGAAATAGATCGCGTCTGTTCATTTTTCCTGTACTGGGCGACGCCACCACCAGGCCCAGCGAAATTTGTAGGCGTACACGCTGTAATTATTTTTTATTGTTCCCGCCTTTCATGAGAATTTTCAGTGACAGAATCTATCTATCTATCTATCTATCTATCTATCTATCTATCTATCTATCTATCTATCTATCTATCTATCTATCTATCTATCTATCTATCTATCTATCTATCTATCTATCTATCTATCTATCTATCTATCTATCTATCTATCTATCTATCTATCTATCTATCTATCTATCTATCTATCTATCTATCTATCTTCCAGACACACACAGAGACACACACACACACACTAGGGCACTGCACGGGCCCGGGCCGGCCCGAAAGCCCGGGCCCGGCCCGGCCCGCGGGCCGGGTCGGGCCGGGTAAGTAATTGTTAGATCGGGCCCGGGCCGGGCTCAGGCCCATGAACTTCGGGCCCGGGCCGGGTTCGGGCCTGGGTCAGGCCCGTATCAGGCCCGACTCTCATACACTGTCGGCAATGGCGCGTAATGCTGTTTGGCTTTGTTGTTTTGGGGCATTTAGCGTCCCGACCCTATTCAGGCTATCTGAGACGCTGCAGTGGAAGGCTCCGGGTAATTTAGACCACCTGAAGTGCATTAGCGTGCACTTAAATCGCACAATACAAGACGTCGCGCATTTTGCCTCCGTCGGTATGTTACATATAATTTCTGGAAATTGTCTCATATATGTTCCCGCCATTATATTGAGTGAAACACGTACTTGGGTACCGTGTATCAAAGGAAATGGTATAGCTGAGCAGCACTGCGGCAGGAGTGAAGCAACGGTGCACTGCCCAGCTTAGTGCATATAAGATGTGCCCATCGGTATCATGGGAAACATTTCGAGTATGCAGCTACGCTCGCATGCCCGCCGCGCCTGCTTCCGCCTACGTGATTCTGTAGACTGGTCAACGCGACTACGAAGATACGCATGTTCGGTCGAACACAAAACTACGAGACACGCAACCAACGCAACGAATTTTAAAAGACCGAGGATAGACAGAGAGAGGAGGCGTAGGTGCCGCGCCACCACGGCGCCCGTCTCCGTTGGCGAGCCACGGCGCCGCAGCGGCGCCGAACGCCGAACGCGTGATATGTACAGTCGTCAGCAAGCTTAACATGAACGCCCCGACGCGTGACCTGGACTACTTTGACTGACGCCAGCGCGCCAGCCGCGAAGCGCTTGGCGCTGTTGCCGAGATAATACCTCGGTATGCTTGGATAGTATGTCGGCATGTATGGGTAACATATCTCGGCAACAGAACCCAAAGCCACGCGGCGCTAGCGTCAATCAAACTGTTTCAGGACACCCCGCTGAGCGTTCGTGTTAAGGTTGCCGACGACTGTACGGCGCACACGGCAGCGTCTTCATCACGGAAGCCAATCACGCACGCTTCACGAGAGTCACGTGATTCAAATATGAACTCACTCTCTCTCTGGCTCGACATTTGAAAAGGGGCCAAGTGGATAACCAGAGTCACGGTGCCGAGTGTAGTTCTGCAATTCTGTAAATGAACTGCTCGTTACATTAAGAAAACCTCAGCGTCACCGAGCGTTATTGACGTCGATTACACTGTTCATCGGCACCACCGGCTCTTCAACTGGGCTTGATTTCATAGCCTCATGAGTTGCTAGGGCTACTTCATCAGTCGATGACATAACTGGAATTGACTCTGAGGTAAGTTAGCAGTTTTTAAGCTTTCTTCGCTCTACTACAGTCACAAAGCTTTACTATCACGGATGTACAGTGCGAAAGGAAAGTCCAGGACACTCATTTTAAGTTTGTAGACAGAATGTCGTCGTGTTTCGTCAGGTCACTAATTTCCTCATTTCGGTTTAATACGTCCGACTGAATTGCTGTGAATGGGTATTGGTTTCGCGCCTTGTACACTTTTTCTTTCTTTTTGCATTTTTGCTTTCTTTACCAGCTGTCTTACCGAGCGCCTCTTTTGTAAGACGCAGTGCTAAGGTGCCGTAGGTTACCACGCGCGCTTTCGTATTAATCTTGCGCTTTGTAGTGACTTTTCTGTTGCAACACACAAATGCAGTTAAAACTCGATTTAACGAATTTGAGGGGAGCCGCGAATTATCTCGTTAAATCGAAAACTTCGTTAAACCGAAGACGGCATTTCGCGGTTACTTAATTCGGTACATTCGATTATATGGTGCAGCGGCATCCGGAAAGCTACCATGGCATCATATTTGCGTAGCGTAAAGGCGCGAAAAATGAAATAGCGGCCTTAGGAAACCACCGCCACCTCCAGGGTGTATGAAGCAACAAAAATTGTTAGCTTAAAATAAAGTTGCTTCTCTCAATAAAGTTGCTTCTCTCTCTGTTACCTCAACAATGAGGGCCACAGGTGACAACATATTTATTTCCCAGCAAAGAAGTCGGTGATCTTGGCTTGCTTGCGTTTTGTTAGCAATGGCCACGCAGTTTAAATTGGACAAAGGTGTTCCGCGATGTTGCCGTTTGCTCGCAGTCAATAACTTTTGGGGCGTTATCTAAAAATAGACAAAGAGTGATCAATTCTCTATCTCATTTCCCGAAAAAAAAAAAAAGGTTTGTTAAATCGGGACGGATCTCGAAATTTGTTTCGTTATATCGAGTTTGTCAAAATACGGGACCCTACGGGTGTCTGAGGGGGAATCGGGGTATCTTCGTTAAAGATCAAGAATTTTCTACTAAGGCCGCGCTAGAAGGCATCCCGCGCCTACACGCACACGCACCTAGGCATTCGTATGTGTTCTCGGTTGTGCGACTTGCTCGCGAGCTGCACGTTTGAGGTTTGTTAAGCTATAGTTTATGCGGCTCTTTCTCCACCATCCTCTTATATATATTTGGGAGAAATAAAAGTTCGTTTCATTGACTGGTGGATTTATTCGTTTTAATTTTATGTAAGGAAATTAAGAAAATTATTCAATTGGCCCTGCTACAGATTTTTATGTAACCGTAATGTGACCTTACTATTGGACTCCCCTGCGTCACGATTTGTTTTCGGACACGTCGAGTTTAAAGGAGAGTGAGAAGTTATGCAACAAAGGTGTACTTTCTTCCTCCTTTAAGCCGGAACAAGCGACCCAGCCTGGCGAACCCTCCCAGGAGTAGTTAGAGCACGTTTTTTTTTCTCTCTCTCGTTGCATTGCGCAACAAACCAAGTTTGCAGGCTATGTTCTGCTCTATTTACTCAATAGTCCCAGCTTGTCAGCAATTAATGTAAGCTCCTATAAATGTCCGCTTTTTTCCACTTTATGTGGGTGCTGTATGTTGTAGTCGTTCTTTGAAATGAATAATAACATTGCATGGTTAGCGCTGCGTGCATGGACAGCCAGCTGTGCCTCCTCATATATCCCCCTGCAATTCTTTCGCAAAAGTGTTACGGGCGTAATTAACCGATGGTAAACACAGTACCAGTGAAAATCGTGACACTGTCATAAGTTCTCACAACACTGTCCAGGAACTAACTTGTGCGTGGCTGGTATCTTCACTATAAGCGAAGATTGGACAGCGCCTCGTTTATGCTCAAAAAATAATTTTTTGAAATGGGCCGGGCCGGGCCGGGTCGGGCCGGGCCCAAACCTTTCGGGCCCGGGCCGGGTACGGGCCGTATTTAAAAACACCGGGCCGGGCTCGGGCGGGCCTGAGCATGGCGCTTTCGGGCCGGGCCGGGCCCGGGCCGGAAAAAGCCGGCCCGTGCAGTGCTATAACACACACGCACGCACACACACACACACATACACACATGCGCAAATTGTGTGTTAGAGTGACCTGCAAAATACCTACTGCAGTTTGGTTTTGGTCGAGCTTGAGCTTTTTCTTCTGCGTGTTAAACAAAGCCTGCGAAATATCACGTTATACAAGGTTGATGAGCGCCTGCGGGCCGACACGACAGCCGTAATTAACGAGCACATCGGAGATATAAACATCTCGGATTCAGCGCAAGAACCCGCATATAGATTAGTCTAAAGTGCGCACCGATAACGCACTCGCCGAGATTGCAACGACAGAACTATAACAACGCGCAGGCATCTGTCACTGCCGCAGTGCAAACAACCCGAGTATCTACTTAGCGTTGCTTTGCGGTAGCATGTTCGTGCGTGGTTGCGATTCTAGCGACGACGAGCGGTGCCCGAACGACGCCCAGAACTAGGTGAAACGCGACACCATGCACAGGGTGACGTGCTAGTAACCTTATGTTTTACTTCGCCGCAGAGCTCGTTAAAAATGATGTGATCGAGGATTGCGTGCACGTGCTTACGTAGCATACACATATATTTCGAGGTAGTTCTTAAGTAACGCGGCGAAAATTCCTCCGGTCTACAAAGCGAGTCCGAAACGCTTGAAGTAGGTAGTTTTGTGGTCGCTGTAACACGTAATGTAAACATATGTAGTGCAAATCAACCGGGTTAAACGTTGATGATTAGTAGGGTTTAGTGGCGCAAGGGCCATGGGTGGCCAAAGAGCGCCATTACTGATGATGTAGTACTATCTTTGATAGTGAGTTTTGATGGCAGGTTTATGGTAGGGTAATGGTAGGATTTTGATGGTAGGTGTACAACGGCTGTAAAGAGGCCTAAAATCACGCGCTGTATCGGAGCGTAAAACATGGGTATATAGCATAAAATTATGGCAGTGACACGTGATGTGATCTATGGGTGTGATATGATTGACCGGTGAGTATGATTTATACAAGTGAGATATTGAAATAGCACGAATGCCTCCTCAGAGTCTTTGAGCCCAAAGGCAGGGAGGCAAGTGCTTCATTTGGTAGAGCCACCGCAGCCGCAACCTCAGTTGTGAGGCGGCGCTACGGGTTACCTGGGTAAATAACGTTAAAATTGTTGATATCATTAAGAAATGCAAAAAGAGATTGATATTGAAAAAGTGGTTCCCTGCCTAGGAACATAGCAGGGTGAATTGGTATCTGTTGCCGGTATATTAATGGGAAATGCTTGTTTCTTTCAGCGTCTAGTTCTGTGCATTGCAAGAGGACGTGAAGGACAGTAAGTGGCTCGCCACATTTATCACATAAAGGTGGATCGCCACCGGACAAAAGGTATGAGTGTGTTGTGTGTGTGTGTCCTATTCTTAGCCTTGTAAGTGTTACTTCTGTGTGGCGTGACCTCGATACTGGCGGCCAATTCCCGAGATGTGGCTTTATGAGGTGAAGTTTATTTTTTGTTTGCCTGTCCCATAAGCGCTGCCAATAATCCCTCAGCTTTCGTTTAAGAAAAGGTTTCAGGTCAAGTGCAGGAACTCCTATGGATGTATTGGCAGTGCTGTGGGCGGACGCAGCTAGCTGGTCCGCCAACACGTTTCCTTGGATCTCGCGGTGCCCTGGCACCCAGCACACTACGACATGCTGTCTGAGTGTGTAAATTGTGCATAGGGTTGTGTATAGTGAGACAAGGACAGGATTTCTGTGTATTTTCATGGTTTTTAGAGCTTTTACCACACTCAGGGAATCAGTGTATATTACTGCCTTTTGTAGTTTCAGTTGTTTAATGTGTTTCACGGCTGCAAGTATAGCATAAGCTTCTGCTGTGAAGATGCTTGTATTAGTGTGCAGAACGCCGACATCTGAAAAAGATGGACCGACGGCTGCGTATGACACAGAAGTGTAAGACTTAGAGGCATCCGTGAAGAATTCAGGACAGGTGAACTTGTGCTGTAACTCAAGGAAGTACGTATGGATATGAGCAAGAGGGGCGTGTTTTGTAACTTCCACGAAGGACACATCACAGTCTATGAACTGCCATTCCCACGGCGGGAGATTCGCAGCGGGGGGCCGCCAAACGGTGTTCGAGAAGTGGCACACCCATTTCCTCAGCTAGGCCCCTCACACGAAGTGCGTAGGGCTGTCGCATCGAAGGGCAGTTGTAAAAAAGGGCAGAGTTGGACAGGTCGTTGACTGTGGAGTGTGAGGGGTGTTCCGTGTTTGCGTTCACCTTTAAAAAATATACAAATGATAAATAGGATCTTTGAAGATGGAGCGACCACTCATTTGATTCTACGTAGAGGCTTTCTACGGGGCTAGTGCGGAAAGCGCCCGTAGATAGGCGAATGCCTAAATGGTGAACGGGGTCAAGCATCTTTAAGGCGCTAGGCGTCGCAGACTGATAGGTTATTGCCCCGTAGTCTAAGCGAGTACGTATGAGGCTTCTATAAAGATTCATCAGACATTTTCTATCGCTGCCCCACGATGTCCGCGACAAGACCTTGAGTATATTCATAGCTTTCAAGCACTTGTTCTTTACATACTTAATGTGTGAGACGAAGGTTAGCTTACAATCTAGGATTAGGCCCAAGAATTTGTGCTCCGTCTTCACAGAGAGATGTTGACCATGCAGGTCAAGATCTGGATCTGGATGAAGGCCTCTCTTTCGAGAGAACAGGACGCAGCTGCTTTTTTTGGGGATTAAGAATAAAACCGTTTTCGTCTGCCCATTTTGCGATCTTATTCAGGCCTAGCTGGACCTGCCGCTCACATATTGAAAGGTTGCATGATTTAAAACCGACTTGCACATCGTCGACATATGTGCAATAAAACATATTTCGGGGAATGCAAAGACGCAGGGTATTCATTTTGATGATAAAAAGTGTACAACTAAGTACACCACCTTGCGGCACTCCTGTTTCTTGGACGAATGTTCGAGACAAAACACTGCCTACTCGAACACGGAATGTCCGGTTGGACAAGTAACTTTCAATTACGGAAAGCATTCTACCACGCACACCAAGGTGGGACAAGTCTCTTAAAATTCCAAAGCGCCATGTCGTGTCGTAAGCTTTTTTCCATATCGAGGAACACAGAAAGAAAGTATTGATTATGGACGAAAGCGTCTCTGATCTGTGCCTCGATACGTACTAGGTGGTCAGTGGTGGATCTACCTTCTCGGAACCCGCACTGGAATTGGTCAAGCAGGTTGTTTGTTTCAAGGAAATGTATAAGTCGGTGGTTAATCATCTTTTCGAAAAGTTTACATAGGCAGCTTGTTAGTGCGATGGGTCTGTAACTCGCAGCGAAGGATGGATCCTTGCCTTGTTTCAAACTGGGGATGACAATAGCCTCTTTCCAAGAAGTAGGGATCGCGCCGGAAAACCAGACAGCATTGTACAGGGAAAGTAAGGTTTTTTCGTTTCGAGAGGTAGGTTTTCGAACATTGCATATACTACACGGTCAGAACCTGGGGCGGATTTATTACAGCAGTTTAGAGAAGCCTGTAGCTCAGGTAAACAAAAAGGTTCATTGTATGCCTCGTATTTTGTACATTTACGCTCTAGTTTCTGTTTTTCTATTCTTGTTTTGTATCTTTGAAAATCTTCAGTATAGTGCGACGAGCTGGATACCTGTTGGAAGTGTGCGCCAAGGAAGTTCGCCTGGTCCTCCAAGCTGTTGCCTTGTGTGTTGACTAGAGGGAGTGAATATACTTGTCGTCCTGTTACCTTACTAACCATGTTCCAGACTTTGGCCTCTTGTGTATATGAGTTTATGCCCGATAAAAATTTATGCCAACTTTCCCTTCTAGCCTGTCGGCGCGTTCTTCTGCCTTCAGACTTTATTTTTTTAAAGCTGTCAAGATTCTCGGCTGTCGGTGAGTCTCGAAGCAACCTCCATGCTTTGTTTTGCTTCGTGCGCGCATTTCGACACTCGGTATTCCACCATGGGACACGTCGTTTTCCGGGCTGTGCAGCTGTTTGCGGGATACACTTAGTTGCAGCATCAGTCACAAAAGCAGTAAAGTACTGTACAGCTGCATCTATGCCTAAACTACATATGTCAGTCCAACTTAAACGAGTAATCTTATGAAACTGTTCCCAATCGGCTTTATCTATGAGCCATTTGGGAATTTGCGGAGGACATTCATTTGATATAGGTGTGCTCATTGCTACCGGAAAGTGGTCACTTCCGTATGGATTATTCATGACTTTCCATTGGAGTAGGGGTAGGAGCGATGGAGATACAATGCTGAGGTCTATGGAGGAGTAGGTATTGTTTGCGAGGTTATAATATGTTGGCTGTTTTCGATTCAGAAGGCATGCACCGGAAGAAAAAAGGAATTGTTCAATTAGGCGCCCTCGCGCATCGCAGCGAGCGTCACCCCATAGACTGCTATGTGCATTAAAGTCTCCTAGGACAAGATAGGGTTCTGGAAGTTCATCTATTAATGACTGGATTCTTGTTTATGCAGTTGGTACTGTGGAGGTATATACAGAGAGAAAATGGTGACGAGCTTATTGAAAAGGACAGCTCGAACAGCCACTGCCTCAAGTGATGTTTGAAGTGGTAAGTGTGTGCATGCAATCCCTTGATTAACTATAATGGCAACACCTCCGGATGATGCCAAGGCTTCATCTCGGTCCTTTCGGAAAATAATGTAACTACGTAGAAAGTTGGTGTGTTTGGATTTTAAGTGTGTTTCTTGTACACACAGCACTTTAGGTGAATGTTTGTGTAGAAGTTCTTGGACATCGTCGAGGTTCCTGAGAAGGCCCCTAACGTTCCATTGTATGATTTGTGTGTTCATCATGAAAGTAAAGTAATGCTGTGTGTACGAGAGACAGGTATCTGTTGTTTAGATGGGAAGTCGGAACTCAGGTAACAGGGCCTTCATCGGGCCCCGTTATGGGCTTTTTTTGTTTTCTTGGCGCGCTCCAAGGAGCTACGCCGACCTTTCGGTACCACGGGTACCGTAATGTCCATTGCCTCCTGGGAGGCACTGGATGCCCGCAGGTGCGGGCCGGTGTTTCGGGTTTCGGGCCTCGCCTGGTGAGACGAGGCCTTGGGATCCGACGACCCTGGAGTCGCCAGTCCCTGTTCGCGAGTCGGCGGAGTAGACTTAACTACTGCCGCCTTGGGGGCAGGCGCCACAGCCGACGGCTCGCTCTGCGCGGGCCGAAGGAGTGGCGAAGGCCGGTGCGACGTTGCCCCCCGGCGCGCCGCATCAGCGTAGGTTGTGGAGTAGAAAGGTGCGCACCTGTTACGGGCTTCCTTGAATGAGATGTTTTCCTTCACTTTGAGAGTGATGATGTCCTTTTCTTTTTTCCAGTTTGGACAGGAACGTGAATAGGCTGCGTGATCACCGTCACAGTTAATACAGTGTGGTGTGCTAGAACAGTTGCCAGAAGGGTGGCCTTGGCCTCCGCATCTTGCGCAAGTTTCCTGACCACGGCAGCTCTGCGAGCCGTGGCCAAATCGTTGACATTTGTAACATCGTCTAGGGTTCGGAATGTATGGGCGGACGGCAAGTTTGATGTAACCTGTTTCTAATTCTGAAGGCAGTACACTGGATGCGAATGTTAATATGAGGTGCTTTGTAGGTATTTCTTTATTGTCGCGTCTGAGGATGATTCGTTTGACATCAGTGACATTTTGGTCTTTCCACCCTTCTAGCAGTTCTTGTTCGGACAAGTCAAGGAGGTCTGCTTCTGAGACAACTCCGCGTGATGTATTCATGGATCGGTGAGGCGAAACAGATATTGGAAGGCTACCAAATGTTGTTAGGTTGCCAAGCTTTTCAAAGTGGTGTTTCTGGGGTAGTTCGAGCAGAAGGTCGCCGCTAGCCATCTTAGTCACCTTGTAACCTGGTCCGAAGACTTCGGTCAGTGACTTTGACACAACAAATGGTGAAATTGATCGGGCTTGTTTTTCTGGTGTTTCGCTGTGAATGACATGGAACTTTGGAAACGATAGGCCGGGGCGGTTGAAACATGCGAGTTCATCGGTGCGTACCCTCTTTTGAGGGAGACGATCGAGTAGACGGGGAAATGCAGGTGTGCCCATGTTTATGTTGTTTGTTTCGGCAGCAATGGCGGCCACCCACCATGGAGTCCAACTTGGGGACGCTGCAATACTTAAATGTATAAGGCTGCAGACGCCAGCCGTATATTGCCGCTATAACCAAATATAACTACTCAAGGTTGAGTAACTACACAAGGTTAACCCCTGCCGCCCGGAAAAATCGGAAGTAAACGGAAGAGAGGAGTAGACAGGAAAGATATAAAGTGAAAGCGAAAGACGAAGATGTAGGTAGAGAAGGAAAGGAAAAGGCGACTGCCGATTTCCCCCGGGCGGGTCAATCCGGGGGTGCCGTCTACGTGAAGCTGGGGCCAAAGGGGTGTGTTGCCTCTGCCGGGGGGCCTTAAAGGTGCAAACACCCGGCGTCAGCTCAACCCCCAGGATCCCCTTTTCCCCGGACACGGCAGAGCCACGCACGGCGAGGCGTGGGAGGAGGTCGAGGCCCCCCCCCGTTGGCTCGGGTCCGTGGTGTCGCCACACACCAAACGCCTGCTCGCGCAGACGCCCCTGCGGGAACCGGGTTAAACGTTTGGGAATTAAAAATTACGAGTGTATTATTTGTTATTAGTAGTATGATGCTGTAGTAGTAGGATGTTATTAGTAGAATTTATAATGTATATGTGAAGAAAGAGGAGTGGACGAAAAGATAGCTTGCCGCGGGCAGGGACCGAACCTGGGACCTTCGAATAACGCGTCCGATGCTCTACCAACTGAGATACAGCGGCGGACATCCCTTCGTCCAGTTTATAGGGG
>JALIZH010018964.1:0-38643 GCA_030522465.1 Rhipicephalus appendiculatus
TTACATGCAAATTATGGCACGGATGTCATGTACGCCATGACTTACACGCCACGCTCATGGCGTGCTCGCAGCCGTTTCGTTTCCTGGATATATACCAAATTTGATATGGCGTGACATGACTGTATGACGAACACACATAACAGATCCTTACATGCAAATTATGGCACGGATGTCATGTACGCCATGACTTACACGCCACGCTCATGGCGTGCTCGCAGCCGTTTCGTTTCCTGGATATATACCAAAGTTTGATATGGCGTGACATGACTGTATGACGAACACACATAACAGATCCTTACATGCAAATTATGGCACGGATGTCATGTACGCCATGACTTACACGCCACGCTCATGGCGTGCTCGCAGCCGTTTCGTTTCCTGGATATATACCAAATTTGATATGGCGTGACATGACTGTATGACGAACACACATAACAGATCCTTACATGCAAATTATGGCACGGATGTCATGTACGCCATGACTTACACGCCACGCTCATGGCGTGCTCGCAGCCGTTTCGTTTCCTGGATATATACCAAGTTTGATATGGCGTGACATGACTGTATGACGAACACACATAACAGATCCTTACATGCAAATTATGGCACGGATGTCATGTACGCCATGACTTACACGCCACGCTCATGGCGTGCTCGCAGCCGTTTCGTTTCCTGGATATATACCAAATTTGATATGGCGTGACATGACTGTATGACGAACACACATATGAATCCTTACATGCAAATTATGGCACGGATGTCATGTACGCCATGACTTACACGCCACGCTCATGGCGTGCTCGCAGCCGTTTCGTTTCCTGAATATATACCAAATTTGATGGCGTGACATGACTGTATGACGAACACAAATAACAGATCCTTACATGCAAATTATGGCATGGATGTCATGTGCGGCATGACTTACATGCCACGTTCATGGCGTGCTCGCAGCCGTTTCGTTTCCTGGCTATATACCAAATGTGATATGACGTGACATGACTGTATGACGAACATAAAAAAATTACAGCATATCCACGGAGTGAATGATGAGTGGGGCGAAGCGTCCGTCCGTCCGTCCGTCTGTCTGTCTGTCTGTCTGTCTGTCTGTCCCTGAAACTAGCACCATCCCACTAAGACCACTAACGCCATCTAGTGATATTATTTCCAAGATGATGATGATGATGATGAATTGTGGCTATGCCCTTTTGTAGCGGGTGGGCAACTCTCAGGTGCCTTAGAGAAGGAAAAAAATAAATAAAAAAATAAAAAACCTTTGTCCCACAGCCTAGGTAGATATACACACAGGCGCTGAGGTGAATTAACCTGTTCGCGACAGCCGTACAATGTCTCCTCGTAGACCAGCTACATTGTCTGAACGGACATATACACACAACGCCATCTGTTGAGCAATTCATGAACTAGAGGTGGCTGGCTACGTACATACTACTACGGTGGAGGAGCAGGGAACGACCCACACCCCTAAGGAGCTTAGCTCCTAAAAGCAGGTCCTTACATGCAAATTATGGAACGCATGTCATGTACGGCATGGCTTACATGCCCGCTCATGGTGCGTTTGCGGCCGTTTCATGTACTAGTTCTATATTAAGATTGGTATTACGCAATGTTACTGTGTTACAACGATAAACGACCACTATTACCGTAAAAATCGTGACATGTACGCCGTCAACGGCCGTCCAGAGGGCCCGTGAAAGAGCGGAGGCATGGCCTCCCGATTCCGACATGGGAGCAGCCAGCGGCGAGGCCGAGGGCCCCAGCGGGTCCTTCCCGGCTAGTCCCTCAGGACATCATTAAAGTTCTTTGTCTGTCTGTCTGTCTGTCTGTCTGTCTGTCTGTCTGTCTGTACGCCGTGTATGGCATTATTTACATGTCACGCTCATGCAGCGCTCACGGCCATTTCGTTCATTGATTACATACACCAGTTGATATGGCGTGACATTACTGTATGACGAATATACATAACAGGTTCTTACATGCCAGTGACTTGGCATTTTCCAGCCAGAACCACTTGCAATCGGTCGCGTCTTTATACGAAGAACTATTGGCGCGCACGGGTGACTTGCGCGTTCTCGTGCATTTATCAAGCGTGCGATGATGAAGCTGTTAGCCAACACTGCGAGCGTGTTCAACATTTCCCCGGCAGGACACCGACATCCAAAGGCGTTTTTTTTCTTTTTTTTTTTTACCAAATGAGTTTAGAAACAGGGGCCTGTCTCTTTGGCAGGACACTCGGTTGTCGTGCAGAATGTCTGTGCTTGGTTGTGCCTCAAACCGCGATTTCCATTCTTTGCTTCCATCCAAATTTTTCTTTCATCGACAACGCCGACGACGCTGGTACCGGGTTTTCTGAAACGCGAGCTCCTTGTGGCTATTGCGTTACGATTTCAAAAAAATCTATTTTCTCTGTTCCTGGGTTGATTGATGCTGTGATTCACCTGTGGCGCACACTCGTGTACTGCGAGCCGTGCTTCGCGGTTATGTGACACACGGGACTGGTGGAAAGGGTTTCATGACGTGTGCTGCAGACAAGTCACGTTATTGGTATCATGACCCGTAATTCGTATTAGTCATACGCAGTGTTGTATGCGTTACAGAAACAAAAGGTTACGCGTTACCGCTCCCATTACCGAAAAAAAAGTAGCGCACGCTACTGCTGCCGTTCCCCCACGAAAATTGTCTAGGGAAGCCACAGATTTTGTAGTGCGATAATGAAATTTCGCCACAGTGTTGCAATAGGTCTCTGCTGTATAGATCCCGGAGTCGTTTTTGATAACTAGCTTATTTCAAAAGATATGATTTTTTTGGCCTATTTCCCATTCAGTTATGGCAGGATGCGGTTGCTGCCGCCGAGAGATGGCGCCACGTACGAATGTCTCCAAATCCTGGGAATGGACCCGCGGCTTTAGGAGCTTCGTCCCTAAAAAAAAAAAAAACACTACGCTTTTTACACGTGTTGGTACTGCAACGTTTTGCCTTTGGCGGTAATTATTCGAAAAGTACGCGAAAAAAAATGACACCATCTCCCGCCAAAGGGGGAGCATGAGGCGATGCGAAGCACACCGCGTTTGCATCGGTTCGACTAGCTGTTTCCGTTCATGTTGCGTATTGAGTGTTATTATTTGTGTTGTGTTTATGCTCTTATGTTGTTGTTAACGTAGACCCTAAACGCAGACCAGAACGTGGTAGCGCGTGCCAGCGCGTTCTGACTAGGATACAACGCGTTGGTTCAGCATGCGTCTGCAGAATCTCGTTCCCCCGACGTCATCACATGATTGCTGAGAGAGTGTAAGGGGAGAGGCCACACCGCCTTACCCAGCCCCTTGCCCAGCTAGCGCGTGAGCTCACAGCATAAGACGCTCACAGAGACTATGTACATTATATACACACAAGAGTTATTCTTTTGCAAAGTACAAGGGCGTCCCCCTGATAAGCTCGGGACGCGGAGGCTCGGGCACTCGATTCCCTTTAGAGATGACGCAAGGCTACTGAACCTAATTTTGCTAAACCACCGTTATCGCTCAACATAATTCGTTAGTTCCTGCGCTATTTATTATTCAAGACATTGAGCAACATTCATATATCCGTGCACTGACAGAACATTTTATCCTCCGCGTATAACCTGTAAGGAAATTTTCGAAGCGCGCATAAACCAATTAAAGAATTTAAGAGGAGAACGCGTTAGCGCAATCGAGCTTCGTTCACTTCACCTTCACAGTCGCTAGCCTCGCTTAATTTCTCGGCGGACACATCCACCCTGCCGCAAGGAAAGGTACGTCTGTGCTCGTAACATATATATTGTTTCAAACTGTCCTGCAGTGCCTTTTGTAAGTACAGCATGCAAAATGTTCGCTAGGACATAATTCTTTTTTCTTCGATCCGGAAGGCTACAAGCGCAAATGCGTAGCTGCACTCTTTGTTGATGGTGTTGCTGATAATAAGAAAGAGAGAGAGAGAAAACTTTATTTAAAAAGTCAGTCAGTAACGTCAGGCATGGCCCATCGCCTCCAGCCGTCTGGCGGTTTGATTACTTATTCCTGTGCACTTGGGAATCGGTCGGTTGTCACAGCAGCCACTCACTGTGTAATTCAAATGTACGACGCTGGTGTGATTCTACACTTCTGCCACGCAATATTACATGTGTGAAGGGGGATCCTCGAACTACAAGACATTATTATAGTGCTTTTTTTATCGAAACAGTGTAGAACACCTGTTTTACGGGCAAAGTCTTGGATTAGATTTCCTCTCGAGCCGAATATTCATATTGTCTATTTATTTGCATCTATCTCAAATTCTGGCCCCCGGAAGACGTTTATTTTCGCTAACACTACTTAGCCAACAATGAAATCACGCGCTGTTCGAAAACGTGCGCTTGGTGTAATATCAATAGTAACATGCCTCGTTTACGTTAGTAACGCCCTTTATAAGACAACTACTCACTGTTTGTCGTTTATATAATAATAATAATAATAATAATAATAGTACTACTACTAATAATAATAATAATAATAATAATAATAATAATAATAATAATAGAGTGAAGAACAACGAACGTTATAGTGGGTCATCATCTCCTCCGACATCGCAGGTCTGTCTGTATACCGCGCATTGCTCGATGGCGCTTCTCGTTCGCCCGCAAGATCCGTTGATTTGAGTCGTTGGTCAAGCTACCGGGCGATCCCTACGGCAGAGTTCAATAAACTTTTTTTTTATATATATCTGACAAAATATGGGAAGGTAGGCTACGTTGGAGCAGGCTATCCCAACATCATGACAGTAATGTACAAGATAAACATAAAAATACGAAAAATTAAGAATAAAAGAAGAAAAAAATAATCAGAGTCACTTGGTACATATATACACTATAGGGCTTATAACGAATGAATGAGCACAGTATATATGGGCGTAGTCCAGTTCATATATCGTGATCACATCGCGGATAGAGTCCGAACAAATAGTGGCAAGGTATAATAAGAACTAAACACAGTTAATTAAATTTGTGTCCATTAAAAAATCACGGAGGACGCTCACTGCGCGCCTTTGATTATCGGGATGTGGCCATGGTCCAAGTACTTTTCCAATCGTAAATGGTCGTCTGTCGAGGCGGTTCAATCGATCACTCAGTTGAGCGCGTTGTTCGTCAATTCGCGGACATTCAATAATGATATGCTCCTCTGACGCATCGACATGATCACAGTGGTCGCAGTGCGGGGACGTTCTTGTTTTTTATGCGGCATAAGAAGTGAGGTGTGTATGCAACACCTAATCGTAGACGGTGCAGTAGTGTGTCAAATGGTCTATCAATCTTTTGATTCGGTGTAAATCGGAGAGACGGATCTATTTGATATAAGAGTGAAGACTTTGTATTTTCGTCAAATCAAGCGTTTTTGCACAATTTGTGGCGCAGTTCGGAAAGAACCTTCTTGCTTTCTGAGAAATAAGCGGGCACTGGTGTCAAGTGAACTTTTTTGTGTGCTGCAGTGGCTAATTTGTCAGCATTTTCGTTTCCCATCACTCCTACGTGACTTGGAAGCCATTGAAAACATATCTCATGGCCGTCCAGATAACCGATGGTAATTGTTTTTAAGATTTCATATATTATGCTATCATCTAGATGAAAATAAAATCCTTAATCATTTGTAGCGCTCCTTTGGAGTCAGAATATATTACCCAGTTTTGCCTTTGCTGGCTTTCAACAATGAATTTTGAAGCTTGTAATATTGCAACAAGCTCCGCTGCTGTAGACGATGTCTTTCGAGAAAGTCGGAAATCTCTTTCTATTTTATATACGGGTATATGAAAAGCCGCAGACGAGCTTTCATCCATTGTAGATCCATCCGTGAAAACAAATGTGAAACAATAAACTCTTCAACAACAACAGCAGTAACACAATACTCATATGAGAATAATATATTTGTTGTTGTTATTATTATTATTATTATTAATGTTATTATTATTATATTATTATTATTATTATTATTATTATTATTATTATTATTATTATTATTATTATTATTATTATTATTATTATTATTATTATTGTCATTATGTGAGGCACAAATTTTCTTTGAAAAAATTGAGTAGTTGTCTTATCAGAGGCGTCCCTAATGTGAACGAGGCATGCTATAGTATACTGATATTACACCAACCCCGCGTTTTTGGAGCAGCGCGTGATTTCATTGGTGGCTAAGTATTCCACAAAAAAGTTATCTGTAGCGAAAAATCCGGTGCCGACGCTGGTGTCGGCGTCTTCGTTGTGAGTGAAAAAAAGCATTGCCCGTGGGCGAAAGGTCGAGGTAGCTGCAAATAAATGAACAATATTAATAGCTCGCGCGTAAATTGAACCCAGTACTTCTGCACGGAAAACAGGTGTTCTACAACACAGCCACGCCGGTGCTTGAAACTGTTCGAAAAAAAAAAAAAACTATGATAATGTCATGTAGTGTGAGAAGGCCCCTTAACGTGTGTTGTGTTGCGTCCCAGAAGCGTAGAATGGCACTAGCGTGAAACATTTAATTGCACCAATGAGTGGTTGATTTAAAAACTCGCCAATAAGCGCGTCAAGCAAGTAATAAATAGGTCCTACCGAGGGACCTTTTAAGAAACATCACCATGTAAAAATATTACCACGCTGTTCTTGAGCAATACGTGCAAAGAAACAATTACACTATAGTAGCAGCAAGGAAACCAGACGAGAGCTATCTTCAAACTCGCTTGTACGCGTTCTTCGTTCTAAATAAAACTGGCCGAAATAATCGGGTCTCTAACCAAGACCTGATGCCGTTGTGCAGACCGCATAGCCAGTGAAACAAAGAGGTGTGCTTTGCGGTTATGTACGTACATCCAAATATCATCGGGGGTTTTACGTCACAAAACCACGATATGATTATGAAGGACGCCATCGTGGAGGGCTCCGGAAATTTCGAACATGTGGTGTTCTTTAACGTGCTCTGACATCGCACAGTATACGCGCTTCCTCCATTTCGCCTCCATCGAAATGTGACCTCTGCGGACGGGGGTCGAACACGCGGCTTTCGGGTCAGAACCCGAGCACTGTAACCGCTACATCACCACAGCGGACGGTCGCATATGTGAATATAATTGGTTTCATTACGCTTTCACGAACAGTCAGCAAAGAGGGGAAGACGAGCTGTGTAGCATGTCATGTACAATGAAATACGTTTCGGACGTCTTTTATTATGTGCTCTAGAAACGTTAAGAGCGTTGTTTAAATTAAGGCGTCTTTCTTAAAATGCTTAAATTTGGAAAATAATTCAGCAATTTCGTCCCTGTAATGAATTTAGGCCTTTATTTCTGCTACGTTTTGAGCTCTTAAAAAAAGATTATCACTGGCAGCGAATACGGCACGGCACGTTGCCTTCACTTTATAGCGCGAAAAAATTCACTTGTTAAGTGACGCCAACAAATATTAGCTACGTGAAGCCTGTCTCTACATATTCTCAAAGCGTCATCGCCATCTTATAGGCTGATATTATTTTCTCGAAATTAGCTTTCACAGATTACAAAAACGGCCGCGACAAAAGGACGTCCTAACTTTCTTCAAGAAACCAGTGGGGCCGACAACTATACAACCGCACGAAATATATTGAAAAGGTCGAGAGGAAGGGCAGCACGCCCTTTCGAAATACGAGTTTGTCAAGCGCAGCCAAGTGACTTGTGCGCGCGGATTCACTAAAAAAAAAATACTTGATTCACGATCGAGCAACCAACCGACCGCTCGTCGTACACGACTTGCGCTTATCAGTCAGCGATCACGGTTCGCTCTCGGTGGCGATAGTCGACATCGAGCTGCTTCGTTGTTGTTTTTTTTTTTTTATGTATGGCCACTTTGTCTGCCGCGCGCCATCCGTTATCGCGCCAGTTTTGAAAGTTGAAGGTCTGTACGCCACGTGGTGTGAAAAACGGTGAACTAAAAGCGATGTCCCGAAATGCTGGGTATGATTGCGATTAAAGCTCCTGTATCAAATATTCCATGGTAAAACTGGCATTCGAAAGGAAATGTACCTTCACAGTCCTCATTATGTATCTTCGCGCAATGATCATTGTTTCAAGATCCTAGAATACCGTACCAGATCTACTTTGTATGCTAATTCACTTTTGTTCGATCCATCAGCGAGTGGAATCGCTTATCAAGTGAACAAGTGTGCTCAAACAATGAAGATGTATTTTTTCTTGACATTGTAACCCCCCTGCTGCAGTGCCTTCGGGCTAAGCGGGGTAATCATTGAATAAAGAATTGAATAAAGAAAACTTTCCATGTACCCACTACGTGGCCTTAAGGGGAATACGTGCAGTAACGTGTGTGCCTTTTGTAATGGGTGGCCGGCTTTAAACCACGATGTCGCTATGATGTTCGCATATTCTGACGCCCGATGGCAATGTACGCTTGTACCACGCAATATTACTGCGATATTACATGTTGTATTAAGACACCTGCTTGCCACGCAGACGGCCTGGGTTCGATCCTCATCCGGCCCAGGAAATTTTATTATTTATTTTATTTGCATCTCTCTCGATTTTTCGGTCATGGGCAAGATGATGATTTTTCGCTCACAACCAACGACGCCGCCGCCGACACCGACGCCGACGCCGGAATTTCTGCGAAACGAGCTCTTTAACGCTATCGCGTTAAAACCACCTCCCGGAGATCAAGGAAAGCTTAGTCACGTGACACAAAAATCACGGTAACGATGCTGTCGAACGGCGCGCCCTTCTGTACGAATGAACAGTACTCACATACACTGAGATGTTGCTATATCTAGGCACATGCTTACAAACACTCAAGGCTTTTGTTACAAATGTAACTGTGCAACCACGTGCGTTAGAGGGGCTGACAAACATGGACTCTTCGCTGATTACGGCTTTCGACGTTTATTTATTTCGATTGCTTCTTTTTTTTCTCGCTTGATCTTTGTCTTTTTCTTTTAATAAATGTTGGGCATTAGCTTCAGTTGGAAGTAGTTCTCTTGTCATTCAGTGTGTTTCAGCCCTCCCCTATCCAAACAGTCATTGAGCTACCACTGTAGGCATGAATAATATACGCCTGTACATCAAAGAGCTTTCAACAGCAAAAGAAAAACCAAGTGCAATCATGCACGTACGCCTCACTTTCCACTACACTTTGATGTATAAGAGCTCCACCTCACGAAAAAAATGAGCCTCCGTTAACTGCGTGTTATGCCCTCATTTTGCTCCCATCCTTATGCAAAAAGTTTTGCATAGAGATGAGGGGAAACCTTTTGTATTCGTTTATCATTTCCTGTCTTTTTTTTTCTTCTTCTTGTTGCGCTCCTTTCTCTCTGTCTCTCATCTTTCTACTCCCCTTTCCCTTTCACCCCAGTGTAGGGTAGCCAACGGGACTGCTGGGTGGTTAACCTCCCTGCCTTCTCCCTTTTGTATTCCTTCCATCCTTCCAAGGCCGATTAAACTTAGCATGAAGACAACTTGCATTCCAGAGGCACAACAAATTAAAACTAACTCTTCTCGAATGGGCTTTCTTCCTATGTGTTTTTTTTAATCGAATGCATTTCTTAGCCGGGCTATGTCAGGCGTCGGTGTCCGCATCTCTCCGCTCTCACTCCCTCTCCCATAGCAACAGCTGCGGGCGCGCGCGTTTATCTTCGCCCCTAGCAACCGGAGCAGGTGGTGCGGGCGGAGTAGCGGAGAGTGAGTGGTGTGTGAGGGCGCTCGCATCGCGGGAGCTCGGCGGAGCTCCCGCGTGTGTGGAGAGTGTAGGAGAGGGTAGGTGCAGTGCTTCGCCGCTCCTTCTCTCGCCGTTCGCTCTCTCTCCTCCCTGCGCCCCCCCTCTCCCATCCGCTCGCTCGCACGTATATATATATATATATATATATATATATATATATATATATATATATATATATATAAAACATAAAAAAAGAAAAAAAAGAAAAAAAACAGGCGCTGCGCCGTACTCCCGACCGGGCTGCAGAAATTAGGCGCCTTTTCCTTCTTCGAACCACAACCACCATATATAAATGGAGTGAAGCGCGCGCGAAATGCATTCGCATTTCCTCACGATTCCCCTTCGGGGAGGTGGGGGGCATTTATTTTCTCCGAACGGAGATCTGCGTGTTCTCAAGCCACTCGTCTGAGGGCGTTTTGTATCGAAGCTTGGTTGTTGCGTACGACGCAAAAGCCATTGTGTCAACCATGTTACGGGCTAACGCCA
Source organism: Rhipicephalus appendiculatus (assembly GCA_030522465.1). Lineage (NCBI taxonomy): Eukaryota > Metazoa > Arthropoda > Arachnida > Ixodida > Ixodidae > Rhipicephalus > Rhipicephalus appendiculatus. The sequence goes on from JALIZH010018964.1 coordinate 10,226, forward strand.
GCGGCATTGTCCAATCGAGCGTCCACAGCCGGCTTCGAAGCAACGCGCGTTTGCGTTCGGGACGCGATAGTACGTGAAGAGGGCCGTGCCGTAAGCTTGAATGAATGCCGATCACAACTATAATCGTGCGCAGGGTTCGTACTTAGAGCGAAGGGGGGCGAGGTAAGTGAACTTTCACAGCTGCCCTTGCTTGCCTCCCCAGCCCCCCTCCGTTATTAGAAAGCCACCCCCCCTAAGGTTATAACAACAGAGCCGAGCTTGTTCGTAAGTATTCATTCTAAAAGACAGGACGTGCAAACACGGACAAAATAACAAAAATGCCCCCCACCTACCCGAAGGGAATCGTGAGGAAATGCGAATGCATTTCGCGCGCGCTTCACTCTATTTATATATACGTGCGAGCGAGCGGACGGGAGTGTGGGGCGCAGGGAGGAGAGAGAGCGAACGGCGAGAGAAGGAGCGGCGAAGCACTGCACCTACCCTCTGCTACACTCTCCACACACGCGGGAGCTCCGCCGAGCTTCCGCTATGCGAGCGCCCTCACACACCAGAGCGCGCTCCTCCTCTCCACTCACTCTCCGCTACTCCGCCCGCACCACCTGCCCCGGTTGCTAGGGGCGAGGATAAACGCGCGCGCCCGCAGCTGTTGCTATGGGAGAGGGAGTGAGAGCGGAGAGATAAAAAATTACACCATCTTCCGCTAAAGGGAACCATGCGTAGATGTGAAGCAGCGGGCGCTAACGCTTACACTGGCGGCGGCGTTGACGCTGGCGCTCAGCGCAGCGCTGCGCAGGAGAGAAAACTGGGGATGCGTAAAGCACGCAGCGATGGAGCGGTGTTTCCTACTAGAACATGCCAATCGCTGCTAATGTTCAACAAGAGACAGAAGACTCCGACTGGACACAGAGACTCGCAGTCCGCTTTTAGTTAACGCGCACGCTGCGAATTTTGATTGTTCAACAACGCACAGGAGAAATCTCCCAATGGCACCACCTTGGAGGTCAAGATCCACTGCCATATATACGTGGTGGCCAGTGAACGGTTGTGCAGCGCGAGCAGTCGGTTTTTTCAACCAAGAAACTCGCTAGCAGACGCTGCCCGTGTCGGCGTCGCGAGGCGAGAGAGGGGAGGGGAGCGTAGGAGAGGAGAGAGAGGGGGGCGCGCATGCGCAGTGGGAGTGTGGACGCTGCGGGCAGAGATGCCTAGAGAAGAGAGGGGGGGAGCGTAGGAGAGGAGAGAGAGGTGGGACGCGCATGCGCAGTGAGGGTGTGGTTGCCGCGGGGGAGGAATGCCTAGAGGAGAGAGAGGGAGAGAGGATGTTTTTTATTTTTTTAAAGGGTTTGCGCATGCGCAGTAAGGGTGGTCACGCCGCACACCACCACCACCGGATTAAGCTTCGCCATTAGATGCTTCACATCTAACACCTGCCGGCGCTCACCTCCTCAACCTATCCTCCTCCCCGCGGACCCCGCCGCCGGACAACGCCTGATGCCTGACATAGCCTGACTATGAAATGCATTCGCATTGAAAGGTCGACACCACAGGTGCCAACTAGCAATTCACGATTCGCACAAGAGAGGAAAGGAAGTACGAGTGACCACCACGGGCTTTCGCCGTAAGCATCTGCCTCATCGCCCGACCAGGCGCACAGCTGAAGGCTTCGCAGCGACTTACGAGTGCGTTTTCGCACTGTCCAGAGAACTTTGGGCCGCAAAATATCATAATTTGTTAGTACAAAACAAATAGTCTTGAGTGGACGCTATCAGAGCAGTTCAAAAACAGTTTCGTTACAAGTACGACTTAGGCGCGCCCATGGCAACGTGTGATGTGCCGTCCGAGGATTCAATGTTTTTTTGTTTGTTTTTTTTTCGGTCTAAATTCGTGTACATTTTCATGTCTTTTGACAAGCTGCCTCGCACTGCATATTCATTGGTCTTCTCAGTGAGCAATTACCAGAGCTTCTGTTTCTTATTTCATCCAGTTCCTTTCGCTTAAGGGGAGATGCGAGTCGAAAAACGCAAGTTTTTTTTTCCAAAATTACTTATTTTTTCGTTTTTATTTGCTTTCACAAGTTTAGTTTCTCTACTTTCACGACAAAAAAAAACTGAACGTTGTATTTAAACTCGAAGTAGGTGAAAATTGCTTTTAAAGAGCACAAGGTGGCCACTAAAAATGTAAGAAGTCCTGATTGTCTAGAGTCCCCTGGAAATTGTCACCTGGCTCCTTGCCATTGCATTTCGCATGAGGAGTTCACTAAAGTCACATGCTCAAAATAACCATGATTGCCAAGCTCTCGTGACGGAATAAGTCATCTTAAATGACAAATCTTTTCCGCATAGATGAACTTTCACTTATGCCTTTAAAATGCGTTTTTCTCAAGACACAATTCTGGGCAACTTATTGAGTTTTTACATCATGTTTTTGGTACTTCTGATAGCCAGATCGGGATGACATTTCGCCCACATATTTCTTAACATGTCCAGAATGCAAGTATCTACTGTAATACTTGATATCATCTAATATAATTATTACAAACCTAAAACAAGCAATTAGTATGGTCTGAGCATTCCAAGGCTTTTCACGTTATATTTTTCTTGTCCATAAAAATGGCTTATATGCGCTTTCTTGATAGTTATTTGCATTGTACAGGTAATGTGGAGCAATATGAGCCAATAATGGCTCAGAACGATAATCATTTACTGGAAAAAGAAGAGTCTACAAAAAGAACTATATTTTACACATTGTCGTGGCAGAAAACGAAAACTGTACAGCTTAGTATATTTGAAATCAGCATAAAATCCTATATATACAGCAAAAATTTCACTGCCTTAGGCTGCAGATTAACGCAACTTTTTTTCCGAATCGCATCTCCCCTTAATGCCGACACGAAGCGTGCGAGAACGCGCGCCCTCTGCCATAAAGAAATTCACAGACCAAAGCTTCACCCCTTCGAGACTGCTGGTGGAAGGAGAAGCGGTCTACGAGGCCCAACATGTAGTAGCACTCAACACATAAGAAAAGAAAGAAAATACCGTTAAGTTTGCCGGACTTGTTCTGCAAACGTCGCCTGTGAAAAAAGGCCCACATGAACTTGAAACAGCGGTGAAAAAAAGAGAAGTCGCAGCAACCTGCACCTGAAAATCAGAGCAACTGGAACGCGTAAAGAGTAAAATGCAAAATTTTAATGCGCAGCATAATTTGGCGAGTTGCCCAGCTATTTTGGCAGCATGTCGAGTCTAACGCAAACGGCACGGCATCTTTCCCACACAAATAAACAAGGCTTGAGAAAGAACATGGGGTTGGATTGGTCCAACTTGAGTTTGAGTTTGAGAGTGGCACAAAAATAATCTTTTTTTCTTTTTAGCACGTAGCGTTTGCGTCAAGAGAACGCAACCTTGAATGAAAGAATCTTATTGGCGAACACACAGGCAGCACACATCAGCTGCAGCATTTGACACACTCGCTATGTACATCCACCAACAAACGTCGTTTATAGCAAATGAATGTGGCAAACCTTAGATGCCTCATCAAAAGGAAAGGTTGACTGTTAATAAGCGCAGGAGGCCCGCGTGGGCGGCGTGAACACGAGTGATGCGAATGATCAAATGGTCACGTCCCCAATGATATCGTCATGACCTCAGAGATCGCCAGAATTTGTGACGTCGTTATGACGTCACCATGACGACATATAGTGTGATGACACATGATGACGTATTCACATGACATGGTGCTTTGCACAGCCTCCGTTATTGCTGGGTCGATCACGGAGCCAATGGAAAGCCGCGTTCGGTGCAGAAAACTTTAGGAGGGAGGGGGGCGGAGAATCAATACTTCGACTGACAAGAAGAAGATGACTTTCGCCGTCCAGTCATCTTAGGGGAATGCATAACGGACTCCGTGAGTTTTTAACGCGATAGCGTTGACGAGCTCGTTTCGCAGAAAAAACCGGGTGTCGGTGTCGCCATTGGCGTCGTTGGTTGTGAGCGAGAAATCATCTTGTCCTGTGACCGAAAAATCGAGAAATATACAAATAAACTAAATAGTAAGAAACTTCAGCCAGAAAGGGAACCGAGCCCAGGCAGTCTGCGTGTCAAGCAAGTGTTCTGCCTCACATCCACACTACTGCTCGAAAGTTCTTCGAAAAAAAAATGAATGTCATGTAGTTGAACGAGTCGCCTTTTAAAGCATGTTTAGTGCGTGGCAGAAGCGTAGAATTGTACAAAACGCCAAACATGTGAGTTGCGCAACGAGTGGGTGCTAAGCTTTACTCTTCCAACACCCCTTTTTCACACTCCCTCTCCCTCACTTCCCCCTTCCAATACTATGCTACGCAAGGCTATGTTATTGTCTGCTAGCGTGCTAGAGGAAGAGGAGCACGAACAGAACATGGCAGGTAATCATTAAGACAGTTTTCTGTTGACGGATTACAACCAGCGGTTGGCGTAAATACCTCCGCTGTTAAGCGTTTCAACGTTTGTCGTCTATTTTATTGCCATCAGCAAATGGTATATTATCAACACTATTGCCTACTGATAAGAGAATTGATGTCACCCCGAATATTTTTCACACATTCGTACGAATATTGACATACATCGCAACGTTAAATATCGTAAATAAAATATTGAGCCTAAGCAAAGACGAACTTTCGTGCCTATTTCGTGGAACCACGAACTAGGCACGCTTAATGCCGTAAAAGGTGGCCTCAGGACCGCGTCTTGGAAGGCCGTCGGCAACTTGACGCTCTCAGAAAGGACGCGTAACAAGCAAGTCCGCAAGACATCATTCACTGCTTCGCAACCAAACAGCACCTGCCGCTTCTAAAGCCCAACTTTTCTGAATCAGCCGCGGCTCCCGCGCCACATGTGACAAACGTTAGCTTTTGAAGTGATACTCGCGTATCTGCAGCGGTGTTTGCTCAAAGGAAATGAGGAGTTTGCAATATGGTTTGCTGTTCCTTGCAAAATGCGATTTTTCTGCTCGTTGTAACGTAAAGCCTCTTTAATTTAAGTGCACACAATCAGCTAAAACCTTCTGGAATAGTTTGTACCACAGTTGTAGCTGAAATGAGAGAGCATAGTGTTCGAGGTCGTGTCACAACGGCTCCGTTGACGGTCGATTCCATGCGTGTGTGGTGACTTTTAGCGACAGTTTCGCGGTGCTCCCCTCAGTCGAGCGAGCTGCACTCTTAAATCATTGGTTTATTGTAGTCAACGGAAATTATAGTTCATCACAAGTCTTGTGAGGAGTGCTCACGCCTGTTATACGTTTGTTTCACAGGAAGCCTAAACTGCGGTTAACGTATCCGCGGTTGTAGGAAACCGACGTTGGCAACCTCGGTTTGGTGATTAACCAAGCAGATGGCGGCGTCTATGGAGGATGGGTGCACACGCCGGCGAGCGCCTTTAACCGAGGACGCTTTTGCGCTGTGTAACATCGACGAACCGTGGTTGGCGCGAACCGCGGTTCAACGCGATTAACCGTGGTTGGTCGTAACAGCGGGTAACTTGCTTGTGTAGCAAGGGGTATTAAATGGCAGTAGTAGCAGACAGCACGTACACACTAAATCGCCTCCGTTTTTCAAACAGGGAAGCACGTCTAGGCCGGCAGCAAAAAAAAAAGAACGGTGTGCCCGTCTACTTAGTAAACACATTGCATTATTTTTAACTTCTCTGTCTGACCAAAAAGTATTTTCGATTTTGTACTGATACTACATTGATATATCTTCGCTTTTCATTTATTAAAACCGGTTGTTAGATTGCGCCCGTGTCATCCACTTCCTTGGGATCGTCGTTTATTGCGCACTTCATGTATGAGAGCTTTATTAGCATTAAGTGACTGCCTCCACCGGCATTTTTGCGTTCTAAGCGCACCTGTTGGTCCACCTTGCGTAATGTCAGTGTAGTGAGAAGAAACTCGCTGCGTCCGCGCACTTGTGCTCGTATTTGCCTATGCGCACAGGTACCGTGCTTGTTAATTGAATTAGTTAGCTAACTCTTACTGCAGTAAAAATGCGAATTTCTCAGAGCTGCTGGAATGCGTTGTAAATGCACCAGCACTTCGAATTTCTTGTCAAGCTGTGACTTCCTTGCAGTGTGCCCTCATCGAAATGGAACCACCGTGACCAGCAATCGAAACCGCATCCAAGAGCTAATCAACGCAGTCCCTTAGCCGCTAGCGTACTGTGGTGATTTGACCACACAAGAGAACCGCATACGTGGTCACGCTTTTTATTGGTTCGAGCGTCCTTGCAACTCACGGGAGTCGCGTCGACGCATCTAGCGCAGAAACAGATGACTGGAGTTACAATACACACCATCCGCTTGTTCCACAAAAAGCTCGGTCATCGATACCTGCAAACGCGCAGAGCGCTGTGGCATGATCACATGGGACGCACCGTCGGAGTGCTTGCATAAGTCGTAGTTCCGAATCAATGAGTAATTTCCGCAGAGATTTGTAACAGCATACACCTCGCACAAATTCAACGTGCTCCGTAAAGCCGCCACATTCCTTGAAACTGCTTCGGAAAAAAAAAACGCTGTATGAATGTCCAGCACTGCGAGGAGTTTCCTTCGCACGTGTAATATTATGTGTCGGAATCGATTATTCGCCCCAGCAATGAAAACATGTGAATTGCGCAATGAGTGAGTGTCGTAAAGGCCACGCATTAGCGCTTAGACATATTTTATCACCATCAGCAGCAAGGCCACCAAGAAATGGAGCAGCTTTGTAGCTTCGCGTGTCGCCTTACACACGCGTAGTGGCTACTTTGCCAAGTGTCGACTGTCTCTTCTTTTTTGTCCTCGTCTTCACCAGCGCTAAGAAACTGCCTTTTCATGATGAACCAACAAGCCCACATCGCTACGCTCGTAGACGAGACCGAAACCGCCTGTCTCGTGTGCGCAAAAAGTGCTAACGCGGATGTGCCACAGAAACTGGGAAAGCCCAATTATTCACCGCTGGTGCAATAAAAGTGAAGAAGGGAACACACGGGCGTCACACGCCTGTTAATACTTCTGGAAAAACGCAACTATTAATTATGGAAGGTTTTAGTGAGCCGTCGGAATTAGCCCAGTGATGAACACCGGGGCCCGTGTCAGCTTCGCTGGTTAAGCATCAGTAGGAAGGGCTTGGGCGGTGATTTTCGCGTGTCCAATTGACGTTGTTCTTCAGTGGCCGGCATTGATCCGCATACTTCTTTTCCCATCTCAATGCCGACCGGCTTTCTACAAATGCGTTGGTTTATAAAAGCCCGGCGCATTTGACCATGCTTGCCGTCACAACTACATCGCAATATCGCGACGTCTTTTCCATCTCTTCAACCTACTGTTGCCGATTTTCATATCCCCATTCATCGAGTAAAGCTACAGCTCAGTACACTTGTAAATTTAACGTGTGAGATTTACTGTCTAAAATAGCGTAATTCACTGTCACGAAATAGCGTAATTTGAAGGTAGTGGGTTCGGATCCCGGTGACGGTAACGGTGTGCTTTCAACAATTAAAACACCCTATGCTTTGCTTGGCCTAATTCGATGTAGCATTAAACTGGTTTTTGTCTTACATTGTGAACTAAGCTACTTAGCGGATATCAAGTCAATGATAGAAGAGCCACACAGTTTACATCGACACATGAGGAGTCGGTGCAACATCACGCGCGCGAACAAGCTCAGGAACTGGTTCTTTATCGTATCAGTACAGGATGCAGTGTATGATAATATGAATAAGCCGCCACAAAACGGGAGTAACTAATTGTGACCGCCTGTAGGTCGGCCGGTGGATGACTGCGCCGAAGTGGCAGCTGCCGTCCGGATCGCCTGGATGACTTCGTTAGATGGCGCATCCGCCACCGACGCAGACGGTGTGCCGTCGCTTCTCATGCTATGGGGCCCGCGGCTCCTCCTCCTACTCCTCAAAAATCCACGTGTGCGTCGATGCCTCTGCCTAGACCCGAGGCTGGATCGCGACCCGGTCTTCCAGTCAGCATAGGCCTTTAAGTAGAGACTGCGAGCCGAGAAAGAAGGCAGCGCTTTAACGTGAAGTTTGCGACGGACACAAATTGTAGTCATCGGTGAAGCTTATCTTTCATCGCCCATAATATTGTCCATAAGACACAGAGCAGCCTCACAAAAACTACTTTCTAGATCTTCACGGTGCCCCCCACGCTTCTCGCAATTTTAGAGCGACTCAAAACCATCTGGAAGGATGTCAGAAGGCACATGGTCGGTTACAAACTTGCAACATAAAAAAAACATAGGCTCCACCCACAGATGCGCGCCGCGACTGACATTGTACTGCAGAATACAGTTGTGCAAGCTCGCCTAATGTAAATACTATGCGCATTTCGAATTACAAATTCCTCGTTTCTGCCCAAATGATTAAGTTTGCCTGAGCAGTGATGGCCAGTAAACCTCAGGAAATTTATCAGGACTTTCAAGTTTGCGACTTCAAACAAATCGCACAAATGCATCTCTGCGCAGTAATGCCAATTACCTGTAACAATAGACGCTTGATGAAAATAAAACATGCGCAGTTTGACTCTACGTGGAAGGTATAAAAAGTGCAGAGCACTGATTTGCTTGTTGTTCAGCGACGCGCGGGTTCACGGGCAACCGCGCGCTGGCGTTCCCGAGGATGTTAAAGAAACTCCTGCGGCTTACTCGGCTAGGCTCGGTTATGCAAGCGAAAGCTTGTTTGCTTGGTTATGCTTGTGTAACCTCGTAGCCGAAGCACGGTTCGCCAATTGAACAATGCGACTACTCGAACGTTCCGTACTGCGTGCACTCATTACCATCGTTTCCTCAGTTTCTCAAGCCGTCACCGCACTGGAACGCGAGCTGTCCATTGCCGCCCCTAAGGCATCATTCACACAGCCGTTTAACGCTCGGTCGCGTCACCGTGACCGCACCGCTTTCGTCTGGAGAGAGGATTTCTTAGTCGTTTTCTCCTCAAGAACGGGTTGACAGTGACGTACGGCGGTACTCTACGTTTCCGTCGCTGGCACGGTTACCGAGCGCCGCCCCTAGAGAATAGACCAATCAGACGTCTTCACTCAGTGCGATCCTGCACATGTTTCGCAACCACGTATTTCTTTGTCGCCATGGTTCGTGCGGTCGTCGCTCTTCCCGCTTGCTAAGCAACAACAGCATCATAAAACCACACAGCATCATGAAAGCAGATGTATGGTTGTGAAGGATATGTGGCAGATATATCTGCCACAAGCAGATATATGGCAGCGGCCGTGATGTAGATTCTTCAATTTGGTGTGTTACAATAATAAAACGTCGTGTTCGTGGTGTACCACAAAACAGTTTAATCATAGTTTACGAAAACATTACGATGAAAAGAAGCCATTTAATTTATTTCATGCATGATGCTCATTTCGCTTCTCTGGGTTTAGACCACCACGGAAAAGTCAGTCAGCACTGCACAAAAACATGATACTGTCGTCGGCATTACCGCCGCCGTCACCAGTTTGCGCACTGATCCAGCGCGCCTGATATATATATATATATATATATATATATATATATATATATATATATATATATATATATATATATATATATATATATATATATATATATATATATATATATATATATATATATATTGTTGCGAGCCAGGAGGCGTTTATTGAGAACGCTCAGCGACGAAGAATGGATGGGGTGATGCTTCGGAAACGACAACAAAGTCCTCTTCGCCGTCTTCTGCCACAGCTCCTCTTTGTTGCTCTAGAGGCCCCGTTACACTTCTCCTCGCGCAGACGAAGCCCGCCGGGCGAGTCAGGTGTCCTCTCGTTGTGTTCCTGGTTTTAGCCGGGCGACGTGCGTAACCTCAGTTCTTGCAGAACGTCGGCCGCTGGGTGTGAGGCGCGCTATCGTATAGTTTATCTCACTCAAATGGTCGATGATGAACGGACCCGCATAGCATGCCAAGAACTTGGTGCATAGACCGCGCTTGCGTACTGGGGTCGCTTGTGATGTCAAGACGCTTCAACTGTCAAAAAGAGGCGTCACATTCATCTGTCCAATGGAACGGTGCATCCTTTCGCAGGAGACGTGTCAGCGGGTGAGCGACGTCAGCAAACCGGTTAACAAAACGACGATAGTACGAGCACAGTCCTAGGAAACTGCGCAGCTCCTTCACCGACCGTGGTGGCTGGAATTCTTTGACGGCCATAGTCTTCTGCGGGTCGTGTCGGATACCATCTTTGTCAACAAGGTGACCTAAAACGAGTGCTTGCCGCTCACCGAAATGACACTTCTTTGAAATGAGAACAAGACCAGCATTCTTAATACAATCCAGCACAATGTCCAGACGCCGATTGTGTTCGGTGAATGTACGACCAAAAATTATAACGTCATCCAGGTAGCACATACAGATCTCCCATTGGAGGCTACGCAGAATGGTATCCATAAACCGTTCGAAGGTTTCGGGGGCGTTACACAGACCGAAGGGCATAACATTGAACTCACAGAGTCCCATCCGGAGTCACAAAAGCTGCCTTTTCTTTTTCTACCGGATCCATTGGTATCTGCCAATAACCTGAGAGCAAGTCAACGGAGGAAAAGTACGAGGTGGAGTGTAGGCAGTCAATGGCATCATCAATTCGAGGAACCGGATAGACGTCTTTTTTAGTGACTGCATTAAGACGTCGATAGTCCACACAAAACCTCCAGCTGCCGTTTTTCTTTCTGAGAAGTATGACTGGGGCCGCCCAAGGACTACACGACTCCTGAATTACCCCTTTTTCCAGCATTTCGCGAACTTGCTAATTGATTATCTTTCGTTCTGCCGGGGGAACTCGATAAGGCTTTTGCCTTATCGGATGCGCCATGCCTGTGTTGATCTTGTGGCGTGTGCGAGACTCGGGGATCGGAAGCGTTTTCTCCTCTTGCGCGAAGTCGAACACAGATAGGTGCCGTGACAGAACTTCAACCAAGCTGCGGCACTCACTTGCACTTAGTGACGCGTTGACCATGCCAAGAAGACGCGAGTCAGAAGGCCGTAGAGCAACCGTATCACTCGAAGAATCTGCATCTGTCAACGAGGCCACCGTAGAAAGCGCGTCTGCTCAGAAGGTAGCGAGTTTCATTCCGCCCGGGAGTATCGCAGGCTCTTTAGAGTAGTTGACTGCCCACAAAGCAGATTTCCCATTTTTCACTGGTACTAGGCAATGCGGAATGACGATGTTCTTTTTAGTGCAGGCTGAATGAATCGGATTCACAGTGGCATCAAACGTGGCTTTTTTAAGGCTAGAGCAGGTCACGGGTACCCACACAACTGATAATGCTGGCACGGTGGTATCCTCCAAGACAGCAAAAGTACTCTCGCGGTCGGCGTTCCTGTCCTCCAAAAGCTCGGAAGGAAGGTTGTCGGTTACGGACAGCTCCCCAGTTCGACAATTAACGGTAGCTCCACACTGTTTCAAAGTCAATACCCGAAATTACGTCATGGGTGCACCGAGAAATGATCACAAATTCGGTAGTGAAAAGTGTACCCCCGAAGGATACGTCTACAGTGCACATTCCGACAGGAGACAATGATTCGCCGCCCACTCCAAAAAAACACAGCATATCCACGGAGTGAATGATGATGAGTGGGCGAAGCTGTGGAGGTTCATCGGTAAACCGTGAATCTTCCGTGAATTCTGCCTGGTACATCATCACCGACGTGAGATCGGGCGCGTTTATACTAAAGGGTCGATGAGAGTTATGGTGACTGAAGCAATCATGGTTACACCGTGAAATCTTCAGTGGTTTCGCCCAGCAGTAATCAAAGCGATAGTGTGCGTGAAATTTTATTCAAACTTCAACGACCGGTCGTCGTCCATAGTCCGCCAAGCAGCACGATCCCGCAAGCGCACTCGTACGGCGGTCCGCGCAATCGAAGAGCAGCTGCACCGCCAACGCCATCTAGCGTACCTTCACCCAACCGCCATATTGTACGCATGTCTATAGGACAGCGCCCTCTCGGAAACGAGACGAGAACTGGAGATGACGACACCATATCCACGGAGTGAATGCGGTAAACCGGTAATCTTCCGCGAATTCTGCGCAGTACATCATCAACGACGTGAGATCGGGCGCATTTATACTAAAGGGTCGATGAGAGTCATGGCGACTCGCAGGTCACTTTAATTTTTACATCTACGTTGTGAATTTTTTTATTGTTTAATCACGCACAGGAGACATCTCACACAGGCGCTACCTTGGAGGTCGAAATCCAGTACCTACTGGCTACTCGGAGTGCATGGACAACCGAGGACCGCCGAGGTGATGCCCGGCTGCCCGATTGCGACGACCAGTTTCTACAAGCTTCGAGTAGGACCCCCTGGATACACCCCCGGCCCCGTCCAGGGAGTTCGTCCTGATCAACCGCCCGGGCTCCACAGCGTTTCGCCGTGGGTGCCAGGGCTCGGCCTTCCCACCTGATGGCTTTCACCGCACCGCCGCCGAAGGTGCACTGTTTCACCCTTAGTGCGCCTGAGGGTAGCACTGTTGATGACGTAATCGACGCTCTCGAAGCAGTGACCGGACCAGCCGGTATCAAGTCCCTCCAGCATATGGGAGGAGTAAAGTTCGGCGCAGCTGCCGCAAACGACAGTGCAGCCTCAAAGCTCAAGAGCCGGGCCGCTATTCTGTTGAATGGCGTATCGGTACCTCTTATCAGCGTTGGCCCCGAAATCGTCCATGTGTCAGTATTCAGAGTTCCACTGTGGGTCGGTGATGCAGCCCTCGCTGCAGCTCTTTCGGCCTATGGTAATGTCCAACAAGTACACGAACCAGCTTTCAAGGGCCGCCCAGGAGTCGGCACCGGCATCCGAGTCGCCCGAGTTGAGATGAAGAAACCTATACCGAATTTCCTGTCTGTGCAAGGTTTTACCGTGATGTGTGATTATCGAGGAGTTCAGAAGGTGTGCTCCAGGTGCCGCCTTGCAGGTCACATCGGAAAAGATTGCGCCACGCCTCGATGCACACGGTGCAACGTCTTTGGACACGCCACGGAGAGGTGCATTGAACCTTGTCGCAGGTGCTCCGGGAACCACGCAACAGCAGACTGCATAAGACCGAAATCTTTCGCAGCAGCAGCAGCTGGTGAGCAAGGTGGTGCCGAATCCACTTTCACCAACACAGGCTCTTCAGGAAGAACATGCACCTGCGCGGGAATCAGACAGCGAAACCATGACATCGGATGTCTGTTCCCAAGCCGAATCCGAAGAATTAGAGGACGTTCTTCCTCCTTCTGAGAAGGCGTCATCAGATCTCCACACCCGTAACGACACCACCGACTCTTCGTCGGAAACTTCTGATGACCACGACACCTCAAAACCTACTGCGCCAGCCTCGTTTCCCAGCGGAGATCACACAGGTTCCAGCGCGGATTCTGGGGGCTTCCACAGATGGCTCCGATGTGCCACGGTCGTCGATGGGTCGTGGGACACGAGCTGCAGGGCGTCCAGAAGCCATGATCTCCAGACCGGACCTCACACAACCGACAGCAACGAGTTCCAGAGTGAGCAAGTTCTCTGCCCAGGCCCGCAAAATGAACCTTTCGAATCCCCTTCACAAGATTACTGGTCCTGTCGCCGCAGCGAACGCCGCAGACTGCCCAATGGACATCGAACGCCAGGCGGCGAAGCGCGTGCATCCCTCGTCTACGGACTCTGAAGGTTCTGAAGGTGGGGTGAGTAAGCCCCACAAACTCCCTCATGCTCTGACGCAGTCAGAGCAAATTTCCCCGTAGCCACGATCGCTCTCTGAGTGCTTTCCCCACCTTTTTCCTTGGTTCTAAATATCAGCCCATGCTCTCTAAACAATGGCGACGACTCAGTTTCTCTCCTTAAATGTTAGAGGTTGTAGAAACTTAGACAAGCAGCGGGAAGTTATGAACTTCGCCAGGGCATGTCATGCAGACATTCTTTTTCTTCAAGAAAGTAATTTCAGTTCTCCTTATGATGTTCAATCCTTTTGCTCCCGGTTTGGTGTCGATGCCTTTTTTTCCTTAACAGATTCGTTCATGTGTGGCGTCGGAGTCGTTTTTCTAACGCCAGTGTTTCGTCAGGGAGCCCATTGTCACTACGGTTTTGATGGTCGCACGCTGGCTGTGGACATTTAACCTGCATGGCCGACGTGTAAGGGCACTCGTTATTTACGCTCCGGCCCAGCACGCGAACACCTCCGAATTTTTTGATTCCCTTGATTCTTTTTTGTTCGACAATTACCCCACGTTTTTGGTTGGTGATTTTAATTGCGTAGACGATCCGTACAGGGATGTAAGTGGGCGGCGAATGGGCAGACCATACAGCGGAGCCCGGGCGCTGAAGCAGCTTATACGCAACTTGAAACTGAGAGATGCGTGGCTGGATACTCACGGAGACGAGTTTAGTGCCACATGGCAACGAGGAACCAATATGAGCCGTCTTGATCGCTTTTATTTCCCTGAAGTTTTGGCTACGCATCTCGTTAGTTGTGAAGTCTTACATTTTCCCCGGACGTACCGCGCATCTCCGATCACTACCCTGTGTCGGTAAAAATGCGTTGTGATCAGCCCTTCCCGATTAAGAAACAATGAAAAATGGACACATCACTTGTATATGACCCCGAGAGTGTAGCTTCCCTTGCGTACTACACTGGAATGTGTGTGCAATCGCTCATCATTACCGTCAGACTGGGATACGTTGAAGGACAGCTGGCGTGCCGAATTAATCAAAGCAGGCAGAGAGAGAAAAACGCGTCTAACGACGGAAATAAACGACACACTTCGAAAAGCGCGCATCGTTCGGAGAGGCGGAATGCTGACGTTCGCTATGCAGGATTATTTAAATCAGTTGAAGGCGCGATACGAACTCCTACTCCGCCTTAGCTCCCGTACCGCTGCGCAGACACACGTCAGCGGAAGGCCCGTTGCGGATCCCGCTGTTTTCCGAAGGGTCCGTAACGGGTGCCTAGAAGAACGAGCATCAGTTCCATTCGTTGAGATGCCCAGTGGCGCACAGTCTGATCGAGCAGACGATATAATGACCGTTTTTAAAACGCACTTCACGAGCCCTGTTCACAGCAGAGGACACAAACACAGAGAACCAGAGCGACACCATTCGTGAGTTTTGCGCAGGAATCTCTCGTATACCGGAAGAGCACCGTGAGAGCTTATGTAGTCCAGTGACGCTTGAAGAGCTACGCCTTGTACTACAACGAATGAACGCCTCTTCTGCGGCTGGTCCTGATGGACTACCACTGATTTTTTACAAGACCTTCTTTGACGTAATACATGTCCACCTTTTGTCGATGCTTAATGGGCTACTTGCCGATGGAATCCGACCAGAAACGTTCCGAGAAAGCCGAGTCATACTCCTGCTAAAAAGCGGCGGTGTACCGTCGGACCCAAAGGCATGGAGACCCATTTCTCTGCTCAACTCTGACTATAAAATATTAGCTGCTATTCTAGCACAACGCATAACGACTGTCCTTCCTGAAATAATCAGTAATGTTCAAACATGCTGTGTTCCTGATCGAACGATATTCTCTTCACTGGCTTTGACCCGCGATCTGTTCACGTTTGCTACGAGAACACAGGTCTCTGGTGTTTTCGTTTCTCTGGACCAAGAAAAAGCATTTGATAGGGTTGAGCGAAATTATCTCTTTGCAGTGTTGGAATGCTTCGGTTTCCCAACCCGCTTAGTGGAAGTTCTTCGTCTGCTTTATACAGACCTGGAAGCTTGTCTAGTAGTCAATGGCCACACAACTGAACCCATCGCCGTGAGCCGTGGTATACGACAAGGTTGCCCCCTTTCCGCGCTTCTTTTTGTACTCTGTATAGAACCATTGCTGGAACAGATCCAGAGGTGTAAATCAATTCGAGGATTCCCTCTCCCTGGCGGGTGAGGTGAAAGTGGCAGCTTATTGCTGATGATGTTTCCCTTTTTATCAGAAATATTGACAGCTACAGGGCATTTCTTGGACTCTTTCACACATACAGTAGCCTGTCCGGTGCGCGCCTCAATCCAGACAAAAGCAAGGCATTGCGCTTCGGAACATTCATTGACGAGTTTCCCCGATGGTGTCCACTGGGTGGATGGAGTAAAAGTCCTGGGCGTGACTTTTCTTGCTTCCGGTGAAGTAGCCCGTACCACCTGGAATGAGATTAAACGTAAAGTAAATAAGAATATCGAGGTTGCCAAAACTTTTCGTCTGCCCTTCACTGAACGTGCATATCTGATCAAGACGAGCATAGCAGCGTCCCTTTTTTATGTTGCCAAAATTGCCCGTCCACCTCGACGAGTTTTGCAGAGGATAGCCACTGCATGTGGCTCCTTCTTTTGGGACGGTCATACAGAGAGCATTGCCAGAGCCTTGGTCCGCCTGCCAACAAACATGGAGGGGGGTTTTAGCATTCCTGACTTTGAAATAATGTGTCGCGTATTAGCCTTAAAGAACACATGGGAACTCATCTCAGATATGACATAGCCGTGGCAAAGAGCTCACAGCGTACCTGATGGGAACCTCGCGTCGTTTCTTTGGATTAGCAGACGAGACGGGACCGGCGGCTGAGCGGCCACCGTCGTATTATACGTACGTAGTGAGATCGTTGTATTTACTGCGTGATCATCTGCCAGACTGTCAAATGAATTAAATGTCTCCCACTGAAATTTGTGAATTTATTGCCCTGAAAACTTTAAATGATGACCAGCGCAGGAAGTGCCGCAGGAGAAGACGCAAGTCCTTGATAGCTACGTCCCTTCCCGCTGAAGTCCGAGACTTCACTTGGTTAAGGGAATGGCAGGCGTTGCCGACGGCCGACCGCCTTGCGGCGTGGGGTGTGGCGCCCTCCGCCTCATGTCCGCAATGCGGCCGGGCGGAAACCCTGAATCATGTCCTCCACGAATGTCCAGTAGCGCGCACTTTCTGGCGTTTGGTGACAAGCATGTTTCAAGTTAGTATGCAATGGTAGTGTCGCCGTAGAGCATTTTTTTGTTGAGGTGATAATGTGTATTGGTGCATTTGTATTGTGGAAGCGCAGGGGACTGGCGCGCTTGCGGGCACGCCCGCAGAGGGCGATGTTTCCTCTGTTACATCGTTTAAGAACCTTATTGTTGACGCATCTGAACGAGGAACTGGTCATCTTAGGGGAAGAAGCTTTCCTCCGGCGTTGGTCAACACGATTTATTATTGTTAGAAATGATAAAGTGACCTTGCCTTCCCTTCCCTACTAGGAAGGTAGGCGAGTGTTTGTCCTTTCATTGAAACTTGCAAGCTGCTTGCTGTATGAAATACCTTTGTTTGTTTGATTTAAGCATGCGTACATCAGCACGTGGATTTCATTGTGCATATTTGTAATCTTGTTTGCGTGTACACTTAGTTCCAATTGTACATATGCATGTAGAACATGAATGTTATGAGTGTATTCGGTACGAAAATGTACACCTGATGGATAAGTTTCCTGTAATCTAGAACACTACCGGAAATAAAATTCTCTTAAGGTCGCCCCTAAATATATTCATCATGTACAAGTACTAAACGAGAGGTGGCTACATACAACGGGGACGCACGGACCCACGGCTTAAGGAGCTTCGCCCCTAAAACATTCCGTCTTGATCCCACCGAAACATCACCTTGCGGCGTAGCGCAACACTTAAATACGAGACTCACTGCCGAGACAGTCGCACCTGTGTCCACTAAAGCCATCGTAGGTACTCCATCGACACGCACCTGCACCTTGTTCCTTAGCATAAAAACGGGAGGGAGGTATATCTCTTCACAGCAATTTTCCAGTGACCTCACCCCCCATCGGCCGCGCTGGTTAGTTTTCCGGCGGTGGCGACGTTACGCGCCGCCGTAGGTGATGGAGAACGGCGCGGTCGGGGTCCTGATGGTGGTGCCAAGCTACGGTCGGAGTTTGGTGAGGTGTTCCTGAAGCTCCGTTGTGGGAAATTATCCATCGAATTTCGTGTGGGATGGCCGACTGAGTTCCGGTGCGCCCATGGTTGCACCGAGTACCAGCCGGGCGTCGTTCGTATCGATATGATTGCCGGCGCACACAGAACCGCGTGATGTGACCAGGCACACCGCAGTTGTAACACACCGGGGAAGGCGGGCGCTGCACGCGCGTCTCGTCGAAGTATTCAGGTATGTCTGGATATGGGGAATACGCAACACATTCGGGCTCCGCGCCGTAACCAGGAGGCGGTCGTCGAAAGCGGCGGGTAGAGTTCCTGTATATGCTACCTTAGAGAGCATATACAGGAACTCTAGCGGCGGGTGGAACTAGGGCGTGGTTGGTAGTCGGGCCTCAGCGAAGTTGGAGCCATGGCACGTGGCACTTCCGTATGATAGCGGATATCTGTAGCGTTCACGGACTGCCATGCTGGAACAAGGACCTGGCAATGAGATATCTTGCGCTGAGCAGGCACTCGCGATACGTGGCGTGGACGAAGTTAGTTCTCGCCGAAGCAGCTCTTCGCGAACAATTTGGCGTACCGTTGACGCAAGGTCCGACAACGAGGTCACGTCAACAGTTGCTACCGTCAGCACGTTGGACAAACGACCAAACTTGGTAGTTATTCGGCGCATCTTCAACGTTTCGAAGGACCGGCAATGCCGTATGACATCGGACACAGAGCTCAAATTGTCTTTGCCGATGAGGAAGTTGCACACGTCCTCAGCTGTGCCCTTCAGGAGATGCCCAACTTTGTCTTCCTCTGACATAGATGGGTTCACCGTTCTGCACAGCCTCAAGATCTCCTCAATGTATCCGGTGCATGTCTCATCAGACAGTTGAGCCCTCTGGGCGAGTGGGAACTCGGCACGCTTATGGCGAAGCTTAATCCGGTGGTGGTGGTGGTGGTGGTGTGCGGCGTGACCTCCCTTACAGCGCATGCGCAAGCCCTTTCAAAAAAAATAAAAATAAAAAACCTCCTCTCCCCTCTCTCTCCTCTAGGCATCCCTCCCCGCGGCATCCACACCCTCACTGCGCATGCGCCTCCCCTCCTCTCTCCCCTCCCTATGCTCCCCCCTCTCTCCTTTAGGCATCCCTGCCCACGCTCCCTCTGCGCATGCGCGTCCCCCCCTCTCTCACCTCTCCTACGCTCCCCCCTCTCTCCTCTAAGCATCCCTGCCCACAGCGTCCACACCCCACTGCGCATGCGCGTCCCCCCCCCTCTCTCTCCTCTCCTACGCTCCCCCCCTCTCTCGCCACACGACGCAGACGCAGGCAGCGTCTGCTAGCGAGTTTCTTGGTTGAAAAAACCGGCTGCTCGCGCTGCACAACCGTTCACTGTCCATCCCGTATATATGGCAATGGATCTTGACCTCCAAGGTGGTGCCGGTGGGAGATTTCTCCTGTGCGTTGTTGAACAATAAAAATTCGCAGCGTGCCCGTTAACTAAAAGCGCACTGCGGGTCTCTGTGTCCAGTCGGAGTCTTCTGTCTCTCATTGCCCATTAGCAGCGATTGGCATGTTCCAGCAGGAAACACCGGTCCATCACTGCATGCTTTGCGCCTCCTCAGTTTTCTCTCCTGCGCAACGCTGCGATAGCGCCAGCGTCAACGCCAACCGCCAGTGTAAGCGTTAGCGCCCGCTGCTTCACATCTACACATGGTTCCCTTTAGCGGGAGATGGTGTAATTTTTTTCATCGCGGTGGCGCCACTGAAGCAGTTTTTCATTCTCGAACAAAGATACTCCATGTCGTTAGGGTGTCCTCGTGATTCTCGTACCACACGAGCGCGGTGTCCGTCAACGAGAACACCACATTTGTAAGACGATCATTTGCGTCCCATTTGTTGCTCTTGCTCACCCGTTCATAATGGGTCAGCCACTGGTCAATGTCTTCTCCAGCTTTCCCTCCGTGGGGGGCGTGGCTGCTGTAAGGCTGCGAGGGACAAGCAGGCGGTGTTGTCGTAACGTCAGCGTGAGTGGACATGTCACGCTGCATTGGCGGTAGACCCGCAAGGCGACGACTGCGACGAAGACTCGGGGGGACCAGCTTCCGTGGTTGGACGTACCCAGGACGTCGACCACAATGTTACGAGCCAGGAGGCGTTTATTCAGAACTCTCAGCGACGAAGCACTGGATGGGGTGAGGCTTCGGAAACGACAACAAAGTCGTCTTCGTCGTCTTCTGCCACAGCTCCTCTTTTTTGCTCTAGAGGCACCGTTACAATATATATATATATATATATATATATATATATATATATATATTGTAACGTAACACTTTACACGTCTTTATTAGGCCTGGAAGACGTGGCCAAACAGTCACATCCGAGGCACAGAACAAACTCAAGATGTGTCCCCACAAACGAAGAAGTTGAAGAACACCATGTGATGATGGTTATGTACAGATGATGAAGAAGTGTCTTATAAATGCCCACACTAATTTACCCCGCGTGTGAGCGGCCATCCTGGCCGCAACTTAAAGGTGCGGAGAACGCCTTGTGAAAGGCTTCATACGCGAGACATGCACTATCTCGGCACCGCGACGGCGCCGGTCAATTGGAGCAATGACGGGTTCGACGCGATAGTTCACAGGGGAGGTCTGCTCCAAGACTGTGTATGGGCCGAGGAACCGAAACTGAAACTTCTCGCATAAGCCAGGAGTGCGAACTGGTGTCCGGAGTAGCACCTCATCGCCGGGGCCGGAAGAACACGGCGCTGTGAGATGCGTCATGCAGATTCTTGCGGTCCTGTTGTCTTGCCGCAGTGTTGACTCGAGCGAGCTGGCGACAGTGGCGGAGGCGGGACACATATTGTTCACAGGAGGATGCAGATGGAGTAACAGGGGCGGTCAAGAAGGAGACGTCAAGAAGAGAAGACGGTGATCGGCCATAAACCAGGTAGAATGGCGAGTAGCCAGTTGTGTGTTGTACAGCCGTATTATAGGCAAAAGTTACGAACGGCAAAATTGCGTCCCAGTTTGTGTGGTATGGCTCAATGTAGATGGCTATCATGTCGGAGAGAGTGCGATGAAATCGCTCAATCAGCCCGTTGGTTTGAGGGTGATAGCTGGAGGTTGTTTTGTGGGTGGTGCCAGAGGCTCTGAGCAATTCTTCCACAACTTGCGAAAGGAAGGCTTTACCACGGTCGCTCAAGATGACACGAGGAGCACCATGACGCAATATTAAGGCTTCAAGCATAAATGTAGCCACTTCAGAAGCGGAAGCCGAAGTCACGCAGGATGTTTCAGCGTATCGTGTCAAGTGGTCGACAGCGGTCACTATCCAACGATGACCAGTGGGAGTCGTTGGAAGAGGACCATACAGATCAATGCCAACGACTTCGAATGGTGCCGATGGACATGGAAGTGGTTGCAGCTCGCCGCCTTGAGGTGATGTCGGAAGCTTTCGGCGCTGACAAAGGTTGCAGGAGGCGACGTACTTTGCCACACTGCCGGATAGGCCAGGCCAGTAGAAGCGACCTTTAATGCGGTCGTACGTTTTCTGGAAACCAAGGTGGCCAGCAGTCATGTCATCGTGACAAGCCTTGAGGATATCAGCTCGAAGAGAGCGAGGCAGAACGGGTACCCAGCGTTGGCCGTCAGGGTGATAGATGTGACGGTAAAGAACGCGGTTGTTGAGCTTGAACTGCGTCAGCTGTCGACGAAGGCGGGCATTTGGCGGCCGGCAATTTCCCTGAAGACGATCTATTATGCGCCTACAGTAAGAGTCGGCGCGTTGGTGCGTTATGATCGAGCCGTGATCGTCGGGCGGAATCTGATCAATAGCGGCCAAGGACGAAGCAGATGTGGAAGGACCGTCCGAGCGTTCATCGTTGAAGTCAGTAGCGGAACCAATGCACGGTGCCGTCGGAAGTGGGCAGCGAGAAAGCGCATCTGCGTCCTGGTGCTTCCTACCGCACTTGTAGATAATAGTGAAGTCGTATTCTTGCAGACGTATAATCCAGCGACCAAGGCGTCCTGATAAGTTCTTGAGTGTGGAAAGCCAACATAAGGCATGGTGGTCTGTTACGATGGTAAGATAACGGCCATGTAGATACGGTCGAAGCTTCTGCACTGACCAAACGACAGCTAGACACTCCTGCTCTGTGATGGTGTAATTCTTCTCGGCGCTGGTCAGTACGCGGCTTGCATATGCGACGACCCTCTCACGTGATGACTCATCTCGCTGTAGCAGAATACCACCGATGCCGTGACCACTAGCGTCAGTATGCAGGAGTGTTGGTGCTGTTTCGTCGAAATGGCGAAGAACTGGTTCAGATGTGAGGGCGTTTTTAAGATGGCTAAACGCTGCTTCGCAGTCGGGAGACCACTCAAAGCGAACACCGGAACCAAGTAATTTGTGCAAAGGTGCCGCTATTGAGGCAAAGTCTCGTATGAATCGGCGGAAGTAGGAAGCCAGGCCAAGGAAGCTGCGTAAGTCTTTGCTCCTTTCGGGTACGAGGAAAATGAAGAACGGCCGAAACCTTCTCGGGATCAGGACGAATGCCGTCCTTACTCACAATGTGGCCTAAGACCTTAATTGTCTTGCTGGCGAAACGGCACTTTTTCGTGTTCAGCTGAAGGCCAGCGTTAGCGAGGCACGTCAGTACTTCGTCTAAACGGTATAGGTGTTGTGAGAAGGTTGACGAGAAAACAACAATGTCGTCCAGATAGCACAGGCAAGTCTTCCACTTCAGGCCACGCAGAACGGCGTCCATCATGCGCTCGAATGTTGCGGGCGCATCGCAGAGGCCGAAGGGCATTACATTGAACTCGTGAAGTCCATCTGGTGTTGAAAACGCCGTTTTTTCTTTATCGTCCTCGTGCATCGGTATCTGCCAGTATCCTGAACGTAGGTCTAGACTCGAGAAGTACTCGGCCCCCTGTAGCGAATCCAAGGCGTCGTCTATACGTGGCATAGGGTATACATCCTTGCGCGTGATCTTGTTTAGCGCCCGGTAATCTACGCAGAACCGCACAGAACCGTCTTTTTTTCGAACTAAGACGACAGGAGATGACCATGGACTAGCAGAGGGGCGTATTATCTTCCGTCGCAACATGTCGTCAACATTTTCTTCGATGACCTTCCGCTCGGCTAGAGATACGCGATATGGTCGACGACGAATGATGGACGTACCCTCTGTCTCGATCCGATGCGTGGTGACGCACGTCTGTCCCAATACAGAGGAATGTACGTCAAACGACGCTTCATGTTTGGTCAGCAAGGCAAGCAACTGTTGTGTCTGCGATGGGGCAAGGTCGGAGCTGATAGTAGTTTTAAGGGCGGAGATGGATGCGGAACGTCCAACAGAGGGATCTTCAGGGGAAGCCTCTTGAAGAGTAACCACAGAGAGAGGCTCCGATGTAGTGATGCAAGCCAATGTTATGCCCTTCGGAACCAGAATTTTTTCAGACGTCGGATTTGTTGCACAAACGAATGCGAAGCCATCGTCGAAACGAACCAGCCCTGATGCGAAGGCTATCCCTTTGGTGAGACAGCGTGCAGATGGTTGTACGAGCACATCGCCATGGTCAATGACATCAGACGTAATTGCAACAATTCGCTGACTACGCGGAGGTAGCTCAGTGTCTTCTGCAGCAAAAAACGAAGTGGTGCGTCGTCTGTGTGAAGTGAATGGGTGGTATCGCTCATGTGGAGAACACGTTGCCGGCAGAAGATGGAAGCGGACGCCGTTGAAAGAAAATCCCATCCCAATATGAGCTGCTGGGCACACGAACTAAGCACTGCGAATTGTACATGATGCAGAAGTCCATCAATGTAGACACGGACAGTGCACATGGCGGAAGGTCGAATGGCGTCCCCTTGAGCAGCGAGCAACGTAGGTCCATCGTAGGGTGTAGTAACCTTGCGGAGACGCGCACACAAACCACGGTGAATAACTGACAAACTAGCACCGGTGTCTATTAATGCTTCCACGTGTATGCCTTCTACTAAAACAGATATCATGTTATGGGGACGCGCTGGAGGAATTTCTCTTACTTCGCTAAATGCAGCTTTTCCTCCAAAAGCTGCACAGTTTAGACTTCCGGGAGACGATCGACGAATTGAGAGGGTGGTCGTAGTGGCGACGTAGAGCGACGAAGAGGTGACGGTGACCGACGCCTGCTGCCACGGTAGTTAGGAGCCATCTCGGGCATCGCAGGTGGAGAGGGAGAGCGACCATAAGACGTAGCGTAAGGACGGCGCTGGAAAGTGGGCCCCGTCGCAAAGTCGTCCCGTTCGTAAGTGTCAAACCCGCGACGCTCGTCTTGCTGACGCTTGCGACAGACACGCGCGATGTGTCCACGATATCCACAATAGTAGCACGTAGGTCGCGTAGGGCGCCATGGTGGATGGAAAGGCTGGTTGTGTGCGCTGGGCGCTATGGAAGCCATGTGTGCTGGCGTCGGTGGTGCATAGTAAGGCTGATTGTGTGCACTGGAAGCTATGGAAGCCAGGTTCGGTTGTGTCGGCGTCGGTGGCATCGGTGGAACAACGGCTGGAGTAACCGCGGCGACTTGCGCGTAAGTTGGTGGGAGCTTAGGTACGAGAGGCTCTGCATACGCAGCACCAGTCATAGCCGCCAACTCCTCCTTAACGACGTCACGCAGGTTGCTACTGGAGGTAGCAGAAGGAAACGGTCCTGCTGAAAAGCCGAGCGACTGCAGTTCTTCTCTTATGATTGTGCGGATCATGGCTCGAAACGAAGGGTCGGTTGTGGGGTTGTCAGAGATATCCGGCTGCAACCGTGCGGATTCGAGCTCGTCCAAGCGCTGGCCTGTAGCTACAACATCAGCGACGGTAGTCGGGTCCTTTACGGCCAAAGCATTGAAGGCAACAGCCCCAATGCCTCTGAGAAGATGACGCACTTTCTCTGACTCTGCCATGGCAGCGTTCACGCGTCGACAGAGCGAGAGAACGTCCTCGATATACGAGGTATAAGACTCGCCGAGTTGTTGTTTGCGAGTGTCCAGCGTCCTCTTTGCCAGGCTCGATCGAACCGCCGGAGTACCAAAGACTTGCCGGAGACGCTCTTTGAAAGCGCTCCAGTCGGGAAAGTCAATCTGGTGGTTAAAAAACCAGGTCTTCGCCACGTCTGTGAGGTAGAAGGAGACGTGGCGGAGCTTGTGCGGATCGTCCCAATGGTTCGCGGCACTCACTATGTCGTATTGGACCAGCCAATCTTCCACGTCCTCATTGCGAAGTCCAGCGAACAGATGGGGATCACGATGGGGTCCGCTGACGATCCAAGAGTGAGGAGCTGCGGCAGTCGCAGCCGGAATGGTAGATGAAGTGGCTGAGGGTTCGTCCTGCGACATACTGGTGGACAAGTGGCCCAAACGGCGACCTGAGCGAAGCTCCAGGAGGTAAAGCGGGCGAGAGGTATGGGGAATCGAGGCGCACTCTCCACCACTTGTAACGTAACACTTTACACGTCTTTATTAGGCCTGGAAGACGTGGCCAAACAGTCACATCCGAGGCACAGAACAAACTCAAGATGTGTCCCCACAAACGAAGAAGATGAAGAACACCATGTGATGATGGTGATGTACAGATGATGAAGAAGTGTCTTATAAATGCCCACAATATATATATATATATATATATATATATATATATATATATATATATATATATATATATATATATATATATATATATATATATATATATAGACGTGACAGTGGCGCAACGGCGCGTTTGACGGCTGTGTGAATGTTGTGTAAAGCGCGTCGCTGTCGTTTTTCTGCGTCCTTCTCGCCGCAGTTCTAGCTCTACAGTCGTTTCAGAAGACTTCTAGATTACGCGGCTGTACTGACATTTCCGTTTCAACTCATTAGGAAGGCAAGCGACATCCGCAGGAACTTCCAACGCAGGTTGCCGCCGTCGCCGCGGCGACCGCGCAAACAACGTCGGCCCAGATGGGCCAGCGTCCTCGCTCCCTCCTTACATCGCATGACCATGGCCCCATGGCACAACGGCTGAACTGAAGCCCGCTATCCCGTCGTGGCAGAGAGAGGGGCGAGTCACGTGGCTAGTCACGTGGACATGGATGGCGAGGAATCGGCAGTCATCCTGGCAGCAGTTGGAGCAGCGGCGTCTCTGGAGAACGGCTTGGCACGGGCTATCCGTTCTTCGCTTCGAGGCCACGCGGAGGTAACGCAGAGAAACTCGCTCGACTAGGACAGTAAAGGTTTCGCTTTAAAGGGCCCCCAAACCACACCGAGTTCAAAGGCGAGACAGTAGCTTCTTTCTCGCCTTCCCTGTCCTTCCCACAAGCGCTATCTCCTCCGCGCCACTTATTTTTTTCAGAAAATTCGTAGAATATCAGGACTAAGCGTTAAGCAATTCAAGATCTCGCTGACAACAGCTTACAAGGAGAGCATAGGTTGACAGCATACAACATCCCGAGTCCCTAAAGCGCTCCGCACTTTAAAAATCGCAAGGCCTACGCAGGACACGTAGCACGGTCGCAGCCGAAGCTGGAAGAGCAGCCTTTCCAGAGCCCGTTGTAGACTCTCTTGGGGTAACTAATGCAAGTACGCGATGGCTGTTGGCCGAGCTTGCATTTGTTGTTTTTTTTTTTGTTTTAATTGACTAGCAGAAGGACATTGACTTATAAGTGAGAGAATCGGCCAGCGAGGTCCTCACAGACGGGTCCCGCACGCAGTACTCCACCTACTGCTTTGCTTCATTGAAGTTTATACCCAGTAAAGTGGATGGGGAAAGTGACCGCCGCTGTATCTCAAATGTCAGAGCATCGAACCCGTTATATCGAAGGTTGTAAGTTGGTCCCTACCTGTTTCAAGTTGATTTTGCATACACTTTAATTCTTTTCCATTAATGCCATGATAGGCTTAGAGGTAATACAAGCACTGCCCCTATACCTTCCTTAGCTTCATTGTCTGTCGGTTTAATCGGATAATATCACTTGAAGTTCGACCAGCATACCTCTCACGCAGAACCTTCGACACGTAGCCGCTCTGCGACCCAACCACATATTGTCGGACGAGGAAAGTTCCGGTTAATACTTGAATAGATCGTCAGCAGATGCGTAACCTAGGCTACGCCACTCACGATAGACTGTATAGCCCGAAGCACGTCCAAACGCAGGTCTGCAACGCAAGCAGGATAGCCACGACAGCGGCCAGCAGCCAAGGCCATCCCGCCAACTTCAGATCGGCTTCGAGCCAGGCGAACGTGAGGACCATCGCCAGGCTGACGCACAGGACCAAGTTGAGGACACACATCAAGTGGTCTTCAAAGTGCTCCTCGTCCACCAGCCACATGACGAAATCCTGCGGACATGTTGTGAAGTGAGCTTTGGGTTCGACCACACTCAGTTAGGATGGCAAACAACAAACTTAAGCGAATCACTGGTGCAGCCTGTGACGCTTCTTAAGAGCTGAGCATTACCAGAAAAGCGCGTCAAAAAGATGACTGCGTTAGGGGCCACGCGTTATGGCAATCACTGGCTACGTTAGGCCTAAGCAGTTCCAGCGGGATGCCATTAATAGGAGCACCCCATGCGCTTCGTCACAACTGTAATTCGACGCCAGCAGTGATCCACAGCGTCATAATGATGTAACAAATTTTGGAGATCTTGATCGTCATGATGACGCCATGAGGCAGTAATCATTGGTCACGTGGCTTCTTGTATCGTTCGTGCTTACGGGGACGGCCACTTTTCACGTTTTATGGGCGTCCAAGTCTTACACCTTAAAAATTACAAAAAATAAAGAGGACGGCAAGACTTCTCTGGAACCTTCACCACCGAGGCATAAAACCGAAAATAAGTAACGAATATGAAATTAAGAAAAATAAACAAAAAAATAAAGCCTTGTCTGTAACGGCAGTTCGAGCCACCGAAGCCAAAAAATAGTGAGAAAAAGAAAAATCAGAATAATACAACATGACCAAAACTAATATCAATACCACGAAGAGAAGCAAAACTGGTCTGCAAGCGTACATACATTCATGTATTTACAGTTCTTTGCCTTAGTATATCTCCAAATACGCCGCCGCGATATTAGTGATCACGGTGCTTGGCTGCTCACCCGAAAGTCGCGGGTTCGTTCTCGGCCATGGCGGTCGCATTTCGATCAAAGCGAGTAGCTAGAGGCCCATGTACTTGGATTTAGGCGCACTTTAATGTAACCGAGGTGGCCCAAATTTCTGGAGCTCTCCACTAGGCCTACCTCACAAAAATGTCGTGGTTTTATCACGTAAAACCTCAGGGATTATTTTCATCATATATCGCAAAATGAAAACACGTGCGTAGCTGAGCTCACTTCTAGCATTGAGGGGTATCCTAATCGTCGGAAATTTCATTTGCGAAATTAAACCAGCAGTAACTTTTCTGGCAAGCACACAGAAATACATGACAGGATGGGCTCTGCCGTTCCGATCCCACGCAAGCTTGCCCAGTTGTGTCCGCGCATAGTATCTGATGGTAGCATGAAGCGTGGTTTTTCAAAAACATCCA
>JALIZH010018965.1:0-11727 GCA_030522465.1 Rhipicephalus appendiculatus
ACGTTCAAATGAGTGTGAGTGAGTGTGAGTTGAGTGCACTCATGAGTGAGTGTGCCGAGCTCCATAGGTCGGCACTTTAAGGGAGTTACTCACTCAAACTCACTCACCCCAATTTTTTCAGCCTTCGCACTCACTCACGTTCACACTCACGTCCACTCACACTCATGAGTACTCACTCACGTTCACACTCACGACCACTGACAGGCATGAGTACTCACTCATACTCAACTCACCACGTTCAAATGAGTGTGAGTGAGTGTGAGTTGAGTGCACTCATGAGTGATTGTGCCGAGCTATGGTCATAAGCGAAGATCGACAGGAACGCCGAAACGGTTCTCTACCGTTGCGTCAGCCGCTTACCTTCGGATACCTTCGGAGCTCGTCGTCGCGTCGCAGCGACCGCGGATTTATATGCGGTGGTTGCGGCAAACGGTAGTTTCGTTTTCAATCCGCGTACGCTGGCCGCGCACGTGCCTTCAAAGCTACGTCGTTTGTTGCTATCATTGATCGCATCTGCCGCGGCTTTTCCCGCAGCGTTAGCAGAAATATAGCATCGCTTTTACTGGTTGAGCGTTGGACGCGCATGCACTTTCGAAGTTCTGACCTTGTCAAGAGCGAGCGCGGTTTCGTTCACATCCGTTGCGGCACAATAACCACAGTTCTGACAGTAGACAGATTTAGTTGGGCGTACGCAAAGCTATTGCGGACGCTCAACTAAATCTGTTCGATGTGTGCGCTGGTCGCGCGTGTACTTGCGAAGCTTCAGCACGCTGCCCTACACCAAAGTTCGTATCACGCGCGCCGCGACGCGGAAAAGTGTTCGGGACATCCGAATTCGTATCAGCGGGTTTCGTGTCACGAAGATTCTACTGTACGTTTACATTAAAATGCGACGGGTTCGCAAAGAGCCTGGATCGGATTGGTTTGAATTTTTGTCAATGCGGCCAGATCACGCACAGAAATTCCGATTTCCGGGAGATTTCCCGGCCAACCGTACAAACGTAAGAAATGGTCGAAATCCGGGAGTCTCCCGGACAATCCGGGAGACTTGGCAGGTATGCGGTGTACCAAAGATACACAAGCCCAACACACCTCTACGGCCAATTGTTTACGCGATCCCCGCTTCAGAAGTTATCAAATTATCTGCATCAGGTGCTACGACCACTCGTCGGACACACTTCCTCTTATGTGAAAGATTCGGCACATTTTGTTGAAAGTTTGAACGGCAATTTTCTTGGATGACGAAGACCGGTTGATTTCCTTCGACGTGAAATCGATGTTCACGTCAGTACCTGTAGATTTGGCCATGGAATGTTGCAGACAACTTCTCCACAAAGATGCGTACCTAAATTCAAGAACTCCGTTCGAGGCTGAAGATCTCTGTCATCTTCTGCATTTCTGTCTCAGTAACACTTCGTGTTTAATGGGAACTATTACAGACAAGTTTTTGGTACAGCCATGGGCGCTTCCGTTTCTGTGACATGTTCAAACCTGGCCTTGGAATTGATCGAAAGCAAACATCTGGCTGCATTCGAGCACCCTTCGAAGGCTCCCTTCGGTACGTAGACGACTGCTTCTGTGTAATCCACAACTCAGACGTGTGACCGTTTCTGGATCACCTGAACTTTATTGAACGGTCTATTGAATCCACCGTAGAAGAAAGCAATGGACGAATTGCCTTCCTCGACGTCCTTGTTCAACGCTCTTCCGGTGGTTGTTCTACAACGGTTATACAGAAAGCCCACACATTCGGGCAAGTACCTCAGCTTTGCATCGACACATCCCATTGGCCACAAACGCTTTGTGGCGGCTTCCCTCTTCAAGCGTGCGCTGCGGCTGTCCACGGACGATTCCGCGCGAAGGCGGGAATGTGCAAAAATAAAGCATGACCTCACAGACAACGGGTACCTTCGCCAACTACCGCGTCAACAGGAACTCCGCTCCTGAGAACCTCCTGGAAAAAATGATGATGATGATGAAACAAACCAACCGACCGCAAAAAAAACTGCGCCCATTCCATATGCTCCAGGCTTAAGCCAAACCCTTGCAAAAATATCAAGAGCTGTGACGTACAAGTCGCACACGTGCTTTCTCACAAGTTAAGAAGCCAGCTGGTCCACGTTACGGACCCATTGGAACGTGAACAATACACTGGAGTGGTATATAAGATACCTTGTGAAGACTGCCGCGCATCATACATAAGAGAAACAGGCAACTTCAAACGGCGTATCAAGCAGCACCAAAATGACGTAGCTAAGGGACATGCCACCGCCAACGCACTAGCTGAACATTGTTGAGGCCAAGCGAAGCAGACCGCTCCGACCCTTGACCTCTGCCAGGCACTCGGGACCATAGAGTTTCATACAATAATACTTAGAGTGGAATCTGGCGCGCTAGTGTCTATGCGGGTTCGTTCAGCGGCGCGTTGTACCACCATGGGAATGATGGGAAGTACAGGCTTCGCATCTGCTTCGGATGGATTAAGTTCTTGAGATTTGCGACGCTTGTTTGCCGAGTGTAAAACAAAGTGATATGAAGTTATTTCCAATTTAAACTTGCTTCATTTATTTATACCTAAAACTTCTTGCAAAAAGTTTGCGTGACTGTGAGATGGTAGTGATACCTGGACAAATTTAACTGCCAGGGTATGCATTGCTCTGCCATACTGTTCCAGGTCTGGCATCAAAATTTAATGAATTGTTTTTTATAACACTTGAAAACAAACACGCTTGTTTTTTCCTCAAAAGTACGCATTATATATTTATGGTAATAACAGCACTGTATTGAGTTAGAAACACTTATCGTATCGTCTGCTGCGATGCCAGCTGCGTCTGTCCAAGTGGCCTGCCCCCAACGAATCTCTCGTTTAGTTGTGAAGACGAGTCAGAGGAGCGTGACGGTGCGTCTACTTAGCTTCGCCGTCGTTGAGCAGTCGATATGAACGCGTTTTCGCAAGACCCGCTGATAAGAAGACGTGAACTCGGTGCGATATCCTGCACTGGCATGGGACGCTACGTCTATGCGCAGCGGTGAGTGCACGACGCTTCGTTAAAACTGTCAATTACAACTTGTAAAGCTGCAACGTCGCAGCAAACAAAGAGACCTAGCGGTCTTCAGCCTCTTTGAACAACACAGGCACTGCTTGAGTGCTTTGCACCGCACCCCACTTGTCAAGCTGCGCGAAGAACGAAACTGAAACTGTAGAAAAAAATCTGTAGACAGTTTGCTAGCTAACACTATCCAATCCGAAGCCTGTACTTCCCATCATTCCCATGGTGGTACAACGATCGCAGCGACAGATTCCCCTCTAGGTATTATTGTATGAAACTCTATGCTCGGGACAAACCACGACCGTGACGCTGGCGAACCGCCTTCCTCCTACGTCCGCTGGATCGAACACCCTCTTGCCAACCGCGTCGCACTCCACTCCGCGCACCCCTCTCTCGCTCATGGACTCGTGCCGCAGCCAATCGTCGTCTTCCTCTTCGGGCAGTTCTTGTCACCGCGCTTCTGTGTGACCACTCCGTCCGCTCTGTCCCTGTCGGCTTTGTCACACTGCACACGACACTCGCGCACATCTCTCATCACAGCTTACCTGCATACCAGGCGAGATAACGGAAAGCGCAATGTTTAATTTGATTGGATGCTGTCCAGCCGACTTGAGGAAGTGCAACAGCGCCATCGACAGCTGCTGAGAGCGTGTTCATATTTTTACGTGAACGACGAGACGCCCGTCCAACGACGTTGTAAATAATATATTTAACGCAGCTGTTCCAGCGCTGACCAGCTGAGCTCCGAGCGCGAGCGGTACCAGCCCTTCGTCCTCCTCGTCGGGCACACACGCGCATGGTTCCCAGATATTGGCAATATGCATGTATCATAATCCCCGGCGGCAGAGGCGCCGTTTCGGAGCATATAGATGTCAACGTCACCGGGAGAGTGGTAGGGCTTCAAGCGTCATACATGTACGATGTCGCTGACCTGTCGGGCAGATGGAAGCGACGAGGTGACGGGAGCGATTTCATATGTCACTGGAGTAACCGCACGAAGTACTCTGTATGGACCTGTGTAGCGAGGAAAGCAGTCTTTCCGACAAGCCGACTTTACGGGTCGGAGACCACAGCAGGACTAAAGAACCGGGCGAAAAGTCGACGTCTCAGTGTCGTCGATCGTACAAACGCCGTTGGCTCTCTTGAGAGGTCAGAAGGCGAGTACGGGCGGTTTCGCGTGCAAGGGTTGCCCGGGTGATAGCGTCAAGGGCATATTCGCTGGTCGGTACTGCAGGAATTGGGATGACTGTATCTAGGGGTAGGGTGCGTTCTCGGCCAAACAACAGCAAAAAAATTGGCCGCGTATCTGCGTGCTTCGCTGCAAATGTCGTCGAAAGACGATAGTCTTGTGCCGGCCGTACTCCTATGTTTTGCCTTGCCTCAGACAGCGCCTACTATACGTTGAATTGGCCGCATCTGGCTGGCATTGATTATATATAGGCGGTGCTGCGCGAGAGATATGGACGCCATCGAAAAACAGAGCAGGCGCTGCGTGAGATATGGACGCCATCTGTCGCGCTATCGGGAAACATCGGCTTCGGAACTCCCAGCTTATGCTGCCAGGTGGCAGCACCATGGCGTCTTAGTGAAATCGATGGGCAGAGGGGTTTTTTGTGCACTGCGTCTCGCTTCTTTGAGCACTAGGATCTTTAGAATTACGTATCTGTAGATTTTGTAATAAAAGGAACACACTGTATAATGCCTAGATAATGATGTAGTGCCTCAGATATGCGTAATATTTATTTTTTATTCGACCACGCTGAAAGTATGATCGCATACACCAGTTCAAGTTTGGTGGCCTTTAGGCATGGAGTTAAACTTTGGCCGGGTGGCTGAATCGTGTGACGTGCCGACAAACAGAGAAACAGACAGACCAAAATTTCTCCGTTCAAGTATCCCAAGAAAGACTATCGTCTTTAAAACGGTGAGTAACCGGCGGTGTCATGGCGCGAGGAATAGTACGCAAATGTCACATACGGTAAAGCAAGATCCCAGTCAGAGTGGTCTGAAGAAACATACTTTGCAAGCATATCGGTAAGGGTTCGATTCAGACGCTCCGTGAGTCCAGTCGTCTGCGGATGGTATGACGTAGTGAGCTTGTGCCTCGTTTGACATGACTGCAGAATGTCGGCTATGACCTTCGCCAGAAATGTGCGGCCACGGTCTGTAACCAGCTGGCGTGGAGCTCCATGCTGCAAAATCACGTCGTGTAGGAGGAAGTCCGCGACATCTGTGGCGCAACTTGTTGGGAGAGCTCGTGTGATGGCGTAGCGCGTGGCGTATTCTGTGGCTACCGCTATCCACCTGTTGCCAGAGGAAGACGGGGGCAAATGGGCCAAGCAGGTCTAAGCCAACGCGAACGGCTCTGACGAAATGTCAAGGGGCTGAAGGCAGCCGGCGGAAAGCATTGATGGTGTTTTGCAGCGCTCACATTTCTCGCACGCCGCAACGTATCTTCTGACGGAGCGTGCAAGCCCTGGCCAAAAGAAGCGTCCGCGGATCCGGTCGTAAGTGCGCGATAAACCAAGGTGACCGGCCGTTGGAAGGTCATGAAGTTGGTGAAGAACAGCCGAGCGGAGGTGTTTCGGAATAACAAGCAGCAGGGCTGGTCCGTCTGGGTGAAAATTGTGGTGGTAGAACGCACCATCTCGGCGGACGAACGAGCGATGGCACCGGTCGGAAGATGATGATTCGAGGCGTTCGATGATAGCACGCAAAGACGCATCACGGCGTTGCTCCTCGCCGATGTGGGTCAGTTGGGAAACGGAAAAGACACAAGCGTCGGTGTCAGTGTCAGGGACGGTGCTCGATTCGTCGACCGGGTAGCGGGATAAGCAGTCTGCGTCCTGATGTAGGCGTCCCGACTTGTACGTCACTGTGAAGGTATATTCTTGGAGTCGCAGAGCCCAGCGACCAAGCCGGCCAGTAGGATCCTTTAGGGACGAAAGCCAACAGAGCGCATGATGGTCCGTTATTACAGAGAAATGCGTGCCATATAAATATGGGCGGAACTTCAAGACTGCCCATACAAGAGCAAGGCACTCACGCTCTGTAATGGAATAGTTGCGCTCGGCAGCTGTAAGGAGGCGGCTGGCGTAGGCGATAACGCGGTCGTGTCCCTGTTGGCGTTGGGCTAGGACGGCTCCGATCCCATGACCACTAGCATCGGTTCGTACTTGTGTCGGAGCGGATGGGTCAAAGTGGGCCGAATATAAGTGGCGTCGTCAAAAGTGTGACCAGGCGAGAAAAAACGGCAGTTTGAACGGGACCCCACGTAAAAGGCACGTCCTTCTTCAGAAGTTCAGTGAGTGGTCGAGCGATCGTTGCAAAATCTTTCACGAACCTTCCGAAGTAGGAACAGAGTCCCACAAAACTCCGGACGTCTTTGACTGACTGGGGTACAGGAAAACACGTGACTGCACGAATTTTCTCTGGGTCCGACTGCCCACCTGAAGCATCGACGAGGTGGCCCAAGACCGTAATCTGCCGGCGGCCGAAGTGGCACTTCGATCAGTTAAATTGGAGGCCAGCTCTGCGGAAGATGTCAAGAATAGCTGACAAATGCTGAAGGTGGGTCTCAAACGTAGGCGAATATACAAGGACATCGTCGAGGTAACAAAGGCAGGTTGTCCATTTGAATCCTTGTAGCAGAGAGTCCATCATACGCTCAAACGTGGCTGGGGCGTTGCAGAGGCCGAACGGCATAACCTTGAACTGGTATAGGCCATCGGGAGTTACAAACGCAGTCTTTTCTTGGTCTTTCTCATCCATAGCAATCTGCCAATAGCCAGAGCGTAGGTATATTCATGAAAAGCATCGTGCGCCGTGTAGGCAATGGTCCAGACATTGGCAATATGCATGTATCAATATAGCTGCAAGATGTTGATGACTTCTCTCGGGCGGCGCAACGCTTTTATTCATCGATTTCCTGAAAAAGTAATTGCAGAAGCATTCATTATTTCAGGCAGAACTGTTCGTGCACTTGCAGTTACGTCCCACGGCGTCTGTTAGAATTGCCGCATGCGTAAAAATTTGACGAAAACTGCTCTTTCACAGAACCTGTCATAATGCGATCGAACAGTTCAGAATGTGTTAGGAAGTTCAAGAACGTGTTGTGCACCTTCTTTTCTTAGTCCTCGTCCCTCAGTGCGCTGCTAAA
This sequence comes from Rhipicephalus appendiculatus, assembly GCA_030522465.1. Taxonomy (NCBI): domain Eukaryota; kingdom Metazoa; phylum Arthropoda; class Arachnida; order Ixodida; family Ixodidae; genus Rhipicephalus; species Rhipicephalus appendiculatus. The sequence goes on from JALIZH010018965.1 coordinate 7,210, forward strand.
ATTAAGATGAAGTTCAAGAAGCCCATTCTCGAGTTTAACGCTTGAAGCTTTCATAGCGATACGCTTGTGGGCCCACTTATTTATCAATAACGCTTTGCTCTTCATTTGACATACAAAAATTAAAAGGTTCCTAGCATCGCTACAAACGAGCGAAGTCGCCGACGAGGTCGCCGACTGCCTGTGCTAGCGGTGCCAAGCCTTGAGCTAGACATGCAATTCTAACAGCCAATCTCCCTAAATGACTTGTTTACCTTGCAGTGTGCGGAGTTTACGTGAATTTCCTTTTAGAAAGCCGCGAAAATTTCTGATAAACATCGCTTATTTGTGCAGCTTTGAAAACAAAATTTCTGAACAGCTGTACTAGCTACAGCTAACATTGAGCCGTCACCGAGGTTACCATGTTTCGATAGCCCAGCCATCACGCTTGTAATGCGGGGCAGCACTCGCAACGCTGTATAGCGCGAGCTCATCAACCATGCGTGTTTTCTTCGCGTAGAACGTGAATGTTAAACAAGCGGTGACCGTTACATATCAACAACACACAGGTAAAATCACGCGGAGTGATGGCAGCCTTGTTTACACTCACCTCTCAGGCGATGCCCCAGTCGGCGCGTAGCATTTCGATAGCGTAGCTCTTCATTCAGTAGCGTATCACGTTTACCACAGCGCGAAGATGATTGAGTGCACCACAGGCGACAGCAATCGCAACCACGAAACGAGAACACATCCACAAAACACCGCTACACCGATGAGGGTTACCTTGCCGCGTATACGACGAGAACACGACGCCGCGCAATGATACAGCTTGGGCGCGAGCACCTTTTTTTTTTTTTTGGGGGGGGGGGGGGAGGTGGGAGGCCTTACAAATTTGCTTATTTTTACGCTATATAAACTATATTACTTCACTCCTTCCGTAGTTGCCGTACTTATCATCACCATTTACACTAAAATAAACTGTTAAAGGGAACCCTTAAACGGTTGTTTGAAGATTTGTCAGCGTTTAGGCTAGGGCATCATCGAACCATTGGCACCACAAATTTAGCGGCACGCCGTGCACCAAGGCGGCTACGGACAATTATATCATACCCTCCTTCTCACCCCTGCATTGCCTCCAACTCACAAGACACGCTGGCGTCGCTGGCGGATCGCAGAGCTCACGTGAGCACACTCGACGATTTGAGCTTCGCCGAGTGATGACCTCCGAGATTGCATGCGGACAGGTTGTGTGCAATCTCAGAGACCAGTGCGCCCGGCAGCACGCACGCCGTCTGGCAACAGAGACATCGCGGAGTGCTTGATATCTGCTCCGACATGTGCCGCCAGCCTACCAGCCAATTTTTCGTGCGCGCAAACCGCAGCCAATCAGATCCAGCAGCCCCGGTGACGTCGTGCGCACACTGCATGTCGTACTCGGAAGGGGCGGTTGAAAACGCGTTGGGCTGAGCCGCAGTGATCTGCAGCGATTCGCAGCTTTATAGCGTTGTAATAAATTACACAGTGTACGCAGAGAGCTTAAATTAGTTTGTAAATGAGCCTTAGGACTTGGTCTACTGGCCCAATGTTTTTGTACAAGATCGTCAAAACCGTTTCAGGGTCCCTTTAATTAACAGTTGATTTCTTTAGCAGACTACTTGCTTACGCGCATCCTGACCATTCCTTCGAGGCCGCCACTGCACCGGAAAGTTCCATGGGAGTAAACGTTGCTCCGTATGGTTTAACGGTTCCTCTGTCAGTTTGCACACGGCACCCTCGTCTTGCAGTTAATCCCTCCGCGGACTAAGTATTCGTTGCGGGGACGAAATGCAGCACTTACTCCCATTTGGCTCCTTTGCGGCTTAGAGTGCACGCTCAGAAGACAGAAAAAATTGGCCGCGTATCTGCGTGCTTCGCTGCAAATGTCGTCGAAAGACGATAGTCTTGTGCCGGCCGTACTCCTGTTTTGCCTTGCCTCAGACAGCGCCTACTCTACGTTGAATTGGCCGCATCTGGCTGGCATTGATTATATAGGCGGTGCTGCGCGAGATATGGACGCCATCGAAAAACACAGAAGGCGCTGCATGAGATATGGACGGCTTCTGTCGCGCTATCGGGAAACATCGGCTTCGGAATTCCCAGCTTATGCTGCCAGGTGGCAGCACCATGGTGTCGTAGTGAAATCGATGGGCAGAGGGGTTTCTTGTGCACTGCGTCTCGCTTCTTTGAGCACTAGGATCTTTAGAATTACGTATCTGTAGATTTTGTAATAAAAGGAACACACTGTATAATGCCTAGATAATGATGTAGTGCCTCAGATATGCGTAATATTTATTTTTTGTTCAAGCCACGCTGAAAGTATGATCGCATACACCAGTTCAAGTTTGGTGGCCTTTAGGCATGGAGTGTGACATGCCGAATCGTGTGACGTGCCGACAAACAGAAACAGACAGACCAAGATTTCTCCGTTTAAGTATTCCAAGAAAAACTATCGTCTTTAGAAAAAAGTTCCGTCAACGAGAGTCTAACCCACGACCTCTCGGTCCGCGACAGCAGATGCCGCGCACGCTATCCACTGCTCCACGGTAACGCACTTTGCAGGCTTTAAAAACACATCTTTTATATCTACCACTGTCCTCTCACAGTGCTCTCGGTAAAGTGAAGTAATGAATCATGACCGTGACAACTACGATTACTTCAACGCATCGTTTCTACACGCCCGTCCCATTCGGTGTGTTTTCAATAGAAGTGCAATTTTGTCAACGCATTAAAGAAGCGCTGACACAAAATTTCGAAGCCAAGATAATGAGCGAGATAGATTTATGTGGAGACATACACAACATCTACGAAATATCAAGGGCAAATGTAGCCTAGAACATATTTAAAATCAATTTTAAAGTGCATGCCGCGCTACTGAGAGAGATGCGGAGCCCCCCCGCGACGCCGACATCAACGCAGTGGCAATGTAAATAAACCTACGTCACGAGTTTGTGTTGGCTGGTTGCTGGCACACGCCTTGCGCTTGCGCTGCCTGCGATTCCTTCCTCCTTGCCTGCGGCTTTGCGTGTGCTGGCTATGCTGGCTGTCAGTGCGGCGCCCGCTCGCGCGCGTGGCGCCACGTCACTGTTTTGCGTGGTCATAGGCGGAGAGTACGGGGGGGGGCTCGGGGGCTCGCCCCCCCGGGCGGCTTCACGGGGGCCAGAGCCCCCCCCTGGCGCCTGCCCGGGATATTTTTTAAGAGCTTGGCTTAGGTCCCCGTCCATTGACAACGAGCGTTTGGCCTCCTGTCTGGCAGCTATTTATTTCACAGGGGGGCTCTTTATACCCGCTTTTTCATTTCAGGCTTTTAACATTCCGATCATGGACCAGTAACAAGTGAAACACTCAGTTAATAATTCCCCGCAAAACAGATTTGTTTGTGCAGAATATGTTGTGTTGACAAACAACTGAGGCGATCTCTTGGTGTTCTATACAATTTTCTACCACCTGAAAATTATTTTTGGCCCATCACAAATTGAAGATTAAAGCTTCCTGTATCAGCATTAGGCCACTGTCTTATGTCTAGTGCATGTTTTAACAAAGTAATGCATGTCAATAAAGAAAATAGGCGGGTCCCACTCATTGTGGGAATCGATTTTATGTGATGCAGTCACCGAATAGCAGCCTAACGGCATTTTTCGCTTTGAGCCAAGCGTTGCGAGGAGGATCGATGTCTCTGTGTAAGTTGAAAAATAAATCGGGAGTCATCACAAAAGATACTCATACTGACATCGTGGTGTAGGCGCCAAAGATATTAAGGTGGTATTACAGTATTTAATTATATTCTTCAATTTAGGAGGCGGACATTCTCTCTCTGTCTCTCGATATATATATATATATATATATATATATATATATATATATATATATATATATATATATATATATATATATATATTTATATATATATATATGAAGCGACAGGGAGAACAATGTAGACGAAGAGCAAGCCTGGCCCCGCCCCCTCCGGCAAAATGAAAACTCTCCGCCTATGTGCGTGGTCACGTGGCCAGCTGCGTTTATCTTGCTACCGGAACTGCTCCTGCCTAGCTCGGTGCTCTTTGAAACCGAAACTGCCACTGGGCGCTCTAAATACGTCTGTAAATAAAGAACCGTTGCGCACTCGCGCAAACCAGGTTTCCAGCCGTGATAAGTGGGTCATAATTAAGCTACCTATTGCAACAAAAAAACAACAAGGTGCAAAATTTTTGTGTTAGTGCTCCTTTAACAAACCGCCAGTGGCGATCTGACCGCAAGCGTCGTAAAGCGTCGGCGTCGCTCATAGCATCCATCCATACCAAAAACAGCTCTGCGACGCTCGCCTGCTTCGCCTGACTGCAACTCTGCGTTCCCCGCTTACGCTCGCCCCGCGAGAGAGTGGAACTTTATTTAAGGGAAAAGGGGAAGGGGGGATCTTGGAGCTCTTATGGTTCGGTCCGGTATATCCACCAAAACTGATATTGCGAGACGTTACTGTATAACGAACATAGGTGGCAGGTGGTAACA
>JALIZH010018967.1:0-103869 GCA_030522465.1 Rhipicephalus appendiculatus
CTGAGAAGGAGAGACTGGTTCAGTTCGGTCGGCGCGGGCGGGATTGCTACCGCGCAGCTTTGCTTTTCACATTTTTTTTTCTCTCTCTCTCTCTCCCCTTTGTCGCGGGGAGCCGCGGCGCGGCTTTGCTTCTCGCATTTTTTTTTCCTTAAGTCTCTCCGCGCTCTGCGCCGCACTCAGCGCGCAAGGTGGAAAACCTGACTCAGCTGGCGCCATCTAATAGCGCACCGAGGCAACTCGCAATGTTCTCTCCGGCTTTCAAAATGGGTGGGACGCACCGCCGGCGCTGCGCTGCAATGGCGGTAAATACGAACTCGCCTACGCTAACTTTTCGTCTTGTCGCGTTCGTTTCAGTGGAACTTATCGATGTGAATGTTACGATTATTCTGGAACATGCCGTCCAAATGGCAAAATTTTCATCGTTGTATCCGATATGCGGTGGATAACATATCGTTATATATGGTTTTTTTCCCCATAGCCCCAATGCAAAAGAATGAGACTGTTCAGTCAACCCATCGTTATAACCGATATATCGTTATATGTGGTATCGTTATAAGTGGACTGCTCTGTAAATGCGCATCGTGTGCAGAATGCCGTCACGATCAACGCTGCCACACGCGGCAGCGCTGCAAGCCGCGGGTGCACCACAAATTCCAAAAAACAATCCCTCCTCCTTTCCGAGCCCTTCTGGCCTCCGCGTGACGTCAGGATGTGAATAGGTGACGTAGAGCGCAAAGTCATGCGCGATTGGTCGAACAGGAACCTGGGACTTCCGGTAAGTCAGCAATCAGCTGGCTGCGCTCCTTGTTGTTCGTCGTGTTGCCCGTGCGGAGGTGTTCTGGCACGGCCTGTCACCGTACGGATCCATCATGTTGGCAATTCTTTGAAGGCGTGCACGCAACACAGGGTCCATAGCGGCACGATTCGTATGAGCATGGGCCGGCACGGCAACAGCGGTTAGCCAACAAGTGCAGAGTCGACGGAGTGCAGAGTGGCGGCAACCGGAAGTAGAAGGTGTTTCGAGCAGCGCATCGGCGGTGACGTATGCCACACGAGATTGGAAGGGGCGCTCGGCGAGAGGGCAGACTGGCTTTGGGAGAGGACACCAACGGAGGGTGGCGATGGAAAGAGCAAAATGAGCGATAGCCGCGTTTCGATGATCAAATGCGTATAACTCCACTATTACGGCACCGTTTCGAAAAATTCTAACGGCTCCGTGTTCGTTGTACACTCATGCACAACTTCCCCACCACAACTCAATTTCAACCTCTGGGTGGTTTAGGGGCCCTTTAAAGGATGACAGGTGCCGCCATGAGTAGGGAAAATATGCAGCACAGGGAAGCGCACTTGCAATTATGAAAAGGGTCTATTGTCTTGTAGTAGATACGACGCCATTCACATATTGTCAGTGGTGGCATGCCACCACTTGCACGAACTTGGCTGTAGTCTTTATTGTTGTGTGTAGTAAATCAGGTGTCACAACAGCACCTTTCACCATGGGTGTGGTAACGAGGTGGCATACTTCCAATTTAGGATGGGATACCCCCCACTGCCTCATTTCCACTCCATGAGCCCACACTAATGTGAATGAAATCAAGATGAAACATTAGTGATGTTACAAACTGTATCGTTAGTGAAGAAATGCGATGGTCCATGTTTTCCTTTGGCTCCTGAAAAATTGAGCTGGATACCTTCACTTCACAGCACTATCTGCATCCATTGAACGGGGAATGTATTCCCTGAGCAGTTGTTACCTCGGTGATCCACTTTGGCTGACTCTAAGGTATATTAATTTGAATACGCTTTGATTTCATGTCAATTAAAAGGCTGTTGCTTTGATGGTCTCGGCCTGCATTGAGTTGCTTAAGAAAGTTTTCAAGGTTGTCTGTGAGGACTGCATGTTTTTCCATCTACGGCCCCCCAAAAAGCTTTCCTCACCGACATGCAACTGAAGATCTCCCTTTGCTTCAAAAGTGTACGACATTGGGTGTGTTGGTGTTGCATATTTAAAAGTGAAGGGCAGCGCAAAAGAACAAGGATGCAGAAAGAACAAGTGACAGCACGAGTGCTGAACTAACAACTGTATTTTTATTGCACAAAGGCAATAAATAGACAAGAAAGCAGCCTTCCCGGCATGTGCAAAACTCTTGAAGGCAATGTTGATGAGAGCATCTTTTTAGTCTTGATAAAACTCTCGAAACTAAGGAGCGCCTTCCAGATACACGATCTCTCTTCTTTTGGGAGATAATGATGGTGTGCTGACACATGATGAACCTTTTTGTGTGGATAGCGAAAGCTTCTTCTATCAAGCGTACAGTTTCTTCCCGATGCCTGCTCAAAACATAGCAAGCGCGAAAGTTCGAAGAGTACCCTCAGGCTGCTTGGTGCAGAGCCAGATTACTCCTCTGCATCTCCCCTACTTCCCTTTGCTTATGCCACTCACAACGAGAGACGTCTTTGGCTCACAATAAAGACAAGAGACAGCTATCTCGCAGGCATCTTCAGCATGCCAAATAACTGTCTTTTGATATGAGCTTTCATGATGAAAGTGGAGCTTCAACAGTTGAACTCCATTGGGAACAGATATGACACACACAGGTTGCTGCCGCATCACATGATGGCAAATTCGATACATATGCTCTGCAGGAAATACTTCAACATGTCTATGTCCAGTGAAAGGAACGGCGACACGCCAGCATGATGCCTTTTAGAGCTCTTAAAAAGTCATTTGTGCCACATGCTGGTTGGGATATGCATCCCGACCTTCCATGTAGTGGCCTTTGAGTGCACATTTCACATGCATGGTTGCCAGTGTGGCCAGCTACGGCTTTGATGAAGCTTCTAGGAGGTGCATCGCACGTGAGTGCTGTGATAGTCACGTCGACATGGCTGCCCTTTTAAGCTATTCCATTGGAAGTAAGGTCCAGTACTTCATTTAATAATGGGATGAGGTAATCCTTAAGGTTTGGTGGCCTACCGGGTGTGCAATAAACGCTGACCACAAACGGTGCACGTGGTGGACCATCTCTGCTTGCAAGGAACCGAGATTCCACGTCAGATCCTACAGTTTTTGATCAAGCGATGCCACTTGTCTGATAATTACAGCGTACTTGTAACCTCACAAAGGTGAAAGCCTCACGGTTTGAAGTCGCTCGAGCAGATTCCAAGCGGTTGGTACTGCTTTCTGGCCTCATTCTTCCAAGGCGGAATCTTGTTTGAGCCTCTGAGACAGCTACGATGAGCCAGGACCGGCAGAGCTCTGGGCCGTCCAGCAGGTGCTCTCGAAGGCAGGGACCCAGCGAGCGGAGGTTGACTCCGAAGATGTACGCTCTCGTCGAGTTGCTCTTCGACTAAGTCTTCGAATGCAGCATTGTGTAGTCTCTAACAGAACAAGGAGCTGTTCTTGGGGAACTAGTGGAAGAATTTAGCTTAGTGTATGAAAAATGCAGCATTGGACAAATGTGTCACAAATGCTGTGAAACGAGGCCACATCTGCTCCGAACGTTCTCTCGGACTGCTCCAGACTTGCTCGAAAAGGTCTCTCTGGCTGCTCCAAGCCTGCTCCAAAATGTCTTTCTGGATGCTCCAAGCCTGCTACAAAAGGCACTTTTGGCTGCTCTCCCAAACCCATGTACATTGAGGCTCCCATTTCCTGATTCAATTGGAAATGCAGCGTGTGCCCACAGGGGTCCCCAGTCATGAATACGTTTTGCAATATGCGTCAGCTGGTGCACATTATAAGTCATAAAAGGATTTACAAATGCACATGAAATTTTAACTAGAGTTTCTCAGCTCTAGTCAGCTCAGAAGTTTCTATACTGCGCTGCAGCATAATATACAGAGCTTCAACCAAGCATGGCCCAATTGCTGAAGATATCTTCTGTCAAGAATACCTTCAAGTACTGGAATGCTGTAGTATAATATCCAATTTTCCAGCTCTTTTTCGCCTTCCACCATTTCCGCTCCTTTGTTGCTCTCGGCAGTTCTTTCACACCTTTTTGGTGGCCTGATAGCCATAAGCTTCTCATCAATTGTGTGTTTCTTGCGCCTTAGAGAGTAAGCTCAACAAGAAGGCTCAAATTCGCCTTCCACCATTTCCGCTCCTTTGTTGCTCTCGGCAGTTCTTTCACACCTTTTGGTGGCCTGATAGCCATAAGCTTCTCATGAATTGTGTGTTTCTTGCGCCTTAGAGAGTAAGCTCAACCAGAAGGCTCGAACCACAAGTCTAAGAATTGTTGTTCCTACTCGGAGTAAAATGCAAGGCATGTAATGAGGAATGAAAAGCCTGATACAATTTGAAAATAAGGCCGGCTGATCAATGGAGATGTCGTTTTTACACCATGAATGGTCACCCCTTCCCTAACTGCAGTTGTCATGTCTTCAACCATCTGGCTCCCTGTATGCTCAGTGGGGTTAACTGGCTGAACAGGGTACTTTGTTGAACAACCAGCTCGTTTGCTTTCTGTAAACACCAGTTACACCCAAAATCATCGTTAAATTGAGTGGCACCTTGCATTTGTGCCCTGGCAACCGAGTGAACTGCACAACAAATGCAATAAGCTTTATATGTCTGAAGTTGCCGCTTTCACTCCAAGACAAAGCCATTTTCGCTAAGCTGGCTCATTTGCTTGACAAATGTGCTCTAAAAAAGCTCCATGTTTGGTTTCTCCTTCGAGAACTACAATGCTGCAAGCACGAGTTTTGACATCCTCTGTTCAGGCCGGAACCTCATTTACAATTAACTGAATGGGACAAATGTGCCACTTGACTTGAAAAGCGGTGTACCATCAGCATTTAATGTGACGGCGATTCTCGCGAAGAACATCACACTATTCGATTCGAATCGAATAGTGCCGAATAGTGGCCGAAAATGTCGAATATCGAATCGAATATCGAATACCAAAATTTTGTTGAAAATTGAGAGAAAGAATTAAAAAATGCAATCGGCTCATGACCTCAAGCACATAACGCGGTGATTCACTGCCGCCAAAAGACTACAAACTGTCACGCAGAAACAAAGCTGTTCCGCATGACATTGCTTCAAGCTTTCTCGCCGTGATGTTATGGTGTTTCCTGCAGTTGAAAACATGCGCTCACTGGGCGCCTCAGTAGCAAAGATAGGAAGGTATCGCAAAGCAATTTTGCCGACACCTGAATAAAGTGGAGCTCTATGCACTGTCCACTAGATCAAAAGATCATGCTTTCTTGGGGTCAGGAGCTCGTTCAAGTATTGTTGACCCTCTTGAGTGTAAGGTCTGAGCTCAGTACTGGTTATTTTTTAACTCAAGTAGTTTGACAAACTCCTATATTGTTCTCTGGCCTTTTCTGTTGGAGCCATGATACGCGGAAATTACATAATCTCTTTTAAAATTAACATGCGCTCACTTTTCAACCAGTATATCGGTTAAAGTTATAACAGAAGGCCTTCTGTAACGACGTTAGCGCTAGTTTTAACCACCCCACCCTAACCAAATTGCGCCATTGGCCTTTGTCGCGCTTTAGATATTCGTCCAGTTGAATTATTCGAAAGTTCGAAAACTAGCTATTCGAAAGTCAAATCGAATTATTCGATTAAGTATTATTCCATTCGAATTCGAAACTCGAATATTCGCACGCCCCTAGTTGTTACAGCAAAAGGAAACAATGAATATTGCAATACGCCATCAATCAAAAAGTAAAGTCTATATTGAGGAGGTGGTCAACAGTGCTCTCTCAATGTAATGAAAAGTACAATATGCACAGAGAAAAAATTTGGAGCTTACAACATTGCACATGTTGCCGATTGTCAAATAATGCAAGAAATGACAGTGGCTAACTGATAGCAGCTACTCAAATTTTGTTTGCACTGAGGTGCTCTTGATTGATTGGAGTAGGCACAAGAGTACACACTGACAACATGAAATCCTCTTTGTCACTCAGTTGTGTTTGACCCCTAAAGATTTTCTGCATTACATTTTTTAACCCTTTCAGGGTCGAATTTTTTTCGCGAAATGCGTGCCAAAAATGTGTACTTTTTTTTATTGTTGAAATAAATTCTTCAGACCATTCTATTGAAGAAAAAAAATTGTCTAAAATGATTTTTCGTGACCCTAAAGTGACAAAAAATCATTTTGTGTTACATACACATGGTGTATTCATAGTAACATCAAGCAAAACCCTAAACAAAAACACTTTTACGATGTCTTATAAATAAAAATTATGCATCATAATAAACATAGCTCACAGACATACAAAAATAAGCGCACCAGAGTACTTTTCCGGTGAAAAAATCTTTCTCTAAAACTAAACTCTCGGGTATTGTCACGTTTGATCTGATCCGGATCGTCTCACCGCGCACGCTTTCAAGATGTCGCTCCTTCATCATCATCCGAGTCTGAACTCGTAAGTAAATCCTCACGTGACGAACTAACGTCCAATGAATCAGATCCGGCACTTGGGGAATAGTCCACATCGGAAGAATCTGCGCTCGACTCCCTAGCACCATAGCAACCGGCGCAAGCTTCCGCAGCGTAGGCGAACTGCGTGAGTGAGCGCACGGAAGAAAACTGTGTGGTTGTGCGCCCGTCCGGAAAGCAAAATGAGGGAAAAAGCTATAATGATCCTTCGTCTTATCGCCAACGAGACGGAGTTAGCTTTTCAGAGTTCCCTAAACAGGAAACTCAACCACAGCGGCAAGGTTTTGTGTAATTTAGCTCTTCCCGAAACAGATTTAATCGCGCCGAGAAGCAATAAACGAGAGAGTCACAGGCGGTCACCCTTTGAGAGATTAATAATCAGACAGCCGTCAGATTTGCGGGCGCGAGAAGCGATAACCAACCGAAGGACGAAACCGAAACCAGCCACACGGCATGCGCGTTCAGGTGTGCAAGCTAAAGCCGCCGCGTCGCTTTGGAAAGCAAAAAAGCAACAGAGAGACATCAGCGCGTGAAAGAAATTCCACGTGTTCCGAAGTGTGGCAGCACATGTCAAGCAAGAGAAGTGATCGAAAAAGGCGCGAGTTTTAAACCAGCCGAACCGCGAACGCGCTCTGGTGCGCAATTGGTTGCCGAATCGCCGCTTTGCAAAGCAAAAAAAAATTAACAACGGAGAAACATCGGTGCATGAAAAAAATTCCACGTGTTCCTGGAAGTGCGGCAGCACACGCCAAAAAGAGAGAAATGATCGAAAAAAAGCACGTGTTTTAAAGATAAAGGCCGTGCCGTACATGTACGGTGAAAACCATTTGGGCACTGTTAGGTGCTGCCATACATGTACGGCGAAAACCATCAAAGGATTAAGGCTTAGTAGTAGAGAAGCTGCACTTTGAACTGCTTTCCAGATAGACCACCCTATTGGCAAGTCGGGGGCCATACTCGGTGAGCATACAGCTTACTCTAAAGTAAAGCGACTGCAGTCATGCAGCACAAATGCCGGTCACTTATAGCTAGCTATCCCAAATGTGCTGTAGGTGCCACCTTGAAAACTTCGCACATTTTCTACTCGTGCGTGTACGCAACAACAGTGGCTCTCCGAGCAGTGTGAATTGAAATAGCCACATTTGCGTTAACCTCTCTTTCTGGAGATTGCAACTCGATTGTCTGCAATGTGACGCTTTCAAATGTGAACATGATTGCTTATCATCAATATTCATTGTGAGCACCCGCTCACCTCTAATGTAATGCATGACATTTATGCATAACATGAACACAGGTTGACATACCTTTAAATTAATGCATATCACGTTGTTTGCCGTTGCAACGTGGTTCGTAACAATGGCTTTCACATGGCGCCTCCTTTGCATCATGTTGTCGTCCTCATTTTTCCGAGGGAATATTCTGAACCAAAATACTTTCTCTGCCACGAGGGATGCACATTCTAGGACATGCTGCGCAGTAAACACTAAAAAGCTTGGCTCACATTGCTCACTAGTCACGACTACAAACATACAGGGAGGTCATTTTGACAATACATGTTTCTCGCAAAAAAGCCTATGACTGAAAGACTATTGTCGTTCTCGCGCGCAAACTTTGCGTGGTGGGGGAAATACTTTGCTGGAGCTGTAATGACACTGTTGCAACTAATTAACAAAAGCTCCTTGATTATATTTTTAATTATTTACTTCAGGTCAGGTGTTTACATTACAAAGTCGTAGTCCGTGCCAATCTATGGCATGCCCATTTTTTAGAAAATGCGATAGTTGCACGTAGTTATATATATATAAGTCAACAAATTTAAAGGGCGATGTCGAAACTGACTGCGCACGAAGCGCGACCATTGTGTGACGTCAGACTGGAACTACCTGTGACAAGGAAGTGACGAAATTTTAATCAAGGCGCGCCATGGTCGTATCCTTTTGTGAAAAGGGGCAAGTCATCGCTAGTGCACCAGCAGATCGCCTTGCCTTTGTGTGTGGTGTTTGGTGCTTTATTCTTTCCATCTGTGCACAAGGAAATCGCAATATCAACCTTTTCTCTTTCTCAGTGATGTGATAGCTGTGCCAATTGCGCCAAACTGCACCAAGAGGTGAAACCTGCTACATCCTGCTACATCTTTGCAAAATTTCAATATTTGCACCAAGCACGCGCCAAGATGTCGTTTTTGCATTATTTCGGCGAGAAACATGACGGCAGGCGCTCTAAATCCATAGGTTACCACTGTAATTTTAAATGGTCATCGCAGTAGACAGGAAAGTGCTATGCAGTTGAAGTAGTTGCTGGGCGCTTGCTTTCCAAACAATTTCAACTCGCCCATACTGCGAAACTGTGTTAGTTTTCTGTTACTACTAGACCATACCGTGAGATAACATTATTGAGTTCAATAAAATAGTTTCTAACCCTTATGGATACAGTCAGAGAAAAGTAATAATGACCTAGTTGTTCTTGTACGGCAGTCTTACTTGACTGACTGTATTGATTACAGTAATTTAGTTCGTGTATGTAGAACTGACCGTTTACTTAATTTGTATTTTTTAATTTGTAGTGCTATGTGTCGTAGTTAATTTCTAAAATATTTCATGCAGGGTGGCTAAGTGTCAAGGCCATGCAATGGGTAGATTCTACCAACAATACCACGTGCTATACACAGTGACTGTTACTTCCATGAGAAGGCATGGTATCAAAGTCTTCCGGTATATCTCGGCTGGGCTTCTCGACCTTGGCGAGTATACATGTCACACAGCTTGTCAAATGTAGATACCTACTCCCCCCTCCCTTTCACCACAAATTTTGTCAAGCGCACAATAAATAACAGGAACAAAGGACCAGTTACTAAACATTGTTCTTCATTAACCGCTCATCAACCAGGACCCTAACGATTATGTACATAAAGCACAGCAGCAGAAATTTGTCCACACAATGAAGGACTAGGTTGTACTAAAAGCACAATCGTAATAAAATTTTTTGGGGAAAATAAATAGAAGGCATGAAAAATTGACAGATTGTGCTTTCAGTATTGTATGTAAAGCATCAGGGAAAGCCAGTCATTTACAAATAAAGGAATTCTTGGGAAGTGTTAGGTGGCTTGAGCTGACTTGGGGATTTCTGCAGAAAAGTGAAGAGCAGTGGCCTGATTTCATGTTTCGAAGTACTCCAAATGAACACGCATGTATGTGTGCATAAATGGATTTCCTTTGACATGTGGCGCAACAGCTCCGGCTTAGAGATGAGTGTTAGCGGCCGAAAATGTGCGGCAAGTAACTGCTCCAAATGGTTGTTATGCTGCTCCAAAGTGTGATTTTAGTTGCTCCAGAAGCTGCGCCGAAATTCCTTTGGTCAATCACATCACTGCTTTCTGTGAAGCATAAAAGTCAGGGCCAGATGCTGCTTCTTCTTGCAGACAAGCAGGCTAGATTTTCACGCCTCTTTATAGTTTGAGAAAAAAACAGATGAGCACCACCCATCGCACGCAAAGAATAAGCTGTCTATTTGCATATTTCAGAGTGGTTGCCGATTTCTCTGGCCAGATTCTGCTTCGGCGTGCCTTCATTCAAAATTTCGTCACTTCTCTGTCATAGGCTGTTCCGGCGTTACGTAACAGAGAGATAGCACCTAATGCGGGCCGGGAGCAATCAGTTTCGATTTCGCTCTTGCAATTCGACGACTATCTCGAAAGCTTTTGTGATTTCTAAAAAAAAAATGGGTATGCTATAAATTATGCACTGCAACTATCAGATAGAAACAACTGCACGCATGTCAATAATTTAAAAACTGAAATAACAAGTTTTTCTTTATTAATAACAAAGGTATAGTATCATGCTTCAATGCAACTTTCGTAATGAAACATTTTCTGTCATAACCACAATTCTTTTCGTGCAACTCCCTTAACGCACAGCTACCTCGATCGGCTTCCAACTCCCCTCCATCATGTCAACTAAGGATCTGCCTTGCCGAGAACACATGTACTAATGCGACGAAAAGAAACGCAAACAGTGCTGAGTGTGCTTTCCCAGTGCCGTGCTCGATTGGCCGATGACAAGCACACGCGAGGCAATAGCACTGGCCGGATCTAGGTTCTAGCGCTACGGTGATGCCGCCTGAGAGCACAGATTCACCTAGCGACAGTCAAGGCATGTCAAGGTTGGACTGCCACCGCTGTTTTCATTTCTTTTCGTAGCGACAGTCTAATACATTTTAAAA
This sequence comes from Rhipicephalus appendiculatus, assembly GCA_030522465.1. NCBI lineage: Eukaryota > Metazoa > Arthropoda > Arachnida > Ixodida > Ixodidae > Rhipicephalus > Rhipicephalus appendiculatus. Next base: position 10,614 of record JALIZH010018967.1, read on the forward strand.
AGCTGCACAGTATGCATACTGTATGCTACTATGCCTAAAAATATTGACGTAATGAGAGCATGCCGGCAAGCACGCATAGCATACGCACCGAACAACGTAAGCACGCTTGCACTGGCAGCAGTGCCAATGTAGCACGTTTAATCGCACCTGCTGCTAATCTAAGTCACTAGAGCACTTCTTTTTTCAAAGCCGACACAACAACAAAATGAATTCGCCTTTGTAAAAGGGGCACTACACGTCATAAGATGCATGCGCGCATTCATGACAGGCATGCACATTCTCAACCCTAATAAGATCAAACACTATTAACTGGCCTGCCTTTCATCGTTTCAGCCTTGGATCGTATGTATGATTTGCGGCTGTTTCTACAGATGACTGGAATGGTAACGTGCCTTTATTTTATCGGCGATTTCCTCTTCAGAGCTCGTTGTTGAAAGGTCGTTTCCGCTCCCATGTACACTCAAACCTCTTTATAACAAAGATGCATCTTACACAAAAATAAGTTCCTTATATCCAAAAATTCGTTATAAAGGTATATTCCTAGCACTATACCTGTTGCAAGAGTATTCTTCGTTTACTTCGTTATAACCGATATTTCGTTATATCCGGGTTCGTTATATCGAGGTTTGAGTGTATAACAATGAAGTCTTCTCCGGGTATGAGACGGCGAATGTGGTGCTCCAGTCCAGAGGCACATGAACCTCCAAAACTGAAGGTGCAAGTGCAACCGTTTCTTCCCAAGTACAACCGCATCTCATTCAAAAACTTCATTTGGCTGTCGCCAATTATACATCCACGCAGAACAGCCATGTCAACGCTATATGTGAAGACAACCTTGCGACACCTAAAAGCACGACTGCATGAAGCTGCAGTGCCTGCACGCTGCTTTCAAGGAAGCAATGGAGAGCACGTGCTGGGCACGATGATGATAGTTACGGGTCCCCCCTGTTGACGCCGTGTGGTGGCTGCAACAGTTTCTTCCTAAGTACAGCCACATCTCATTCAAAAACTTCATTTGGGTGTCGCCAATTACATATCCCCTGAGAACAGCCATGCCAACGCTATATCTGAAGACGACCTTGCAAAGTGAAGGCTCGATGAATCGGCTGCCAGGTGCATGCATTAAGATCATTATATACACTGGAGGCATTGCCAAAGAGTGCTAACGATAGTGAAGACTGTTCTATTGCAGTGACGTGGGCAACAGCCACATGCTTGTGGCAGTGTTCTGAGCAAGAGAACGAAGTGGCACGACAATTTATCAGATTTATTCAGGTGTGCAAGGTCCACTGGTTCTGGAATCCGCAGTTCAGCAGGAGCACCTCAAGTAATCTCTGGAGAAAAGAAAGGCCTGTTTGTCCGTGAGGTGTAAGCACAACTGCTATTGCTGTCAAGTGCAGCAGCAGGCCCCCCATCCGCCACCTGTGGACCGCGCTCTCTAGCAGGCGGGTACTGCGTAGAGTCCCGTTGCATAGCCTGTTCGTCCAGCTGTTCGTCCAGGGAAGGCGTTTGATGTGGCACAACACACTGATACGAAAGGGAATGAAATGCAAAAGATACACATCAATGGCACCCCTGCTGCTGCCACCAGGATGTTAAGTAGCGTGAGCACTTGCGGCTGCAACAATAGAAAAAGGATAGCAGAACACGAGCAAACAGCAAAACAAAAAACACTACCAAAAATATTATCGAAATGCACGAAGAAACCACACTCTAAAACAACAGGCAATAGTCGAATACCTCATATAGTGGAGGCCATACGGCTTTTAACTAAAGCAAATGTATTTACAGCACACATTGATTTTGCAGTCATGACCTGTGCACGCAACATTTATAGCTGGCCTGTTCGAACACTTGTGCACCCACATGCCCAAAGCCCACAGCTGCAAAGATGCTCATACAGGCAGTAGTCGGTGACTACAGAATGCAAACCATTACGGATTCGAGGAGCAGGGAACCCGAATAATCATAGGCACCAGCTATCTCATCCTAGCGCCGTGGTGCCAACAAAACAGTGGGAGCCTCCCTCGAATGACTAAATGGCGGTATCCTAAAGTTGTTTGAGCCGTAGGTTAAAATAAGCTCATCGAAAATTGTGCAAAGTCTGCCTAGTAGGACACAGCGTTTATCTGACGGCACCTGGTCAAGCATATACCTGAACTGCATCAGCATGACTTGGCTTTTGGTCAAATCACAAACTTGGGGAAGGGGATAGGCCGGTGGTGGTGGTGTGCGTTCCACCAATTTCAAAGCGCACATAGCCACTATCACCTCCGCTGGGCTCTTTGGTGGAAACACCCCTCGCTTCTTTCTTGACAGTGGTGTCTCACATGATTCAGCTTGTTGGTCGCCATTTGTCCGCGGCTGTTTAGCTGGATTGGCACCCGTCGCGTGTGAGCCGGCCTGTATAAGAAATGGTATCAGTTCTTTTTATCGCAGTAACACTGTATTCATGATCGGCAGAGACGTAATTACAAAATAGATGCATCTGTGAACATTACCTTGCCATTTCAGAAGCGGAAGTCGGTGATCACCCTGGTTCACGCTCACCATCCCAATCGGAGTCCGGGTCAGGGACATGCAAGGACACTTCCCCGGGAGGGATTCGTGCCCTTGCTGTGGTGATTCGCTATCATCGGCTTTTGGCCCACTGCGCGACTCCTCCAGGTGTTTTCTCACAATGGATTCGAGTATGTGTGCGTCACGTGCCAAGAAGGCAGCCTTCTAAAATCTCTGAAGCAATTGTGAACAGTAGGGAAACTTAATGGACAAAAAGTTGTTGGGGTCTCGGCACATGTATGTTAGGCACAGTACTTCACATTGAGACGATCGAGACCAATTGAGCAGAATTGTTCTCCAATTCTTAGGTGTGTTTCTATGTCATTGGTCAAGTTGGTAGTGTGTCAGCAGGGGTGGAAGAGCTGTGCAAAGTGCGCCATTCTGTGCCAAGCTGTGCATAAACGGCAATTAGCGTGTACGCAAATTTAGCTGAGTCTTATCGACTGATCAACACGCGTTAGATACACAAAGGACGCAGTGGCATTCAGTCATTCATACACCGTGTAGTTCTGTCGCATCTTATTTCAATTCATGCATGGTGCACGCACCATGTGTGAACTTAACACCATGCATGAATATTGCGCCACGTAAACAAAATGTGTGAATCTTGTTAAGGTGGCATTTGTGTGCCGACCTCATTATGCGACTATCTTTTGACTGCCAAGCTGTTAGTCAAACTATAAAGACTGCAGTGGTGCTGCAAAAAACTGGCCCCCCCTGTTGCCGAGCAGCCGCCGAGCACAGCGGCACAGCACGCGCTCTGCGATTGAGACCGTCAAACCATAAAAACTAAAAAAAAAAATTAAAAAAATAAAATCAGTTTCACCACAAGGGCAAAACAGTGAATGCAATAGCAACAAATTATAAGGTTCAGGGTTCATGCGGGTCCTTCAAACCCTTGAAAACCCTTGAATTTGAAAAGTTCGTTTTCAAGGCCTTGAAGGTGCTGGAATTTTTTTCAAATTTCCTTTTTTTTATTATTTTCAATAAACATTGTCGCACATTTCACAGCATACTACTTGTGATGCCATGAATGTAGCAGGTGGCATATGTAATGTGCCCATCACAAAAGAATTGAGAACATCAGTAGCTTCTGCGAGGAACCAACACCGTGCATTTTTGGAAACTGCAAAGGCAGGAGCAGGTAAATGAGAAACAAAAAGAAATGTTGCATTGAGGAGGAGGTCGAAATGCTTACAAAAAATGTTAAAAAACTTGAAGCCGCTGTTAAGGAATTAACAGCTACAGCAGACTCGTATGCAGAAAAGGCAGAGGCAACTAGCGACCTGAGGTGCATCATCAAGTCAAACACTCCTGGGAAGGCTGCCAAGACTAAGCAGCAGGAGATAGTGGACATGGATAGGGAAATTCAGGAAAAGTGATAACTGGAATACTGAAATTCAGGAATACTGAGTGATTATCCATGCAACTCCTAGAAACTATGATTGAAAGTTGTCTAGAAAGAAAATGTAATTGGAGCCATGGTTTCGATGTCTGCTCCATCGACGTTACCCTTTTTTCGATGAATTCTAGTTATTTCAAACCTCCATCCTCGCCTGAAGATGTGTTAATTGGGTTTCTAACAGACAATGTGGTCCTTGAAAATTCACAGGCAGAGCCTTGAAAGTCCTTGAAAACCCTTGAATTTTTGTAAAGTAAACGAGCATGAACCCTGAACCTTGTACCGTATTTATTCGAATATAAGGCTAGGTTTTTTGTTTAAAACCACGGCCTCAAAGTCTACCCCCGCCTTATATTCAACGTAAACATCGGTTATTGCTTCAGTGCTAGGAAAGGCATACCATTATTTTCTTTGGATGAAAATGTAAATAATTCCAAATATTTAACGTCGTAATGCTATTACATGTTTGCGAAGTAGCCAAATAGGTCATTGTCAGCGAGAACTAAAAAAAAAAGAAAGAAGAAAAAGATCTGACAGCAGTTACCTCTGCCAAGACAACGTCCGAGAACGTCGCGGGCTTGGAGATCAGCAACGGCGCGTCGTGGGAAGTCATAAAAAAGCCAAAAACAGCCAGCGAAAATCCAGTGTTGCAATCCACAAGCTGAGTTCTGGTGTAGTTCCGGCCACTTCTCTGTGTGCTTGCTTGTCTGTTGTGTTCTCTTGCTGGTGTGTGTGTAGCCTCCCGTGATGTTTGTTCGGGACCTTTCCGTCATCACTAGTGGTCATGGCAAGTCGTCGTCATTATGATGCAGCCTTCAAAAGAAAAGTGATCACCAATGCCGAAGCTCTAGGCAACAGCACTGCAGGTCGGAAGTACGGCGTCCCAGAAAACAACGTGCGTCGTTGGATAAAGGAGAAGGGGGCCATTTTGCCTGCACTGCAACGCGGAAAGCGTTCCGAGGACTGCGCATGGGTGTGTTGCCCCATGCGCGGTAATCGCAACATCCAACAATATATTTATACACTACAACTGCAGTGGATTTCGAGCAGTAGAATGTCAGTATGAGGAACAAAACTTTTGTTTGTTGCAGTCTACACAATCACTACATCACAACGCTTTGCGCACATTGAAGGCGAACAAAACAGGCACGCGTTGTATTTTCGTTTAAAAAAAAAGGCTGAGTTTCCTTCAGTGCTCAGCGATATTCACGCGTGATTGCTATGAAAATCTACATACCTGATGCCAAATAACGCAGCGTCAGTTGCAGGCGAGTGCTCGAGGGCACTAAGCACGGCGAGCGTCTTGCTGGGGTTTATATTGGTGGTTGAAGGAACGGTGGTGCTACCAGATGAACATAGCATGCCCGGAATCCAAGGTGTCAGCTGATTACCGCGAAGCGACCGAGGGGATAGTGAAGCTGTAGGGACCGAGCTGGCGCAGCTCGTCATGGCAAGGTGGTGCATTCACAAACAGCTGGTTAGCGCTGATTGGTAGTGGAATCCGAGCAGGCTGGTCAAAGGTCTGCATTAGCTTCAGGGTCCAGGCAAGCACGGGGAAGTTTCGTTTACACACCCAGCAAGTTCTTGATCAAATCAGCCCCTCCATAGTCGCACGGCATGCCTCATGCACTGAGGGAACCCCTCCGTGCAGCCAGGGAGAGGATATCTCGAACACCTTGGAAGTACTGACCAGGCAGCACACCGACGTTGGTCCGATCTTGGTCCGACGTCTACAAACATCGGCACCAACGTTGGACCGGCACCAGCATTTTGGTCAAGCGCAACATCTTCCAACGTCGGGCCGGTGTTTAAGCCGACGTAGGGCCGACGTTCTGCCGTGGTATTTGCCGATATGCATCCAACACCGGGCGGCTGTAGATATGCCGACAAAGGGCCATCGTATCGCCGATGTAGTTGCCGATGTATGTCCAGCATCGGGCCATTCCAGGGCCATATTGCAGCATATCCAATGCCATTATTACGCCGATGTTCGCTGTACGACGAATATTGGCTTTCAGTGGCTTGTTGATATGTAACCATTATTAATAGGGATCTTTAGCCAGCGGCATTTTTTTTACCTGAACACAATACAATCTGCCTCAAGGACCTGGTCTTTCAGCTCAGAAGCCCTGTATGAGCTCTGTGGTGCAGTATTCTTGGGGCCACAGAAAATTTCATGCTAGGCTGTGGATACTTGTTGCACCATGGTTGTAAAACAATTACTCATTCTTTATTTTTACAACTCATTCCCTTTTCCACAAGTTGGGCATCAAACTGAATGAAGTTTAGTTCACGTACCCGCCTACCTATCTTCCATTCTCCGTTTTGTGATAGCGAGTGCCTTTTGTTCTGTAACACCACATAGCAGCTGGAAAAAAAATTTTTACTGTAATAAATGCTGAAAGCATACGTCACACACATGCAATTGATAAATGAGAATACTGAAACAGTTTTTAAACCAAAACCTGTGTCCGTAGTAGGGATGTAGGCCCACTCTGCTAGATTTTGTCGGAGTGTGACAGGAAATCCACAAGTGTACGAAATTACTCAGTTAGGTGGAACGATGGAAGGTACAGCTTGCCCACTTGTAAACAACAGTGATCGTGCTTCTGAATCAAGTCTGGCAATCGGCATAAGCCAGTTGAGCAGTGCCTGGGGGGCACCACCTATGGAATCTTCAGACCATTTTTTTTGTATTTATTACATACAAAAAAAATTTGCAAAAAATATTCACAATAATTACACTAATTGCAAAGCTTCTGAGGCGCAGGAGGAGCGGGCCTCAGAGGAGTGGGGAAGGAGGCAGGAGGCTTGGAGGTTGGCCAGGTCAGGTGATGTGAGGGCTAAGCGTGAGGGCTGAGGCGTGAAGGCGGAGGCGTCCACGAACAAGATAACGACTTTATTAAGCCATCATGGCGCGCAGTAAGAAAGCGTGACCGTCCGTCGCGGCGGCGGTAGCGAGAGAGAGTGAGTGTCCCGGCCCTCACTTGGGCTTGGTGTTGTATCGGCGTAACAGTGCCGTAGGCGGCGCTAGTGATGAGCTGGGTATTGTGGGCGCTCACAGTGAAGGCCCCTACTGCAGACCCATGGCAGGTGGAGCCAAGAGGGCATGTTGGCGGTGGTGGGGCCGCCAAGGCCCTGGTTGCAGTGGCTGGGCAAGAAGCCAGCTACTGTGGGCAGCCGATGATCCCTGCTCGGACAGCAAGGATCATCGGGCTGCTCCACAACGAATGCTTCCTTGAAGCGCCGCTTCCTGTCCCCGCAGTGGTCACCAGACCTCGACAGCCACCTCTTTATGAAGCTCTGCGCTTCTGAAATGTCACAGCCGGCCTTTTTGCAGATGACATCTGTATACAAGAATATAAAGACCATAGTATACACAAGCACTGCAGTGCAAACAATGCACACAAGTACACACACATAAAACAATGACCAAGAAAGTCTTAACTGTTACGAATCTGCAGAGCCTCAGATTTATGAAGGCTCGCTTTCCCTTCCTGCCATGAAGGCTGTAGAGCACTTGCACATCATGTGCCATCACAGCCTTCGTGGCATTTGCTCCCACTTCTCGAAGGCCCTTGCCCCCGATCTGCATGAGGTGCTTGCACCGTAAAAAATGCAAGCAGCAGACATGGGGTAAATTCAAACTGTACATCGAAATGTTTTCATGATAAAAATCTGCAGGGAGAGCTAATTGTCATAAAGGAGCGACTTTTGGAGATCATAACATTTCAATTTTTTATGGCAGCTTCAACTCACTTGACATAAAATGTGTTGCCACATCAGCCCTAACAATAAGCAAGCTAAGGAGGTTACCAAGAGGGTGTTAGAACCTTTCAGTGTCCTTCTCCGATATGCATGTGTCCTTCTCCTTCGCTGTTATGAAATGAATTACAACACAGACATAACCCCTTGGAAAATACTTATTCTAGCCATGAACTAGTATAATTACTCTATGCTGCTCTAAGGCATGCCAGTACTTTTCCTTCCAAGGTTTCCCTATTGCAAAACCCAGCGCCGCTGGGTACCAGCGTCCAGTGCCATGCCGGATTATGGGCCCAGTATCGCGCTGGATACTGGGACGCTGGAGCGGCATTTTACTGGGAGGCACTGGTACTCCCGCGCAATGCGGCTCTACAGCGTTGAAATAGCGGTGCCTATGTGCCATAAATAAATATATTAGTGCAAGAAGTGATATAGAACGCATTAACGCAATAAAAAAAACAGAAAAAAAAGCCATATGAAAAAAAAAAAAGTCTCCGGCAGGAGGATTCGAACTTGCCACCTCCCGATTCCGAACTCAGTGTTCTACCAACTACGCCACGCCGGAACATGCTTAACTGGGCGTAAAACAACTATTTAACCAACAAATACACGGTTCAGCTTCATGTTTACATGTCGCACAGTCACGATAGACGCGATGTTCCTTTCCAAATAACAACTGCGTCTTTATTAGACACAAACGAACGGCGGCCGGTACCGAATGACATGCCGATAATGGCAAGAGCGCTAAGTTTCTTTAAGAATTCACATGTTAACTACGAAAAATATGAAATACACGTAGAGCAGGCACTGTTTGCTGGCTGTTACTGCCGATTCTCGCTCTTGCTACTGGTCAACATTTACAGAGGTTTTATGATGACTAGTTAGATAAACAGGTGCGTACATGATTGAGTATTGAGTAGTGTCATCGCGCAAGCGACGATACGCCAGTACAGCGGACGTGCCAGTGTACAGATTTGCAGTTCTATCGATACCTATAACTAAGAAACCGCCCAACTAAATAAAAATACAATTCGGTAAAGGAGTATGTCACTATGTTAGTTCACTAAGGCGTACCAAATTACCGACTGAAAATTATGCGTTCTTACATAAGAGTCACGAGAAGTACCGGCTAGCGCGGCCGGCAGCTTTCGGTGACAGCTTGTGCGCGTTGCTGAAAGCGCGTCGCTTCGATGGTCATCGCTCCTTGTGCGGACACCGTACACAAGGAAAAATGGTTCATTTAGGTTAACGAATATCCAAACTGTACTTTACAGTCATCCTTAGGCTTTAGAATTGCGTGTACTTAAAGCGCGAAGCGCCGGTAACATGTAGACGGACACGGCCGGCACACTAGGGCCTAACGCTCGCTGGGAGTCTCGCTGGGTAGGACCGGTCTCGGCGCAGCGCAGTTGCGATGGTTGAAGTTTCTGCATTCAAGCTTCGGAACCTTTATAATGGTTAACTAAAGTTCAGCGGAAGTAAGTGGAAGGGCAAACAGTGCCAGAGATGCGTTTCCGGTGTGGTGATATCGAACGGCGGCTGTTTTTCTGGCCTCCGTTGGGTGGGGTTGCGAAGCCAGAGCTGAATTTCTTCTCGCCAACTGTGCGGCGATGTAACGATTTGCTCTTTCTGGTAGGACCGGCGCCTCCAGACTTATAAACACTGCAAAATGGAATCATTACAACAACCAATCCCTGATGCCAGACTGGTATATGTGCGCGCATGCACAAAACGTGCATTCATCGCTGCTACGTGCTCCGCAAGAATTAACGCCGTTATTGAATCTGGGTGAATAGGAAAAAAAAAGTCAAGCTAAAAAGGAAAATAATCAGCGTTGGCTCCTTTGTGTTATTAACGCATTTTTTTCTGCCTTCCAAATTGAAAAATAAAAATGACGGTGATTTCGCATATATATCACATAATGTCTTGCGCTTATCATTCATTCTCTTTCCCTGCCAAGCTAGAAGTTGTGAAAATGTTTGGGACCTGTTAGCAGGCCCCTGGCCAAGGGAGGGGGGCTAGGGGCCCGGGCCTCCCCCTCGAAATTCGGATGGAAGGGGGTGTTTACCGAGGAAAAATAATAAAAATCGGGGTGTTTTTCAAGGCTTTCAACAAGTGCCCCCCCCCCCCCCCCCCGAAAAACATTGTTAGGCTACGGGCCTGCCTGTTAAGGTAGCATCCATTGGTACCATCGAATCAAACATTCTATATTCAAACATACCGAAACATTCCGCCGCATACACTACAGAAACTTGCATGCCGCACTGGAAGAAACAGTGCAGGCTCCAGTGTGCACCAGCGCACTCCAGTGAAAATTCCAGCGTTTCCAGCGCTTCCCAGTACGCGCCAGCGTCCACAGCGGCCAAGCTAGCGCCCCCTACCAGTGCGACCCAGCTCTTTCCCAGTGCGCTCACCGAAGTGCCAGTGAATCCCAGCGTGTACCAGTGTTCCCAGTGCGATCCAGCGCCAAAAACGTACTGGTATCACGCTGGGGGCGCTGGTTTTTGCAATAGGGTTAAGATGTCTTCAGCTGAATGTTGACCAGAGAAAGCTTCTACAGGTCAAAAACGATAACATATATGACTTTGAAGAGAAGCTTGGACATTTTCTTAAGCAATGCGTTGTAAGCAGAGCACGACAAGATAAATGCATTTAAATTGGCACATGATCAAGGCATATCAAGAGGCAATCTTAGAGCCACCAAATCTTGATCACAGACGAACTGATACGAAAATAATGTCTCATTAGGCGACGGTGAATTCCATGTCTTTTTTTTTTTCTTCTGCGATAGCCAGCAAAGGGTCATGCAGTATTTATTGCTTCAAAATCTGATAACAATAAACAAAGGAGCATTTTTCTTAACAGCTTAGCTTAAAAAAAAAACAGTGAAACGAAATCAGCTAGCACAAGGAGATCTTGGCACAAAGAGCCAAGAGGATCTAAAGAGAGGTATGCCACCAGTTCTACCAGTGCACAACCGTGTACCAGTGCAGAACCCTGTATGCAGTGGCATACAGGGTTCTGCAGTCCTGTGGCCGTTGTTACGTCAGCCAAACTGGCCGGTGTATAAACGTAAGCTTTGCATGAGGACCAAGTGGCAGTGCAGGCGCTGGCCGGGGGCGGGTACTTTGCGGACCATTGCAGGAGATGCTCGTGTTGCCCGTCCTACGAAAGAACCCCAGTGCTGCGCAGCTTCGCAGGGGGAGAATAACATTTCTGAAGCTCTGCATTAAAAAAGTTTATGCATGTGTTGGCAGTCCCTCACTGGCACTCTCTGACAAGGAGCTCTGACGAAGCACTGCTCTGTGCATTTGTATATGCGCTGCCGACAGTCTATCCACACTACCGCCGGGACAGTGCTGTCTTTGGTCGATCTCGCCGCCAATAAAGGTCAGCACAGTGCCGAAATGAAATAAAGCTAGTGCTTTATTTTATTCATTATTTAACAAGCATTCAAACTACACAGAGATTTCGAGCAAACTAAGAACATGCATCGACTACAGTGAATTGTGACCACAGTGGAAGTGCAATGTAGCAGGAGTTCAAATGCTTCACTGCACACATTTGTAGGCAGCAGCTTACATTTAGTCACATTTAGTGGAAGGCCTACGAAACGTTTAGTTGTTGAAAGCTGAAGCACGCCGTTTGGTGAAGGCTGGGCACAGATTTATGATTATTTTTTACAAGTGTTCAATCTGCACAATTCCACATCAACGGCAGCATGAATGTGCGCTTATCTTAAGAAGCAAGTTGTTCCTACCTAACCTTACCTTTAATAGATGGCAGTGGAACTGCCATTCTTACAAGAAGAGTGAAATTCTTTTTGGCAATCAGCACCTGGACATTTATGTGTTTGTTCATAAGTAAGCTGAATCTAGACAATATAAGCAATAAGCTGAAACTCTACACAGCACTAGTGCTGTGTGGAGTTTCAGCACTCGCATGGCTATGGCAGCCCTTTTAACAAAATGTGTGCCCTTTTCGACTCCCATGAGGTGATCCAGTTTTTCATCCACTGTCAACAATCCTTATGCACTCACTATCATCTTACCTGTCCATCGCTGGCGAACGAACAGGCTCGCACAGCGTCCGAGGGAGCAGTTCCACCAAGGGCGTCCGCTGCAAGGGCCGTGGGTGCCAGTGGCACCCAAGAACAGCCGTAGTATCTGTTGAACTGTTTTGCATTCAGCAGAGCAGCTCGTGCAGGAGAGTCGACACAGCAGCACACAATTTTCACAGCAGAGTGAACAACTCGCTCCGCGAATGACCATGTTAACTTCCCCAGACCTTGGAATTTGTCAACAAAGGCTTTTAAGAAAAGGTGAGCAGGTGGATGTTTTTTGCTGAACCAAACTGCTGCAATCAGGATGTTCCTCCAACGAAGAGGTACAGGCAACTCGTTCAGCGCGACTTGGATTGGCCATACCGAGCCTTTGCTGTATTTGAAGACTGGCGAGCCATCAGTGTTCAGAGTTAGTCAAATCACTCCACCCCATCTTGAACTCGTGATGCATTTTTTTGTACAGAACACCATCTGTTATGTCTCTGAATTCATCCGAGGAGGTTGATGCGAGCTTCTGCAAGTTACTGCCTACAATATTTCGCATTCTTTTCAGGAGCTGCTGCAACTGTATCTTGAGGTCCATCAGGATAAAGAAACTTCCTTTCTTCGGCAGTTCGGAGAGTGGAAACACCTGGCTGCAGATCCGACACAGCTGTTGATTGAGGCCATGGATTTCAGTAAAAAAATTGCACGTTGAGCAATACGCATGAACCTGAACCATTTTTGATTTCTGCAAATCCCAAAGTTTTCTAAACCCATATTTAGTAGATGGAAAAACCTGCTGGCCAAATATTGCATTGAGAAACTTCAACAAGCCATCTACTTGGGTCCATGGTAGTCCAGCTGCGACAACGAAAGTCAGTAACAGCAGTACCAACAGCAACGAAAGTCAGTATTTTGAACGGAAAACTTGGTATGTCTACACTTTCATATTTAAAGACCACTACAGCGAGAACTACGCGCAACACTCACAAACACACCCTACAACAAATTTTTGCCAAAACGGAGGCATCCAAACAGAGTTTTTTTCCCTGCACTGTTAACAGTCTACCAGAGTTCGTTTGTGAGGCAGACAATTTTGACGAAGTCCTTGAAGAACATTTGTCGTATTGAATATTGAATCATTGAAGCTGTTTTATTATTTGTCGTGCGAGTGTTGTTGCAAACTGTTGGTGCTGTTTTTTTTTTTTACTGCTTTTTTTTTTTCATTCCTTTGCTAAAAATTGTCCTAGCGACAGTGACATATTGCTTATGTTGCCGGTGTTATTATCAATTATTTCTATATTGTACTTTTTTTTGTTGTCTGTAATTCCATTCCTGCCTGGGCCAAGCTGGCCTGCAGTATCGTCAAATAAAATAAAATAATAAAATAAATCGACGCCCACTCTTACGCCGTAGATGTGTCGCAGTTACTTGTGCAGTACGTTGCCAGCTCTCACTCACGTTTCATTACTGCATCTGCGGGGTCTGTTTCGTGGTCGACAATACATGGTTACCTTTTCTCGACGTGATGCGCCGACTGGTTCGAGTTCGCGGTATTGGTTTGTGCGCCTAGCATCATGCACGGGGACGGAGGATCGAAAATGTGATTGCGGAGCTTCAGAGACTCGGCGCTGCTGTTTTGAATAAACAAAAGTGGAGTGCGAAAATTCACATTAAGATTGGTTCTCTCCGTTGGTTTTTGTTGAGTGCTCGTTTGTTTCAGAATCGATATCTTTCTCTGGCTCTTTTGCGTTGACCGATCAGCCGGTGGACTTGCGATGCGAAAGTAGCTATGCAAAGCGTGCATGACCTACCGAGTCGTAGGGTGCGTTCATCGTTTAGGAACCTCACATATACGTGCCATTTCGAGGCGACGGTTTACATGCTATTTCATGTGAATGTATACATCCGTGAGTGTAGCTCTCGCGAAGGAATAGCTTACGGTGGCACGCTAGTTCATACATTCGCTTGCTCGTTCTTTCAGCGATATAGTTCGTATGCCACAAGGTGCACTTTCGAAATATGGTTGGTGCATCTAAACACTTAACGAAACAAGCACAGCTGTTCGAATGTATCAACTATAGATGATGTACGGCTTCTGGGGCATTATTAAGGCGAAAGCAGTGGTCCCACTCTTGCGCCAAATGCGCCAAAGTGCGCCAATAGAGATTTGCTGCGCCATCCTGATAAAAAGAGCACAATTTTGCGCCTAAATGCGCAGTGGTGGGAAACCTGCGCCAATTGCGCCAATCTGCGCCAACTAGGAATTACTGCGCCATACTGCTCCAAAAGGGTCTTTTTTGTCAAATTTGCGCCATTTCTGCGCCATTTCTGCGCCATTAGGTGGTTTTGGAACCGAAAGTAATGTTGACAGCGCGCATCGTGAGCGGAAGCGCGTGATGGTCGTCATCTTGTGCACTTGCGCTGCTCAAGGAGTACTTCAACCTCCTTGGCACTGCTGCATTTACTGGCGCAACAATGTAGTGTTAGCCGACGCAATCTAATTCAATATCAGTGGCAACGCTGCAACGTTAGGTTTCCTCAAGCAATGCGCAATCCTCGATGCTCTAACGGTCCTGGCAGCGGACAGAGGTGCATTTTGGTTGTTGTCTAATAAAAGCGTGTAGTATGTTTACAACAGCGCCACAATTGTTGTGCCGTATGCGTGCGTTTATCGTGATAGCGTCAATGCAGCGAGGTTTCTTGGTGTACGACCCACAACGCTCAACTCCGCAAAGCGAGCTGCTATTTTGCTTCTACAATGCGGTGCGCGCTTGACGTGCCGCAGACAACGATCGGCTGCTAAAAGCGTGCAGCAGGCTTAAAGTGTGCAGCCGCATAAATCCGCATCATGCGGAAATGAAATGGCTGCCACCCCCATCAGGTGGAAGGCAACGTGACGTGGAAATTGAATGGATATTCACGTCTTGTGTAAAGCTTATCGAGTAGAAATCGTCTGAATATTGCATGAAGAGGAAATAAGATTGGCATGTATCTTACATAATTATTCTTGATGTGTGAACAAAATATAGCTTTTATAAGAAGCAAATGTGTTGAGAATTTAAGCTACTGAATTAACACCCTGGATGTCATAAACTGCGGTCAAACATTGCAAGGAAATAACGCAGTGTTGTAGTAAGAATTCAATAAAATTAGTGATCACATAAGGAAAGCACTTACATGCACATCGAAAGCAGCCCCAAAACTAAAATTTGTTTTATATGTTTCGTACGTTCGAGCTGTGTCAATTGCCATTCCTCTCTGTTCACAGTACTGAAATGAGGTGACCCTGCATCGTCATTTCACGAGTTGGATCTCACCCACAGGGCAAAACAAAGTGCAACAGGAATCTAAGAATGAAAACTTTATCCACAGATATTTACAGCTTTTGTCTCATTTCTTCAGCACCTTGAGAAGGTCGGCAAGGTGCCGATTCAAATTTCGGCAACGCTGCAATTCCGGTACACTGCTGCTGTGTACCCTCAGGTGTTCTTCGTAGGCAACTGCATACAAGAAATAATAAACACATATTATGTCAGATGCACGTGTAAGCAGCATAGTTCACATGTAGAAGAAATACACAGAATGATGCTAAAAAAGAAATGTACACACTGCTTTTTTTTTTGTGAGTGTATACAATAGGAAAGTGCATGAATGAGCTCTACCGCATGCAAGAAAATGTAATGTCATGCTTATCGCATGGAAAATACCTAGGTGGTTCTTACTATTTTCAACGGTATAGTACATCTAGCGAAACATCATTACATAAAACCTTGACCTTAAATGTTTAATGCCTATAAGCTTTACAGTTTGTCAGCAGTAATGGCAACTTGAACAACTTTGTAACATGACTACCTAATTTGTTTACGAAGGCTTGGGGAAGAGCTGTGGGAGGCTGCCATGTGCAGCTACAAGCCCACACTTCAGGAGGTTGTAAAGCAATTACTCATTCGTCATTTTTACTACTCATTCCCTTTTCCACAAGTTGGGCATCAAACTGAAGGAAGTTTAGTTCACGTACCCGCCTACCCATCTTCCATTCTACGTTTCGTGATAGTGAGTGCCTTTCGTTCTGTAACACCACATAGCAGCTGGCAAAAAATTTTTACTGAAATAAATGCTGAAAGCATACGTCACACACATGCAATTGATAAATGAGAATACTGAAACAGTTTTTAAACCAAAACCTGTGTCCGTGGTAGGGATGTAGGCCCACTCTGCTAGATTTTGTGGGAGTGTGACAGGAAATCCATAAGTCTAGGAAATTACTCGGTTAGGTGGAAGCGATGGAAGGTACAGCTTGCCCACTTGTAAACAACAGGGATCGTGCTTCTGAATCAAGTCTGGCAAGCAGCATAAGCCAGTTGAGCAGTGCCTGGGGGCACCTCCTATAGAATCTTCAGACCATTTTTTTTTTTGTATTTATTATATGCAAAAAAAAATTTGCAAAAAATATTTACAATAATTACACTCATTACAAAGCTTCTGAGGCGCAGGAGGAGCGGGCCTCAGAGGAGTGGGGAAGGAGGGAGGAGGCTCGGAGGTTGGCCAGGTCAGGTGAAGGTCCCTACTGCAGTACCATGGCAGGTGGCGCCAAGGGGGCACGTTGGCGATGGTGGGGCCGCCAAGGCCCTGGTCGTAGTGGCTGGGCAGGAAGCCAGCTACTGTGGGCAGCCGATGATCCCCGCTCGGACAGCAAGGATCATCGGTGTGCTCCACAACAAATGCTTCCTTGAAGCGCCGCTTCCTGCCCCCACAGCGGTCACCAGACCCCGGCAGCCACCTCTTTATGGAGCTCTGCGCGTTTCTGAAATGTCGCAGCCGGCCTTTTCGCAGATGACATCTGCATACAAGAATATAAAGACTTTAGTAGACACGAAGCACTGCAGTACAAACAATACACACAAGTACACACACATAAAACAATGACCAAGAAAGTCTTACCTGTTACCAATCTGCAGAGCCTCAGATTTATGAAGGCTCGCTTTCCTTTCCTGCCATGAAGGCTGTAGAGCACTTGCACATCATGTGCCATAACAGCCTTCAGGCATTTGCTCCTACTTCTCGTAGGCCCTTTCCCCCGATCTGCAGGAGGTGCTTGCTCTGTAAAAAAAAAATGCAAGAAGCAGACATAGGGTAAATTCAAACTGCACATCGAAATGTTGTCATGATAAAAATCTGCAGGGAGAGGAAATTGTCATAAAACAGCGATTTTTGGAGATCACAACATTTAAATTTTTTTTATGGCAACTTCAACTCACTTGACATAAAATGTGTTGTCACATCAGCCCTCACAATAAGCAAGCTAAGGAGGTTACCAAGAGGGTAGCGTGTTCAACCTTTCAGTGTCCTTCTCCGATATGCATGTGTCCTTCTCCTTCGCTGTTATGAAATGAATTACAACACAGACATAACCCCTTGGGAAATATTTATTCTAGCCATGAACTAGTATAATTACTCTATGCTGCTCCAAGGCATGCCAGTACCTTTTCTTCCAAGGTTTAAGATGTCTTCGGCTGAATGTTGACCAGAGAAAGCTTCTACAGGTCAAAAAACGATAACATATATGGACTTCGAAGAGAAGCTTGGACATTTTCTTAAGCAATGCGTTGTAAGCAGAGCGCGACAAGGTAAATGCATTTAAATTGGCACATGATCAAGGCATATCAAGAGGCAATCTTAGAGCCACCAAATCTTGATCACAGACGAAACTGATACGAAAATAAATGTCTCATTAGACGACGGTGAATTCCATTTGTCTTTTTTTTTTTCTTCTGCGATAGCCAGCAAAGGGTCATGCAATATTTATTGCTTAAAAATCTGATAACAATAAACCAAGCAGCATTTTTCTTAACGGGTTAGCTTAAAAAACAACAACAGTGAAAGGAAATCAGCTAGCACAAGGCAGGGTGAACTGCAGATCACAGCAGAGGCCTTTATCCCGCAGTTGACATGAACTAGGGTGATGAATGAACAAAATGAATGAGTGTCCGTTTTAAACAGCGTTTTCCTAGGCACTGCCCGTGGAACACACGATGTTGCCTACATCATCCGCTACTTCTCGCATTTCACTCGGACTTCACAGACCATAGTAAATGGTACAGTGGCTCATGCAAATTGCCTGACTAGTTTGTTTCCTGAGACACAGCATTTCAAAACAGCACTAAATTTCTGCATGTTACGTAGGCTTATTAAAAATAAAGGAAGTACACACCAAAGCAGCAGCCACAGCTTCTCTGCACAGCTGCTTCTGCGGCCTCCATCTCTTCACTTGTCCCAGCAGGCAGCCGGGGCAGTTCAGCAGGGGGCTGTGCTGGCTAGGCGTCCTGAGGTATGGAATGGCTCCCATCGAGAGTCTCCGAGACCACAACTCTCTCGGACAAAAGCCGTATGCGTGCCTCAACTGTCGCACATCCTGCAGAGTTTCTCACTGTTGCTGCTGCAGGCCCAGCTGAAATAAAAAAGGGCTTAACACACTGCCCTGCGGCACACCAGTGTTCACAGCCCGAAGACGCGCTGAGTTCCCCACCGACGAAGCATGTGCGGCCACTGAGGAATGCCTCCACGTCGCCAACATATTCCCACACACGCGCATGTCACGAAGGGCGTCCATGATGGTGGGGTGTGGGAGAGTCAAATGCACTGCGAACATCAAACAAGGCGAAGTAGCCTGCCTCACCACGGTGTTTGGCCTCCTCGAGGAGGCTGACGGCGTGGAGATCGAATCGGCCGTGGAGCGATGAGCCCAGGAAGCCGCTCTGCTCTTCCGCCAGGAAGTCGAGTGCAGCAGCAATCCTTTGGCGCCAAAGGGCCATGGCCGAACAGTTTCCCGGTGGCCGAAGTGAGCAAGCACGGGACGATGCGATGCTGGTTCCGCGCCGGCTTCCCCCGCTGGGTGATGGGTATGACAAGGGCTTCCTTCCACGAAGATGGCATCTCCTGTCGTCAGACGGCGTTGAAACCGTCCAAAAGTTGTGGAAGTTGGCCCCTGTCAAAGTTCCGCAGCATTTGGTATGTAATGCCATCACTGCCGGGCGCTGAGCGGTAGTTCCGGGTAATGCGAGCGCAAGAAGCTCTCCGATAGGTAAACTCCGCCGCTGGTAGCGCCGATCGTCGAAGGTTCGGCAGAGGCTGGACCAGCCGCGATCACGGCGTTGGTGGGCGTGGCGGCGACAAACCGCGTCGATGCGGTTGTAAACAGTCCAGTCCTCTGCCTTATCCGAGCGATCCGCTTTGCGCTGCACCAGTCGGCGAGCCGCTCGAAGGTTCAGGAGCTTGATATCCGGCGCTGGGGCGCCGGCCAGAACTCGACACACCGTCGTGGCAGCACTCGCGCACTCGGAGATGTGATGAAAAACGTCTCCCGCGACTGGCATTGTAGCACACAGTTCGCGGAAGCGCGGCCAATCCACTACACTGTAAGTTCGGGTGCGCTGTGATCGCGCGTGGGGTTCAAGGGTGATCGGGTAGTGATCCGAAACCCTGAGTGTCCGGAGCACGGCGCCACGAGTAGAAACAATCGTCCGAGATGAGTGAGAGATCAAGTGCGCTCCGCACAGCGCCGGGACGCACGAAAGTCGGGCGGCCATCGTTGAGTATGTGTGAAACCCGCAGTCAGCACGGCGTCCATCAGGGCTCTCCCTCTGGCGTTGACACGCTGGCCCGCGACGAACACACAAGATGATGTTAACCGAGGACACAGTGTTCGCTGCAATGTCCTCGATGGATATCTCCGGGTCAACACCAAAACCTTCACCAACACTAGTGTTAGTTGCCAAGACCTTGGCCTTGACTTTGATGTCGACTATGGTGTCAATACCGAGGAGAGTCTCTGTGTCACCGGCCGGGGTGGTGTCCACCGCGATCAGGTTGCGGCGGTGGTTCACGCGCACGCGATCTGTGGCGGGGAAGCCTGATAAAAAGGCCGTAATCGCGTCGCGCGATGCTGCCAAGAAGTGGGCCTTGTTGCCCACTGGTCGGAATATAACCATCCGTGCGCCTTCACCTGCTGCAGGGACTGGGGCCGCGGGTGTCTGGCCGTGCGAAACAAATCGGTGTGCGGCTGTCTGTCCGTGAGTTTTCTTCACTGGCGGCGGGTCTAGTGCGACGGCAGAGTTTGTGGATGCCCGTTTGGCGCGCACGGGCGTCGCGCAAACGTGCGTTACTGCCAGGAGGTGTGTGAGGCTTGCTCCCGCGGCGACATCCACAGTCACAACATTGCGAGCGAAGTTGAGACGCACGCAAAGGACGCTTTCAAAGGCTGCAAAATGCGCAGTGATGGCCGCCTCTGTGGCGGCACGGATACTGTTTTTTTTTTTATTTTCCGGCCGGTAGAGGATGGTCTGCTGGGCTGGAGGCTCGTGGCTCGCAGAGGGGCGCTGGTCTCTCTTCTTAAAAGCTGGGACCAGGGGCTCACAGAGTCTCGTGCTTTCCGAGGCTCCAGTAGATGGGAGGGCAGGATATTGGTCGGCCACTTCGCCCAAGACGCAGCTGCCTTAGCGAGGGGCCGAGTCCTGTCCTTTCGTCGTAAGGCCGCTGCTTCGTAGTCCGCTTCCGTAAGGCCTTCTATAGACCCCTTTCATAACTGTAAAGCTAGCTTTCCTGCAGTGCAGTTTTTTCCCTACTAATGGCGGCTGGTCACTTACTGCATACAGCGTGTTCAAGCGCAGTTAGCTTGCCCTATGGTGCGGAAAATACTCAAATTCAGCTTCGACACGAATTTTAATTATTCGAAATTTTGAAGTATTCGAAATGAACACAGAAACAAATAACCTGCTTGAAGGCCCCCTGTGAAGCTGGTTTCACTGCAGTAGAGCGTTGCCATACCATTAATACACCTATCCAGGAGAAATCAGCACTACTGCGAAGCCCTACTTCAAGGACTAAATAGATTACCCTCACAGCGATTTATTTATTTATTTATTTATTTATTTATTTATTAAAGGTACTTTCAAGGCCCGAAGGCATTACAGAAAGGAGTGGTGTGAACAATCGTAATCGTAAGTGCAAGTTTAAAAAAAAATTTACAGGGCATCATGTACGGCGGGCTTGAAGTCTTTTTGGTCCGTTAAACAGGCGATGGATCATTTTTTTTAAGTTTGAAAGCTTGTTATACCGGCTTGTATGCTCGAATTATAGTAAATTTTTTGAAGCAAAAAGAACATTTGCACATGCCTTGTTTCAATAAAAAAAAAGCAATATTGTGCAAGTTAGTTGGGTCATGAAAATAATGCTTCTTTGACACCATGCGTGTTCCATTCATATTCCAGTAAAAAAAAATAACTATTTTTTTGCACAAAACAATGTCAGAGCTGCACCTCTGTCTCAAGGCAGGACAGGCGTGCTAAATAAAGCACAATCTTTAAGAGTAAAGGTTGTCCCTTTTCTAGAAACGAGAACGACAATTGTAGACATGCAAATTATACGAATAAATACAATGATTTAGTTTCTGTTTTCTTTCCCTTTCCCTTTTGTTACGTGCATTGGGTGAACTGCGCGAGCACGAAACATGGTCAACATTTATCAGCCAACGTGCAGACCCTGAGCATACTCACATGCAAGATTTTGGCGTCTCGATGCCGCGAGCCATTCATCCAGCCGTTGCTGCTGCTGGTGATAGTCAGCAGCAGGTGGCAGGGTGGGTGATGTGGCGTCACCGTAGCCACCGACATCAAAATCCAGACGCCGACGCGCCCGCTGCATTGGAGTTGTATTGTCTGCATCAGAAGAAACCTCGTACAACAGTCAACTTACAGCTCGCACTAACTGAAGGTACTCGGTGTCTCGCCTTGTTTAAAATAAAATTTTCCACAATGCACAATTAAAACTAGATATCCGCTCAAAACCATAATTCTTATCAAACAGAAATGACCGTCAGCACTAAGCACACATTCCTTTTTCACATACAGAATTCTCTGACGATTATTTTATTCCCAGTACTTCGAATGATTGGAACCAATGACAGACCTCTATTGCTCAACTGACCGATGTCACTGCTTTTTAAGGCTGCTGTTGAATGCTACATATACTCTCAGCCGGCCTGAAGGCACTCAATTAAATAAACGAATATTTAATAGAGAGCTTTAAGCGGACACTTAAAGGGGCCATGATACGTTCACCAAACAATTGTACTTCTCAGCGAAAAATAGAAGTAGACGGTCCGTTGCACCTGTACAGTGCACAAAACGTCGCACCACCTAAAGAAGGTTGGGAAGCAACATGGAGTTGACGTCGTGTTTTCGACTCCTATAAAGCTTGCAGGGCTCTGCGCGCGCATAGGTGGCCGCCAAAACAAGTTGCAAGGGTGCGGCAGAAAGCACACGAATTCATATGCAGAGTGCAATGTTGGCGTGGTATATGAAATACTTTTGTGATGCGGAAAAAGTTATGCAGGACAGACCGGGAGATGTGTGAACGTGCGCACACGTGAACATGAATCGTCATTAAAAAACAATACAAGCGGGCGCCTACCCAGCCACTGCTCTAAATGCAAGTGCAAACCGATGCTGAAAGATGTTAAGATATTGAGCCGCTGCTGCGATAATAGGGCAAGGGAAATCAGCGAAGCATACCACGTTAGGAAGAAGGGAAATGAATGTGTCAGTGAATAACGGTGTTTTTGCATAGCACAGAGATGATGTTTATCGACGAGCCTTGTTAAGATGACGTCCTATGGTTGCCAAGATTTTTTTGTGATGACACCTGAAAAGCGCATGTTCGATGATGGTTGCTGCGAAAAGTACTTATAAATGGACTGTGTGAAATAAAAGTTAGTTGCAAGTCTGTGCCTGTGTGTGTCTCTGGTTTTTACATGTGTGTCAGGTAGGGCAGTTATGCCTTTCGTTTAAAGATGCACCAACTCGCCCAGCAACAAGTTCCTAAACTGCATACTGTAAAGGAACACGGTGCATAATGAGCCCTAGAAGTCATCGACTTTGTTATAAATTCTAGCCACCACTGGCGACCGCCACTTTGCCATGGCATGCGAGACATGTGCTGCATGGAGTGGAGCTGTCGTGTTCAACTCACGTTTCATCCGCTGCATATCTGAATTTCAATGCCAAGCTGAACCGAGCTGAAGTAGCTCGACTGCACGCGCGGCTGACCACTCAACAAAATTGTTCACCAAATTGCACATTCCCTACCTGCCAACTCTCCCGAATTGTCCGGGAGACTCCCCGAATTTTGACCTAATCTCCCGATTGTACGAATGCTATCTTGAATCTCCCAGTGGCCGCCATAGCAGAGGTGTTTTTTTTTTATTTATTTATTATTATTATTATTTTTAATCACGCGCGCACGTCAGCCTTTCCTGCTGTGACAGTTGCGAGGGGCTGCTTAGGAAGAGCACTCACCACTACACTTCTAGTTGATTGTAACCATACCGTAGTACATAAGTATATTCTAGGCACTATAATACCGCACATCTGGGTGAAGGCCGGTGGCCGCGAGACGCGTTCGCCACCTTACCAAAAGAAGGCGAGGGAAAAGGTACAAGCTTTTGCGTCTGTCTGTGTTGGCCTCCGCATTTTGTACGCTAGTCCTTCGCCGCCTGCCTGGCGTCAGTTGTGTTTGTTACGTGGTTGTGGGGGGTTGCGTGTTGCCCCGAGTTACAGTTGGAAGGTCGATGGCGGTGTCAAAAGCAAAGAAGAAGTACTTGCAAGTGTTTCTGGACTCATACACAGCTGAGTTTCCGTGCTTTGTGGCTTCGCGGAAAGGTGACAAGTACGAATTCTGTACCACGTACGCCTGTGATGTAAGCTTTTCGCACGGCAAGGCCGATGTAAAGGTGCACATTGCTTCACAGAAGCATCAGAACTCGTTGCGTGCGGAAGGGCAGGGCAACATCGGAAGTTTCTTCCAAAAGAACTGCGAAGCAGATGCGATCCGTGCAGAATGCCTATTCACGGGACCGTTGTTTCGGAAAATGTTCCTGAAGTGCGAGGATGCGAAGCGGCACGGGTGCTGGACGTACGAAAACAACTGCCATCGTCGGGGTATTGGTTGCAGATGCCGAAAACACAATGGTAGAGACCTTGAAACGCTGTGCTTTCGCAATCGCAGCGGACGGAAGCAACGACAGCTGGTCGCGAATATCTGTCTTAGTAACTTCAAGATTCCCCCCCCTCTGCGGTCTCCCAAATTTTTAAGCTGCGAAGTTGGCAGGTATGACATTCTCGCAAAGCAAGCAGCTTGATACATCAAGGCTCGTGAATGCACCAGTGTTGCCCGACTTTCAGAGCGTTCGCAATTAATAACAAAATTCGAATAGCAAAATTCAAATAATGAAGCTTGAGCTCAAATTGAATCGAACAACTTTTCAATATTTCACGATTATTTTTCGAATAATTCGAATGAAATTACCAAAAAAAAAGTTGCAGAGGATCCCTAAACATTCTTACGAGATAGGACCACGAAATCATTTCTTTTAGCTAGGTTGATGAAGCAGTGAAAGAGTGCTGCTAAGTCGGGTTCACTAATAATACTATTTGTGGTTTGAACTCCCAAAACCACGATACGGTAATAAAGCCATCAGGAGACGCACCCGACTCAGAAGAAAACTTGACCACCCCAAACTCGTCAATGCTACTATCAACACATTTTAGCAATTGTGAATGAGGGAGGGCAATAGTATAGGTCACTTACATGAATAGAGAAGGCTTTTAGCCCTTCATTTTCATGAGCTTCCATGAAGTCTAAAATATTACCGGACCTCTTAACTAAAGACGGGTCTCGGACCTCGAGAAGACTAAGTTTGTCCAACAGAAAAGTAGCAAGTTCCTTTTGCGAGGTGCCTATTTCCGAGACCGATGGGAAAGGAGTGTCAAGTTGGCGAGTTTTCGTATTAAAAAATACGTAAGCTATTCTTACTTTTTGTAGTACTTTTAAGAGTTCCATCGACGTTCGTCTTTTTGCACAACTGCATAGCCTTTGCTTTTACTTTGTTCAACGACACGTCTTTTACATTGAACACCCCAGAAATGGCGTCATTAGCTTTTTCTAAGAAACATGAACGCGAAAAAAAACGAGGTCTCCTCTATCTCCCTGCAGAACACATAGCGAATTATCATCCAAGTATGACAAAGCACGCTTTACAGGAAGATGTGAACATGCAGGCTTACAACGTGATAAGACGTGCACTCCTTCAAAGGTAAGTCTTTCTTCCTCACCCTCAGTAGCACACTGTGACACCTGGAGAAAGACAGTCTGGAGTTCAGGATTTGTCCTTCGTCTATGAACACCAAACTTTGGCGCTAGTTCCAGGACTAATGACGTCATCAGGTAGCTGCAGTCCTTCAGGAATGTGAACTTTGCCCTTGACTTTCCGGTGAACACTGGTCACTCGCTCCCGATAGAAGCGCAGCTGTGGCAACCAGAGCACTTCGGTAACCTGCCCAGCCAATTGCAGGTACCGTCTCAGCTGGAATCCGGCGACACGAACGAATTGTGCATCTGTACACCAAGATAGATTCTGTGCAGGCAAATTTGGCGATGCAATTCAGCACGTGAAATCCTGAGAAAAGCTGGCATGAAGCTCCAGAAATAGTCCACTAATGACAACGAGCTCAAACGACACATCACTAATGAATTGCACTCCGGTTCAGCAGAGCCTCTTACAAAGGTTCTAGGTCTGCTATGGGATACAACGGCTGACAAGCTGGTTCTAAACATGGAATCTTTAATGGAGCTTCTTGAAAAAAGGAACGACACAAAGATGTGTCCTCCAGACGACTGCAAATTTTTTTCACCCTCTAGGTTGGCTATCGCCATTCATCGTGAGAAAGGAACTCCTGTTTCAAGGATTGTGGCAACATGGTACAGCGTGGGAAGAAGTCATGCCTGAGCCGCTTAGAAACGAGTAGGAAGCTTGGTCGATCGAACTGAAAGAATCTCAGCCATTTTCACTTCCTATGTTTGAGCTCAAGTTATTACTTGACAACCCGGCAAGCTCTCAGCTTCATGTATTAGCGGATGCCAGCTCTTGTGCTTACGGTGCCACCGCTTATCTCATACTTGAAGATCGATGCCTAACGTGGATGGTTCAGCTTCTCTTTTCCAAGAATTGAGAGCGCCCTCCCCCCTTGGCGCCTCGTTCCCCGATAGCGCGTGTGCCGGCCCCGCGTGGCTCTGGCGCACGACATGCTAAAACATGCCACTGTGCACGCCGGCCCTCATTGGCCGCTAGTGACATGCCCCATTCCACAAGAGCTCGCTGCTGTCTGGCGCTTCGTCGCCGCAGGGAGAGGCTCACAAGCCTGGATGAGAGGTAGGCGCGCTGCTTGAGCAGGCGGCTACTCGTACATGCGCTCGGCTGCTGCCCTTTGTGTGATAGCCGTAGCACCTGCCGGCAAGTGTTCACTCGGTCAGCTTCGCGGAGTTACCCTAACGGCCCGCAATCCCGTGATTGTGACACTGTGTTGTATCTTGGAACCCGTGTTTGTTGACGAACTGCCTCGAGTGCCGGCTCTGTGCGTGTCGGAGAGTCGACGAACCCGGCCGTAGCGTCTTTGTACGCGATGGCAGCGGAGAATGTCGCGTCCCTTCCTGGTCGCTTCATAGGGTAAGCTTCTGTAGCAAACCTATCTCCACAGCGTACTACCTTGCTTAAAACATTATTAAGGTAAAAGTGCAATTTCTAATGAAAGTAAGATTCATTTTTATCTAAGATTCAGCGTTTCTTGAACGATTGGTCACGTGTCGAGGTTCCTGTTTGAAATATATCTGTTCTTCACTTTCCAGAAAATAAACAGTTGGCAGTCTGCGATCGTGGTGTTCTGCGTGTTTTCTTACTTGTGTCTTAGTCTTCTCGTGCAGTTTAAGAACGCTTATTAAGTACACCACATGTTTATTTTCATCGAGATTGGTAGGGGTTCTGGAGAAAACTCCTACACTGGTGCTGGCTGTGGCCCTTTGCCTTACAGGACCCGCACTGGAGTATTGCCCATATTTGGGCTGGGGCCCGTTGTCCGCATGGGCGCCACTGGTTCCGGAAGGTGCCTCGCACAGCCAGGCTTGCCGCCTTTCCAAGAGCTTTTCACTCCCTGTCCTCTGGATATGTGATATCCGTCGACAGCATAAAATGCTGGTTTTGGAGTCTTCCCGCCAGGAACCTGTCCTGCAGTGACAAACATGACTCGCAATGAAGCAATGCCATTAAGCCGCGTTTTTATCTTTTGGCCCATTATAATGTCACCTGTAGTCTCCATCTAATGGGATGCTATGAATTAGAATGCTGAAATACTCTGTGATGGCATGCTTATATCTTATAGATGCAAAGTTTGCTACTTGCACAAGTGGTAACCGTGCTGCTGTCATTACTTTTTAATTGTACATACATAATACTGTCATGCATTATCGTTTGATTTATGAGCCTCAGGGATTTTCACACTAATGAGAGAGGCCACAGACAGCAAGTCAGTGTAGTAAGAGAACATAAAAATGACATAGACACAGGCTGAAAAGTTAAATAATATATTGGGAGTGAAATTATATAAAGGAAACTGATCAGCTCACAATGTGAAGAAATGCCGATGCTAACGCCATTGCCTAAGAAGTGTGTAGTATTTATAGCAGTTGATCATTTTCGAGCAAATAATAATTACGGTACATAACAAAACATTGTCCAAGAAGAACCTGTGCAGGATTGAAAAGTGAGAAGAAAATCTGGGTGCAACTTTTTGCAAATTTGGTAAAGTAGAAATGAAACAACCATGGTGAGCCATGCTTTTAAAGGACAGTCGGAGGTGGTTCCAATCAATACTGCAACTTGGAATGAATGGATTTAGGTAACAGTACCGCAATGTGGAACGTGTGCTTTGCATTTGTGGTTCACTCGAAGTGAAAAAGAGAAGGTGGCGTTATCAAGCGAGAATGAAAATGAGGGTGGTGGTAGTAGTAAAGCTTGTGAAAGAGGCTAAGGAGAGAAACGCGGTGTCAAATCGAGGAAGGCCAAGGTTATGGTAATTGTGCTTCATTTCAGTGACACTAGCTTTGCATCACCAATGCAAGATGAAACATGTGGTGTCGTTTTGGATGGCTTCTAGTTTGTTGAGTAGGTTGGTATCCTCTGGATAATTCAAGCTCTAATTGAAGCCTAAGATCAGTTATGCAGAGAACTTTTTTCAACGAGACTGGAGACAAATTTCTGTTTTTACGCTGCGTAAGCATCCTAACATGAGTTCTTGCATTTGTGCATAATACATTTGATGTGATGCTTCCATGAATGATTACTGCAAGTTATCCACTGTAGCGATGTGCATCTTCGTAAGGCTGTTGACACATTGCCTTTTTTTTTTCCTTTCTTCCGTCTCCTCGTGAAGGCGTGGCGCAATCGCGTACCACAAGACCTTGTGGGCCACTGTGGAGGCACAGTTCAGGACACTACGATATTCGTCAAAGAAAATGGGTCATTCCATTGAGCAGATAGTTAGGGATTGGCTACGGCCAAACAACAAACATCTTTGCAATACGAAAACATAGTAGAAGCTCTTTAGCTGGCCGTGTTACGACATAATGTTCCCATACCTCCAAGTTGATGTACACACAGCTTTCCAGGGTATTAATGTGTGTCTTCATGAGGCTGTTGACACGCTCCCTTTTGTGTCTTGCTTCTGTCCCCTCGTGCAGGCGTGGCAGAATCGCGTACCATAGCACCTTCTTAGCTACTGTGCAAGCACTCTTCAGGACACACTGCAAAACACCAAAGATTAATTTAACATGAGTACACAAATTCGCACCTGCAGCAACGTCGTAGAAAGCCGCGAATAACTGCCATTAATGTTGTCACGTCCCTTGACAACAGTGGCCTCTTCCTAATTTTGGTTTAAAAAATAATGGCATACTGCCGCAGTAACGTACACCCAGAATTTTTTTTTCCCGATAATGGGGTTCAGCCATAGCATATGTATGTTGGTGCGTGCGTATGTGTGCCTGTATATAAACATGCCATTTTTTTTTAATTCGAGTTCGAGGGGGGGGGGTTGGAGCCCCCCTCCCCCCATCTCTGGCAACGCAACACTAGTGTAGTGCCGCGAGGTTTATTTTAAATTACGAATTATTTCAACGTGTGATTAACATCGGAAAAATTTTTAAAAAGCTTTATGCGCTGGCAAGCTGTACTGCAGACGCATGCGCTGCAGTAAGGCACGAAAAAATTAAAATCACCTGCAGATGTGTTTGTGCGAGTTCCTCTGTGCGTACGCTCCAGGTGAGAATAAGATCCCACTTAATGGCAGCGCAATTTATAGAGAGGGACAACACAATCGGCATAACCCAGCTCT
Organism: Rhipicephalus appendiculatus; assembly: GCA_030522465.1. NCBI lineage: Eukaryota > Metazoa > Arthropoda > Arachnida > Ixodida > Ixodidae > Rhipicephalus > Rhipicephalus appendiculatus. Next base: position 39,664 of record JALIZH010018967.1, read on the forward strand.
AAGCCGTCTATTGTTAGGTATCGACGAATCCGCGGCAACGCACAAGCACGGCGGCTAAAATTCAGGCACTTAATCCTTAACTACATGAGTTAGTTATTTCAGGAAATCACCACAATAATGTCCACCTACCTTTATGTCATCGGCAATTTCTTCTGCACTTTGTCTCGTGCTGAGGTCATTCCCGCCGACATAAACGACAAGAAAATGGAGGCCTGGGCGCAGCAGTTCGATTGCCTCCATCACTCGCGCGGCCTTTGCGCTGCCATAGCTAAAGGTACACGTGTCGCAGTTTTCTCCTAAATGAAGTTGACTGCTGTTCAGAAATTTCAGTTGATTGTCGCCGACGAAGCACTTGTGGAGCCGCATGTTTCCTGCTGCTGCCATGCCGACGAGCTCGAGATGTCTAAAAAAAAAAAAACCCGCGGCTATCAAGGGAAGGCTACGCAGCCAAAGTGGGCATGTGCCACCGCTGAACAATGTAGTCCCGCACTTGCGTCCATGCTTTCCGCGTGAAAATCATATAATAAACAAGATTAATTTATTTTCTACGCGATGCTGTTTATAAGGAGACGCAGCACGCACCAAGTAAATATATTTCACTTCATGCAGTGTCATTTCGCGTTTTTGCACGTGTGAAAGCGTCGCACGTTTTACGTGCACCTCAGTCAAAATGGCGTCTTCGTCTTTAGGTGAGAGCTCATCGCCCTCCAGCTATTCCGACTATTTGCTGAAGGAGCTTGTGACGAATTTCACTCACAAATGGCTGTCATCTAGACGTGGCAAATGGTATGAAATGTTATTATTCGAACACGACCGTCATTCAAAACGCAAGCCAAACCGGACTACTTCGCGGAGGAGTACATGTGCAGTAGCTGTCCCCAGGCTCGTAGTAGCAAGGGGGGGGGGGGCTAGGCACCCCCCCCCCCCCCAGAAATTCGGACTGAGTGGGTGTTTTAGAAAAAAATAATAAATAGGGGGTTTTCAGGGTTTTCAACAGGTGCCCCCCCCCCCCTCCGAAAAAAAAATTTCTGGCTATGGGCCTGGCTCTCCCTTAAATTTTACAGTGAAAGCTGTTATGAGATCACAACAAGGGTGCCATAGTTGTCCGCCGCCGCCGCCGCCGGTGTCCGTAACCGCTATCGCACGAAATAAAAAAAATTTTAAGAAAAAATGTTCAGGATGGAACGGGGTTCGAACCTGGGTCCGCTCCGTGCCAGCCCAGTGTTCTACCACTGAGCCATGCCTGTGCTCAAAAACCCAGCGCAAAAAAAAAAACTTATACAAGCATTATGTCGGGAAGGAACCGCGTTAACATGCGCATTATAACGTGGCAGAAGAGTGAAACGACAACCAGGCGTCACAGAATGTCATTTGTGTAACCAGGCGTCACACAGTATGAATTGCATTACGAGGGGGGTCGTTGAATGCTTCCAACCCATTACAAAGGGCTCAGCCATAATTCTTCGTCGTCATCAGTCACCGAATCAATTAATGGAGCAGTGGGTACATTGCAAGCGTACTCGTATTAGTAGCCCCAAGATAATTTGCAACGGGTTTTAGAAATGGTGCTCTCCCAGCTTTGGCTGTGACTGTGCTGCGCATTCCGCGCAGGCCTGGCGTTTTTTTTCATTCGCTTTTTCCCTTTTTCCCTCACGTGACCTCCATCGCAGAGAGCGAACGCCGCCTTTCGGTACTGCCGCAATGGCTGACTACGCTGCCACGCAGTGAAGTTTTTGCTGGTCATTTGCTTCAAAATGGCGGCACACAATTCTTACGCAGTAGTAGCTCTGCAGGCACCACTGGCATGGCCAGGAGGGGTGTTGATACCCCCCCCCCCCCCTCCGCAACTTTTCAGTTTTGCCTTTGTATATACACGTACATGTCTACAAACGCGCGCACGAAAATCCTTACCCCTCCTCCCCCCTCCCCCCACCCGTCTTTCGAGCTCAACAAATTTAGCGACACTCGCGTCATGCGCATGCAGCTCTTTCTTTTGAGTTACAACCGTGTGCGCGCATGTTATGTTCTTTCATTCTATGCCTATAATACTTGTTTCATAGTTGTGGCCACTTGGACAATGTCTGCTCGTTCAAGATCTGTAACTAACAAAAAAACCTCGATGACATTTCTGAACAGATCTGGTGTAATTGTCTTTCCTTCTGAGGCCAAAAATCCTTTCACACAGCAATCAATGCGTGAAAGTTATGTCTGTCCACAGGCATCCAACGAAGTAGCAGCTCAAAGCCGAAAATGACATTCAGTGAACTGAAGAGCTGATGCGCCCCACTGATGAGCAATATAGTTTAGAGTTTGACGCACACTCGTCTGGTGAGGGAACAGGCTGGTACACGAAACCTTGGCTAGTGTGTTTTTTGTACCAGCCACTGGAGAGATGCGTAGGAGTTTCCGAGGAATAAACGTAAAATTCGCCCTGCTTTCGGTGTCGAACTCGAGACCAACACCACAGACAGTTTCTTCGCAGCCAAGGCTGGAGGGACCGTAGGGTTTCAATATAGGCGGAAAGCTTTTTGTTTCAGAGGACCGAGGACATGGTGCGGGTCTACAGAAAGAGCTGTCTCTTTGCACCCGCACCAGGCTAGCAGCCAGGATTAACCGCAGCGCAGATGCTAGAAGGCTGCAGGGAAAGGCTACACCAATCCTCAACCTTGAGCACATAAGCACCTAATCAAAGGCAGCTTTTCATCTCTCATCTCCCTAGGGAACATTGCTATGCGAGCATGCAATATTGACGCAGTGGCACAAAATCGTGGTCCAGTCACAATTAATGTGCCGACGAGCACTGCAGTAGTAGATAGAGAGCACTGCTGTAATAGATAAACCCCACTGAGCAGTGATAAGCCAAGACAGTTTTATTGAACTTTCCAGTACATACAAAGTTGCAACCTGGTTGCAAGTGTGTCGCGGAACGTAATTTTACAATGCTTCTTAAGCTGCACAACATGCCCTTGTTTTCAGTCCGTCCAAACTTCTGCAGGGCTTCCTAAAATAAGTGGGAGGCAAAAAAATCCCTGTTGGTCCGCGAGGTGCAAACACTACTGCTGTCGCTGAAACTAGCAACAGCAGGCCCCCTATCCGCCACATGGGGACCGCACTCTTTAGCAGGCAGGTTCTGCCAAGGGTGCCATTGCATGGTCTGGTATTACCAGCCTTCGGCAAAAGTACAGACATGATGTTAACATAGCACCAACAACGAGATTTTACGGCACATGTTTTCTTTAGTGCAATGGAAAGTTCACCAGTCAGTCTCTAATCGCACACGGGTAATGCGACAAACGCTGTGAAACATTTAAAATCGAAAATTTTCTATCTCGGGTCTATCTCGGGTGACTACTGCATAACACATTCTGACCAGTTGATAGTCCCTTTAAAGTCTATAACGCTTCAAGGATACACGATTCAGCCCACAATGCAGCTCCATTAACAGCAGGCACCCGTCCACTTGAGGCTGCAACGACAAAGAAAAAAAAAAACAAAAAAACGACTATACCCAAGCGAGCAAGCAAGAAATGCACAACCAAAATAATTATTCCCAGGCATGCATAAGCGAAGAAAAGCTTCCTTTGGCTGTGGTTGGCAGAAGCAGAATTAACTCTATTCACAGCCTGAAGTGACTCTGCAGCCCTGGTTTGGCATGAAATATTTACTGCATGCCTGCAACAACACCAGTGCTGCTGCGAGCCTGCAGCCACATTGATGTAGTCACAGACAGCGACCAAAGCAGAGGTTGCAGGACACTAAGTGGGGCTGTTGCACATGTAGTAGAAATTGTAGGATCTAGGGCCCCGAGCAGTGGCTGACAGCAGCTATCGCATCCTAGCGCCGTGCTGCCAGCACAGCAAGGGATACCACTAGATTTCTCAAAAAGCAAACGCACGTGCAGACATAGGCAAACAAAGAAACAAATAGAGAAACCATGCAAACAGTAGTGGTGCAGTTATACAGCTTTGCCAGGGTGTCAAATGGCTGTTGCTGACCTGGAACAACACCAGTGCAGATGCAAGCCTGCAGCCTCACGGATGCTGGCACAGACAGTGACCCAAGCAGAGGCTGAGAAAAAGACACAATTAGGAATTCGAGCAGCCAGGACCCAGAGCAATGACCGACAGCAGCTATCGCGTCCTAGCGCCGTGCTGCCAGCACAGCAAGGGAGGCATCTGGAGTTCCTAAATCCCACTGTGAATTACTGCTGCTGCCTTCATTGTGGCGATGCAGCCTCAGCCAGAATGCTAGTTATGTTAGCTAATATGCTGAGTTTCCTTTCCTCGGGAATGCGATTAAAGTAAATATTGAGGTTCAATAGTGATGACTGTATCTCTGTGAGTTCATCAGCATGCTTGCGATTACAGCCTTGTGCGCCCTTGGTCATTTCAGAGGCACACAAAGCTAAAATCGCTTCTGCAGGGTTGCTTGATCCAGGTCGCCTCCTCTTGCCACATGAGGACTGTTGTGCTTCGTCAGGGAGTGCATGCTGGGCCTCGATGTGCTGCCATTTCCTCTGGCTGGCATCTGACTGCTGTGAGGAAGACTGCAGGCAAAGATACACATTATATTTTAAGTGACAACATGCATATTACACTACGTATTTTGTTACAAATGTTGGCTTGCCTTTTCAGGAGGAGATCTTGAGCTCTCTTGCTAGTCACTTATGGTACCAAGCAACGAGTGATCACTGTCCTCCAAGTCGCAGACAATATCGCTGCTGGGGCTCTTTTGTTGCTCACATGGCCCTCTCTCTGACGAAGTACTGTTGTGGCAATCGGTGCCGCTGCGCTGCCCTGAGTACTGCTCCACGAGATCCTGGAGGATGGCTGCTTAGCCAAATCGCAATGCCACAGACATTGTTACATATCGCTCACAAAAACTTTAGTAATATATAAGCATGTTAAAGTATGCCTACCTTGTGCACTATCTTTGGCAAATGAAGTTGCCTCTGCCACACTGTCCCCCCGAGCAGGCATGGACCCTCTTGTCGTAGAGGGTCCTTCTGCAAATGATGGCAAAAATTTTTATCCAGAGTACTAAATATTCCACAAAACTAAGCGCTGTCATGCAATGGCGCAGCCAGGGAGGTGGTTTGGGGTGATCGGACCTCTCCCGAAATTGTAACTTCTTTTAGGTTACAAGCACACCTTAGGCACAAGCACACCTATAGAGTGGTTGGACTACCAGCAAAAAGAATTTCTGGTTAGGCCCTTGGTGTCATGGATGCAGTCTATATAGGAGCACAGTGACTCACAGGCGACGTACCAACAAACTTTAGCACTATAGCTACTCATATCAGCTAATAGCGATTTCCTTGGCCTGGCATAGTATTATATTTCTAAAAATTAACCGCATGCAGTTCCTGCAGTAATTTTTATAGCCCTTTCTGGTGTCTATGCACTAATACATGGCTTGCCCGTGACGTCACGTCCGCCTCCGCGTTCGCCGGCTACCATGATTGTGACCCAGTACGATGTGACACCCCAGCCTACAAGCAGCCTCCATTCACTAGCGCTGCATAGCTGCGGTTGTGTCGCATCGTTCCCAACGCTTTTTCATCTTACTACTACGTGCGATGGGGCCCCGTGAACAGTTGAACACGCTGGTTATTGCTCGGAGCTCATCAGAAGTGCACGCCTTTGCTACAAAGAGAAGATGAAACTGCGATGACATCGACCCATACACGTATGAGGCCCGTTGCGGACACCAGCAACGATGTGTGCCTCCCCGAGATTACGCTCAGTACATTGTCCCGTATCCCGTGTGTTTTGCAAGAACTTCGTCACATTGGAACACGTGAAGGCGTACGAAGCGTAGGAGTCTCAACTATTTCACCAGCAGCTGGGTGAAAGCATCGTTCAGCTGAAGAACTCCACGATGATAAAGTCGTCCTGCTCGGCGAGGTAAGCGTTATGAATCCACTTGCGATTTGAAAATTTTGTTAATCTTTGTATGCAAGCTTGTGAAAACTTGTCGGTACGCTGCTTTGAGCTGTGCGAGCTGCGCACGGCGTACCTCAAGTGCTACTTTCGGTTGGGTAGTATGAGCGCAAGTGCTTGAAGTGCCTGCAAAAGCGCGAAAAAAAAGAAACCGTGCATTGAATGGTTCCCGTATGCGCCTATGTTCTTACTTTTCATGCACAGCTTAGAGGACATTGCCAGTGAGCTATTTCAGATAGACAAGTGCACTACAACTTTTGAAAAGAAAAAAAAAAAAGAGAGAATGACCTGCTTGATTAAGTACTTTTTTAGTCTAGTTGGTTCATTCCGAACTTTGCAAATGTACTACGCGACACAGTGAATTCAGATGGGCTGGCCCTTTCCCATCGTCTCCCTTTTTCTGCACCTCCTTTTAGGTGATTGTGTTGCGCAGTACATTTACAAAGGACCTACTTGATGGAATTAACATAAAATGGTAGGCCAGAAATGTTGATATTTTTTTTATACTCGCAGGTGAACTAGCTACACGCAGAGACTGGGGCAAGTACACCTCCAAATATGGGTTCTCTGGAGGAAGAATGGCGCTGTCATCACTGTATATCACACCTGTGTCTGGAGCCGGAGAAGCACGTTCCCATGTTGTAGCTTGCTTGTTCGCATTGGAGACCGGATTCAAAATGATTAGGTCAACAAGTGTCACAATATATGTCACAAAGTTTCAGTAAAACTTACTTAAGGGCATAAATTTCACATGTAAAGACAAAACGTAGCACTTAACAGAATTGGCAATGCCACAAAGGAGGCAGGACCACTCAAGGAGTAAGGTCATATCCCACCACTCTCAGAACAAACGTTTACTATGCTCAACAACTCAACTGTGGATGCTGGTGTGGTGCCTTCATTTCATTAGTGCTTCCTTGGTATGATAGACACTTTCAAAATCCTTAAGCAACGCACGACACCTGCTTGAGAAACCTCTACTTATAAGAAATGTCGGCAGATGACTTCGATGTTTTGGTATAGAAGGCCAATATCATGCCATCATTAAAGGTATAAGGCAACATAGCACTTCGCCGAATTGGTTTTCTCACCTAGCAGGTAGGGTGACTGCTTCCGTAATGAAAAGCATGTGCTATGCAAGCATTGATAACCTTTGCATATCACTGCTAAAATTGGTGTGCTATCCTGAAAGGGAGTCTGTAAAGACTACTGCCATCACATGTGGATTGAAGAATGAGCCTCGTGCCTTCAGTGCATGCTAAACCAGTGAAGCTGGAAAGCACAGCGCATTCAAGAGTAGCAAGTCAGTACTACAACCGAGTACAAGACCCCCTTTTGTTAGAGCAACACCTGATGTTCTTGTTTGCTGCACTTGCTGTGGAAAGACTGTTCTCAAACTTCATTGCCTATTTTCACCGAGTGAAGTAAAGGACGTCGCAGAGCAGCTGAGCACCGTAACCGCTGCGGAGAATGCTGAGAAACGACAATGCCGACAGCAGATTCTGAGTTGGCTTTATTCAAACACGACGCTACAGGATTCACAAGCATAAGCGTGCGCAGGGTTCCCCTTCAAGGGGGGTGAAGGTTCGTCTTAGTACCCCCCCCTCCCTATTATGTCAATGTAAGTGGCTGACCTTGCGCCCCCCTATCGCCCCCCCCCTCCTACCTATTATGTCAATGTATGCAGCCGGCTTTGCTCCCCCCTTCTCGCCCCCCACTGCTCCCCCCCCCCACCTTCCCGTGCGCACACCTATGTTCACAAGCACTCATCCACTGATGCTGAAGCCTGCTCTTCAGAGGCATCCTTCAACTCGGCAACAATTGACAGGCAAAAGTTTGACTACGCAACACACAGTAACAATTTTGTCTAGTGGCGTGGCATCATCTCCTGGCCGGCATGCAATGTAATCTATAGGCACGACAGATTTCAGAAAAATAAACTTATTCCTAATTAGCCCAATTACTCGTTCCACATGTATTCGCACGTTTGCGAGCTTTCTTGGTGCTTTGCACATCATCTGCAGAAAGTTGTCTTTTTCCTTCCGTGTATGCGGGCACATGAAGCCTAGCACAATAAAAGCCGACGCTTTCTCTGATGTTGAAACCTCTGTCTGCGAGTACAACATCACCAGGTGACAGATTGTCCAAGAACCCAGAGTGTTCGGTGATGTGTCTACCGCTTACCCTGCCTCCCCAGCCTTCGGATATATAAGTAACAACACCTTGGGGAGCAATCCCAATTAGGTACTTAGTTGTGTTGCTGCTTTTATATTGGGACCATGTTTCACATCTTGCGAGATGTGATGATGGCCTTTCTATTTTGATTTCGAAGCAATCGATGAAGACTGCCACATTAGCACCGAACGAGTCTTAGAATGCCTGTGGCATAGTCCGTTGCAAGGGATCTCGTGTGGGCCACATTATCGTGTGTTTAAGCCTGCAGTATGTCACATGCAACCACTTGTCGAAAATGCGTGACACCGTTGCTTCCGAGATGTTGAATCGAAATCCAAGGTCAGCATTTCTCAGGTTTATTGTCAGCTTCATCATGAAGACAGTGAATTCTTGGAATTTCGTGAGCCTATTATTTACATTGTGTGAAACAAAGCTAGCTAGCGTTTCGAAAACAGCAAGTAATACAGCAAAATTTGTCATCCCAGTGTACAGTCGCACCTTTGCTTCACAACTTTTGAACGAAGCTTCAGACACCTCAAGCTGCCCTTTTTCTTTCTGTAATGCATGCAGGTTTTCATTCAGTGCTACAGAATGCTGCTCCAGTGCCAGTATGTCTTGCATGGTCATGTCGGTCTAAACAGCAATTCCTGTAAAAGAAAATGAATGACAAAAATTCAGTGAATAATTCAATCGCTCAATGATGGAAGTTATTTACAAAAATAATGATCGATGGTTTCAGGGACTTAGAATAAACAAAAATGGCATGAAGAAATAACAAAAATTAATAACTTGAGTAATCGATGAGCGAAATAAGCGAGCAAAGAAGCGACACAATGAACTAAAAGGAAGAGAAGTGAGAATGATGGAACAGAAAGTAACATTATCAAAATCAAGCAGTGACTAGGAATCCACACTTTGAGAACCCGAACACTTGCTTAAGCCCATTAACCAGGGGCAGCCGTACACAAGAGTGCACGCTAGCAATGCAACATGTGTACCCAAGTAATCGCACCGTCGCGCCAAAGGCACTGGACTGCATTGTTTAGTAGAAACAAATAACATGTATTAGTGTAAAATAAACAGTGCGTACTGACCTGTCTCACATTCGTCGGCGCTGACTTCCTCGGCTTGCGATGGTTGTGGGGAATCGGGACTGGAGCCCGACGATGCCTCCGATGCCACTGCTGCCTCTCCAACATCGGCCTGCCGCTTGCAAGCGAGTCTCTTCAATCTGCGACTGTCAGTCCCGTAGCCAAGACTGACAGATGGTGCCCAGTCAGGATTGGTCTCGTCGAAGAGGTTGACCGGTTGTCCTGCAGGCACAAATTTTAGCTTGCAAAGCACTCCACGTAGTCGTGTTGTCTTCATTCCAAACGGAGATATGTAAGTGGTGGACTTACCTGTTACGAAGTGCACACCGCAGACGCGCACGTTGGGGCTATCGTGGTTGAAATTCACGCGTTTTATGCGCGCTAACCACAAGCTGCGACGCTTAGCACTCAAGGCCTGGGTCCACTCGCACTGGTTTTCTATCACTTTCGGCAGAGAGAAAAACCTCATGCAAGTTGGCTTTTTGTTCCTCCCTTTGACATCGCTGCGATTGGTGCAGCCCACGACAGCACAGTTTACCATTTTGAAACTGCAGCTTTGAGCACACGAGAAAAACGGCGCGTGCTGGTGCCAGCACTACTGCGACGATTCCACAGCTCGCGACGATGCCGTATGCCAAGCCAGCCAAGCGCGTTACAAGCGGGTCAAAAACATGGCAGCCGGAAGTCCCAGCGTTGGTTTCGATGACGTAGGTGCAAGCTATGTATAAGGGGCAATGCACTCGCAGAGCCATTGATCAGTCAGTGATACACAAGAAACAAGCAGCGACTTGCATTCACGTGAACAGTGAACCTTAATGCCAAAATATACGAATCTATTTGTGCTCCAAAACACGTTCATTCACACGAGAGTTAACGCAATAAACATTTAAAGGTTCTTTCTGAGTTTATTTTGAACAATATTGACATTGTCCGAGGGGACACGGCTAAAGGCAAACATTGCCTGACGGGGCCGTGCCACCCATACAGCAGTAGCAGCAGACAGACGACATTTACAACCATAAAAGCATACATGGAAATCAGTCACTACACTTGTTTTACACAGATGAAAATAATGAGTAATTTGGGTCATCATTCTGGGCCGATTTCTGCTAGGAGGGACGAAAGCCAGGGTGCTGCTCCCAGTTTGAATTAACCGTTGTATATGCCGACGCATTCAAATTATCGGGAGTTTTCCCCCATAGAGATACATAGGGCTGTGCCGGGACCAGGGCGTCAGTTCGAATTAACTTCATTTGAGCCCGTTGTTAAATGCGAAGCATTTCTTTGCGTAGTGTAAGCACTTTTGCGTTTCTATCTATCTATCTATCTATCTAGCCGCCTACGTCTGGGTGCTCTCGTGATGGCCTCCTTAACTTGGGGCAGACCAAAATTTGTATGGTAGGGTAAGAGGTATTGACGAATACGTTTGGCTGGTCATGACATGAATATCGTCAAAATCCCGTCGCGTACGTCGTCAAACTAATTTCTCCAGACATGTGTGGCTCACCCGTATACCACGGGCCGCGGAATGCGGGTATGCGCCACAGGACTTCGACAATTTATATCTACCCAGGAACGGCGAGCACAGGCATTGGTAATTTAAGTGTGAGAGCGTTAAGAAAAACGGACACCGGTGGCTTGACGCCAGGAATACAAAGATTAGGAATCGGAGTCCCAGCAGGAATCGAACCCAAGCATTCTGCCTGGCAATCAAGCATTCTGCCACAGAGCCACGTTAGGTCTCGGAACTGCTTTCGAAGAACACCCTATGCAGGCGTAATGTTGGTAAAACGTATATTTTGGTTGCAGTGCTGGCTATCTAATTTTATAAACATTACATACGTACTCCTATGACGAAGGAGTCATGTGAGGTTAACGTCAGTTGTATACTTAAGTGCCATCCACTGTAGTTGGTTTACGCAGCACTATCCAGGGCTACCATCCTTGCAAGCACAAGCACATACCAGCTTACGGCTTCTAGTGTTGGCAATACCCATGTTTCTGCTAGCATCGTTACACAACTGTAGACAACTGGTTATATGAAACATATGCTACTATGCAACATGTCTGTGCGTGCAACATTTGTACATATCTTTAGCGTCATTTCATAACGTGTCATTCAATAAAAAAAATTACAACCCAGTCACCTTACGTCCGGATGCTTCGCATAACATTGATTCCCATGGTACTTGGGATCTGCCTAATTTTTGGTGGCCCTGGTGCGAGTAGGAGCCGCGGGTGATGTATGAGGCTGGCCGAGAGAGGGTGTTGGAGTTACGGCCACCGCTACGTGGTCGAGGGGCTCAGAAAGTGCGTCTCCACGAGGATGTACCACGGAGACGACGTCAGTCATCAGACATGATGATTTGGGCTCGTGTAGAGCGGTGACATAATAAAAAAAACAGAGGGAAAAAAGAAAAACGAGGAGATGGGGCTCTACATTTTCTTTTATTCCTTGTTGGCCTTGGAAAGGGCTGCATGCAAGGTGCTGAACGGAAGTAAGTAGGAAAAGGAAAGGAATGAAAGGCGCACGGGTGTGCGTAAAAACTAAGAAAAATAAAAACGGAATGAAAAAGGACGTCCTTACTGCGTGGTTTTTCAGGTTGCTCCTCCTGTTGCTCCTTATGTTCCTCTGCTTCCGCGGCTGTGCGTAGTTGTGGCAAAGGACTTTTCGGTTGCGCTTCCGCTGAGTCCTCAGTGGCCGTACTTGTGCTCGGCCGCGAGCTTTCAGCGGCTGGTGGCTTGGGGCAGCTGACTGGGCACTGGTGACAAAATATTCGGCAAACCAGATATGAACCTTTTTAAAGAAAAAAAAAGCCTCCTGTGCTGAATACACTGCAAGCGTAATGATAAGACATTTATTTATGCATACTGCTACTGTCAACTAAGTCTATTGCGGGTCAGCATCCATCATTTAAAACTGCAGTAGTGTGAACTAATTAAAATGTATATTGAAATATGACTATGCATAATGCATCCAGTCAGCCTTGCTGCACAAGCAATACAATTTCAAAAATAAAACTAACAAATCCATTGTTGCTGCGATGCAAACATTGCTGTAAATATTATAAAGTACAATGGAAAACTCATTCATAGGCTACAGGTGGCCAACGTACAGTTCTATTTGTTAATAATTCAGATAAAGAGTTAAATGTCCGTTCAATTCCATAGTAACTCTCTCTAACATTTGAAACAAATATGTGGGCCTGCAACTCAGCCCTGCTCCATTTTCTAGCGCCTGAATATCGGGGGAAGACTAAAAATAAGTGGGGGAATCCGGACATTTTGTATGTGTTGTGAGTAAACCAAATGGTTTGATGCAACCAAGTGTTTTTCATTTTTATAACGATACTCTTCAAATGTGGAAACCTTCATGTTATATTGTTCAACAAATCCAAAGAAAGTTGTGTAGGCTACACTCGGTGACAACTTATCTTGACATTGGAGCGAAGGCTGCGGAGGCGGGGCTTCCACACATTCGTGTTGCTCCGCAAGTAGTTCGGCAGCTTGCGGCTGATTTCGGTTTTGCTCGCTCGCATCGTTAACGCTTTTAGAAAAACACATACATGAAAATTATGAATGGGAGAAACATTTCGATTTTTCAGTGTACATTTTAGTGTCCTATTACGAGTATATTTTTCTTGGAGAACTAAACAGTATTCGGCCGCACAGTGACGTCACGGACGCCATGTTTCCTTGGAAAACGGGTGGGCTGAAAAGGTGGTGCTCTCTAAGGGTTGGAAAGAAAAGGAAAGCATTCTTGCAAGGTGAACGATAACAGTATTTTGCCTGCAGCTTCCCGCAACTGTTTAAGTCTCATAATAAATAAAGCAGTTTTTATTTCAGCAAGGCAAATGAGAAAATTATCAATAAACTTCAGTACTATTTTTTTGGCGCAGCAGCAGACATGCGCTTTGGTTCTGTAGCTTCCACAGTGCTGTCAAGAAAAGCTGTCGCCGAGCATAGCATCCTGGTGCTTGCTGAAACATTTCGGTAATGCAACCTTCTACCTGAAGAAAGAATGTACAGAATAATTGTAACATACATCTTCACTCGTCAACGTCCTGCCCCCGCGACGTAAACGGGATTTATGAGGTGCTGCCTCTCAAGGACCTCGGCCAGCTGCTTGTAAACCAGAAACAAGGCAATGATAATGGCAACTTCTGATTGACATGGTGCCTCTCTCGTTTCATCTTTACAAAAAAATATAACCAATCGATAACACAGACAATGAGCCCATTGGCATCTAGTTTAATTCTGTGCTATTTGCTCACCTGCAAAGTAGGTGCTACAAAAGAATCAGGAGAAACAAACATGCACAATATAAACTTTCAATTATATATAGAAATAAGATATGTACAGAACGCGAGAGCAATAGCGTGATCTAGGTTCATGCTACTGCCATGCATGAAAGAAAGTTTCAAAATATATACTACTCTTATTTCGCAGGTCCTCCTGTCGTTTCCGGAAATATTGTTATGTTGTTTAACGAGTCTGTACTTCTTTTCGAGGGCCCTCCATTTCTTTTCCACTTGACTTGGGATAATTTTGAAGCCGAATTCCGAGTTAATGTGGTCCGAAATGATTTGCCGCATTTGCCTTTTTTTTTTTGTTCCTGATATCAATCTGCTATTTTTTCACCATTTCAATTCAATACAAGACTCGTGCTTCGGGCCACAGCTCTTCAGCCCGACGTTCCGGAGGGCCATGTGGGGCAGGATCTTTTGCGCCGTCTTCAATAATGGGCAGGCCGTTGACATCGATGCCTCGGTAAACCTCCGTCAGCACACCATCAATAACAACGTGCATCGACATGTTTGCAAAAAGGGGCGAGCGAGCAAGAATGATGGAAAGTTGCGCCTGGTCGCGCCTTTTTATTTGCAAAAACAACAACGAGAAAGGAAGAGTGTGAGTACACTTCTCTCATCTTCCTTTGAGATGCTATAGGTATCCCACAGCATCTTTTTCTTCCCTCCATCCACAGAATCCTCTCTCTCTCTCTCTCGCGCGTCCGCCTTCGACGCGGGAGAAAGGGTTCAATTCCCAAGTGCCGACAGGCGTGTTCATATGTTTCTCTATTACAGAGGGAGGTCAGACACAACCAAAACAAGCGACCGGCGGTGGTGTACATACGCTAGCGCATCTTGATAATTGAGGCGGTGGACTCTCTGCTCTCTTCTACCTCTTACTTATTCCCTTCACCTTACACGCCAACGTTCCCCTCTTGTACATCGCAGACATACGCGTCCAAACCGCTACCACGTCTCTCTGTCCCGAGAAAAGGGGTGTGCCGACAGAAGCATTAGAAGCAGCCGCAACGTGCAGGATACGTGACAATGCACCTGGTAATTAACCGCAGATAGTCAGCTCCGCAGTAGACGACGAAACCGAAGGGCGTGCAGGCTTTACAAAGGTTTAAACGCCGCACGTCCCCTCTCGTATCGTGGCATCTCAGGAAGATAGACGCGCACATGTGAAATTGATGCGGCTTTTTTTACGATCCTACTTTTCCCAAAGGCATACAATTATGGCAGGTAGTGCATTACCTGCATGACAGTCAAATGTGCATCCAAATATAAAACGAAAAAAAAATTAAATGTGAAACTACCTGCTCGTGGGAGCTTGTTGAGCAGTTGCTCTTGAAGCCGTATGTTCGGGACCTCAGCTGGACATTCTCCGTCCTCAGCTGGCCATTTTCAGACTGGAGCTTCTGGTGCTCCACCTCGAACTTCTGGGTAACAAGCCGCTTCCTTTGTGAGCGTCTCTATTCCGGCCAACAATTTTGTTTCGTGGTCAGCTGTGCGTGAAATGGAGCTACTCCAGCTTTTGTTCAGCATGGAATTGAAAATTGAACGATTTGCAGTGGCTGAAACTTAGAAGACAACGGCTTCACTCGTGAAGCACATGACGTCACACACGCCATGGCAACATGACGGTCGCCGGCAGTGGGCTGGGTTTATAGCCGGCAACTTCTAGAGCTGATTTTGCAATGAAATATTCTTTTACTGTCCATTTGTCATACATGTACCGGCACAATAGACCATCTACTTCTATTGTTCACTGGAAACTGCACTTTGGAGAGTGACCTCGTCATTGCCCCATTTTAGTAGTTCGTTACATTTAGAACTTCCTTACGCTGTACTTGGTTAAATCGAGGTTTAACTATATCCATGTATTTTTTTATGAATGATTTTATGATCCACAGCTGCGCTTCATGATAAGCTGTGTTATGTCTGCACTCCTCAGGTAGCGCCTCTAGCTCTTGCTGCCTTTGCTGGAGCTCGAGCTCCTTCAGCCTAAATTTCGCCTCCTACTCCGCCTGCCTCTGCTGGAGCTCCAGCTCTTTAAGCTTAAGTTCTCGGGTATGGCGCTTCACCTCAAACCGCAGCCGGTCCTATTCAAGTTGTAGGCGGCGGTTCTCAAGTGCTGTTTCGCGATCGCAGCGGGCCTCGAGGATGGCATATGTAGCCACGGCGTAATGCTGTGCACCTGCACAAGTTTATAAGGAACAGTTACCTGTCTTAGGTTGCAATGGATGAGCAACTGTAACAGGTGAAAGTTTACAAGGGCAACAGGTGAAAACGTTTACAAAGCACCAAGATATTGTGCTGAGCGCACATGGTCATTTTTAATACAGCACTATTCCAAAACACTGGATTGATTTAACACAGGCTGTTAAATATTGCAATAACAGTCAAGCTGCCTCTGCACACACACAATTGCTTACAACAAAACCTTGCGAATCCTTAAAGGGGCACTGGCAGGAAATGTTTAAGTTTTCTTTGTGTCAAATGAAAGGTCAAGTCCCCCGAAAATCAGGAAAATGCACTCATACGCTTCACTGAGCTCTGGAAAATAAGTTGCAACACGTTTTTTGAAAGCTGGTTTAGTTTCATATACTGTATACTGACATCGAGACACAGTGTAGCCACATGAGTTGGCGACGTGCTCACGCAAGATATGGTGACGTTTACACAGCCTTTCGGTCGTCTATCGCCTATGCACATGTGGCAAGGAAGGGCACAGTCAAAGAAGGATGAAATGTTGTCCTGGTTGGTGTCCAGTTGCTGCCTCGGCCGTGGCGCACGCAGTTGACCCACACTTGTTGCGGCACCGGATAGTACAGGAATCTATGGAACTTATATGTATTGTGGCCTGTTATGCTAGTCAAAGTTTCCACAGGGCAAAATGTTGGTGTCATGGCCTCAAATCAAAATAAAGTTATTCCCTTGCCTTGTGATAAATTTATATGATGCTTGCACGCACACATGATGACAGGCCATGTCTGACTTCGCTTGCTTCAAAGGTATGCTGAACTACTCTGACCGCACAGCGAGGAGGGACGACATAGAAAGCAACGTGCAAGCGGTCATTTTGTATGCCTTGGTATCTGACATCATAGGTAGCCATTCGGGTGTGTGAAGTCACCAGAATTTATACTGTAGCCTGACGTCATGCTAGTGGAGATGGCAGTTGGTGGAACATGCAAATCTTATTATCAGCATTTCCTGAGCTTCATACCTGCTCTGTCCCTGTATACAGGAGATTTGTATAACAGTAAACTCAGCTTTGAAAATTGGTGTTGGTGCATCTACAACTCCCCACATGCGTACCTCTGAGAGGGGGGTAGCCCGTGGGCGTGCTGGTGTTGGAGTGCGTGATGCAGTCATGTACCCCACAGCAGGCAACGGTGAGCAAGAGCTACTTTGTGCCCTGCGCTGCTGCGAGTCGACTGGCAACTCTGAAAGGGCAATAAGTAACTGAATCATGTCGACTTACACAGTACATTTTCGACTTCTCTTTTTCACTGACTAATTCTTTCTGATTTCTGACACAGTAAAAGCTCGTTAATTCGGATTACACTAGTTGGGAAAAAAAATGTTCGAATTAATCGAATGCTGAAGTATTGAAAGTATCAAGAAAAAATCACAGAAATGTCTGCTACTTTCATTGTCTCGGTGAATACGTAAATCTTGTAGTTATTTTGCATAAGAGCAGTGAACGATTTCCGTCATTCCGTGACTTCATTGTTAATGCGACCATGGCGCCAGACTCATGCGTTTAATTAGCCCAAAAGATGCTCTGCACCCCCCCCCCCTTATTACGTACAGCTACCATCACCATGCGCACGTGACAATAGTTCTTTCAAAGGTAAAATGGCCAGTAACTGATAGTTCATTCATGACATGTAGCAAACGAGTGTTATGTTAGCAGACCGACCATGCCTGAAAGCTTCTCATCGTCAACAGCTTTCGCCATGTTTGAGTTTTATGGCAATGCACATGCGGTGCATCAAGTTAAAACGAAGCTGCTGATTGCTGGATCCGCAGTGGACCAAATCAACAACTGAAGAAGATAACAATGCAGACAGCACCGGCTTATTTCTGTTGCCTGCGGGCACCGTTTTCGCACTTTTGTGCCTGATATCTGCAGCAATGTCTGAGGCGCGTCGCGCTCGGCGGGCTTCAGGGATCGTTCGTATTAACCGGGTTGGGGCCAAATGTAACTGAATCAACGAGTTTAATGGCATTAAACTATGCATACTGAGGTACTCTCCATTAACTCTTATCCCAAACTCTTCCCAATTGAGGGCCCTGAAAACCTCCTATCAGCACACGGTGAATAGCAGTGGGGAGATCGTCTCCCTGCTTCACACCCTTCTTTATTGGGATTCTGTCGCTTTTTTTGTGTTCTAATAGTGAAACTTGAATTGTGATTGTGGTCTCAACACCTTTAAAAACTGGTACACGGAGAACTTCAAGGACATGCCATGACGGGTGAAGCACTTAGAACTTGAGCCACTTAGAACTCACTCTGATAGCATTTAGGTAATCCTGCAAAGCAACAAAGGGACTGCGAGATGAAACAGTGCAAGGCTCAAGTTAGTTGGAGGAGCTAGGTTTCATGAATATGCATTAAGCGGACGCTGAAATGGTTCTGATGATTTTGTACAGACACACTGAGCCGTTAGAGCAAGTCCTAGCGGTGATTTACAGACTGCTTTAAGCTCTGTGCATAAACTCTGTAATTTATTACAATGCTTTAAAGCTGCGAATTGCTGCAGACCACAACGGCTCCCTCAAACGCGTTTTCAACCGCCCACGTCAGGTGCGATGACATGTGGAATGGGACAAACAAGTCGACAACAAGCTCCATTTATTAAAACCGCAACTAAGAAAAGTTATCCCACAAAAACTCAATAGATTCACAGAAGTCGCCATCGCACGGCTCAGGATAGGCCACACTTATGCCACACATAAAAACCTCACAGGCACTGATCCACCGACATGTATACACTGGGGAGAGAATCTAACCGTTTTGCATGTTCTCATTGAATGCCCCCGACTTCACCAAGAGCGACTGACTCATTTTAGGGAGCTCTACCGGTATCGTATTCGACTTCATCCCGCGCTATTTTTATCACTCGATTCAATGTTTAACCTTAAGAGACTTTTTAGTTATCTTGCGACAGTTAATTTTTTTATCAATGGTATCATTCCATCCTAGTCACCAGGCTGGGCCTCACGTGTGAGGTACCGCCTGATTGCCAAAAAAGTATGTCTGAGCTTTCGCAATTCTTGCTCAAGCAAGGACTGGGCAAGTGAGGGTCTCGGACCTGACCTTGCCGACTCATTTACCATGAAACTGCAGCCAAAGAATTGAAGGCCTTGTAACAGAGTTACACTCATTTTAGACGAACTGTACTTTTATACATTTCATAGATATGCCCTGCAAAGCATTTATTTCAAATTATTTTCAGTCTAATAACCTGAAAAGACATAATACTTGTACTGGCGCTCTTTGCCTCAGATGCCCTTGCGGCCAATAAAATTTAATGTAATAATAAAGCCCGACGTCACGCAGGCGGCTGATCTGATTGGATGTGCAATGTACAGTCGCGCTCAATATGAGTTGCAACGCCCTGGCTGTGGTTAAAGTGACCTCAAGCCTGAACAATATAACCGATGAATGTTAAATTGGTTCAGAAAGTACCGCGAACTCGGGAGTTTATTTCGCCAATTTTTTTCTATGTAGGTGCCACTTTGGAGTGTTGGCTCCATTTTGAGTACAGACAGCGTGTTGCAACTCATATTGAGCGCGACTGTACGTCACAGGCAATTTATTTCGACATAACTGCTAAAAGATGTTGTTCGTAATCTTTGAAACACTTCATAATTTATTTTAAAAATTAGTCACAAATAAAGCAACCAATCGCAATAAAGATTTCCAGTGCACAGCGAGCGTCGTCGGCGTGTCTGCGCACACTTGGGTGCGATATGGTGGCGCTATTTAGTAAACCAGCGTGGAAGCGTTCCTTTCCCAGCACAATAAATTGCATAAATAGCTGTTGTATCTTTGGTAAAGTATCCACAATAAACACAAATTATTCTCTGCACGTTCTTAATTGTGCAAATGTTTGTTTTTTTAGGATTGATATGGCAAGTATTGTGAGCTCTGTATAGCGCTGATTTTGACGCATCTTTAAATTAATGTGATGGCAACAATGACAACGTTCAAAGGTGTCAGCGTTTTTGTGGTTAGCGGTCTCGCAGCCCAGCCTCTCCTCTAGAATCAGTATGTCGCCTTCAGCAGCAGTGGCTACGTTTGTGTGCGCAACTTGTTCTGCTAGTTGTGTCAACAGGTGGTCAAAAGAGAGCAAGCTACATTGATCATTGGATAAACCGAACCTTCTCCATAGTCAGTATGTCTTGATTTAACCTCAGGATAATGCACAAGATAATGCATCTTTGGGGTCACAGCAGCATCAGGGTAGCATGACTTAAAATGTTCAAGGAAAGTCGTAATTTGAAGCTACAGGTACGGAATCCACGCAGTGGGCACTTCTTCAGCAAGCAGCATGTCTACTTCTTCCCTGAACTGCAAGTAAACCTCCCAGGGGTCATTGCCTTCAGGTATTTGTGACGAAACATGAAAGGCAACAGCCTACAAAGGCACCTCTTCTGGGCTGCGGGACCCTTCAAGGGTCCTTTTTGATCCAAAAAGGACTGTGTAAGAGG
Organism: Rhipicephalus appendiculatus; assembly: GCA_030522465.1. Lineage (NCBI taxonomy): Eukaryota > Metazoa > Arthropoda > Arachnida > Ixodida > Ixodidae > Rhipicephalus > Rhipicephalus appendiculatus. Next base: position 59,890 of record JALIZH010018967.1, read on the forward strand.
CTCCGGCTTGTTTTTTCTGTAGTTGTACCCGTACGTGAAGGAGCCTACTTTTTTTAGGTCAGGCGCAGAAACAGCACTGTCGCTCACGAGGCAACGAAGAACATGTCGTAAGACATGACTAATCGTCTCCTCAAAAATATCGTGCATTACATCGGGAAGCATTTGCTTGCATAAGGAACAGTAGTCTAACACGAGCAATGGCGATTTTTCATTCATGATTCACGCCATAGACCCGCGTCAGGTCTGGATTAATAGTGATTGCCTCTAGATGTTGCATGTGTGTGTCCATTTGACGGAGGACACATGCAGATTGCTCAATTAATGAGCTCACGCGTTTTCAGCATGTGCCATGCAGAAGCGACACAACCAGCCCTTTGAGAAAGAAGAGCTGAACCCTCCAATGTTGTGCATTGATAAATTGTCCCCACAGATAGGAATGATGCCATTTTTTGTTTGCAAATTGAGGCCCTGATCTTTCAGACATTGTAAATCACTTTAAAGAGGAGACAAAGTTTCATTGAGGCCATACTTTGTGACATCTTGATAATGTGCGCAGAGCACAAGGTGAATGTTACGTAGCTGAGACTGTTATCAGGAATGGAGATTGAGTATAGAGCAATATACTAGGAACAGCTTATGCTTACCCCGCTTTGCACCCAGGGGATTGCATATTTCCACCTTATCAGCATACAGTAACAAAAATATAGTGCTTGCTTCAGAACTACCAATAATAGGCTCCAAGGTCTTTCTTATAAACCGTGCCATCCCGAAAATCATTTTAAGACCGCTGCGTCCGGGCTGGCGTTGTGCTCTGGGAGCGTTTCAGAGCAAAAACACAAGGTCAGTAATGTCTGGCACCTCAAGAACGCTTTTCAGCATGTTGCAAATGGGCACATAGTGAAATGTCTCTTCATCACCTTATGTCAATGTGTGCTGTTGAGGAGGTGTATACGGAAGACACTTCCGAGCAAAAGCTTCCTGCGATTTTCTGGATCTCGAGAATGCAAACATTTCTGTCAGCTTTAGAACTTCATCATCTCACTACCCTCTTAACACCTTGTGTCTGGCGCAGCATAGCCTCAGCTGCTTTTGCGCCATAAAACACCAAATTAACTAATTTCTGTCACGAAATCGCATGTCAGCAGTTTATCAAGCTCTTCACGCATGACATAATGTGGAACATACTTTTGCACCTCCAGAGAAAATTCTTTCATGGCCTCTTGAAAAAGACACTGAAAGTAACTGAAAACTTACTCACACACGGTAGGAGGAACTTTGTAGCGCTTGGCAATTTCTTTCCATGTTTCATTTTTTTTCGCCACTGAAGCAACATCAGTTTTATTGCACTCCATGACGTGCTTGAACTCCCCTCACGAGAGCGATAACCACACGCTTTTCGTCTTCGGTAAAGCGCAGTGCTGCCTTGCGTTGAGGTGTCTCTTGGGACGATAACGTGCCTTGCTGCGACATCTCAGTGCGAATGGTCCTTTCTCCTAGACTCGACAATTTCACTTAAAAAACTGACACGGTGGACGTTGCTCGGGCCCTAAAACTGCTTTTATATACACTGATTTTTTTTATACATGTGCAGACACTAAACTCCAGGGGCTTAATCAGGACGATATTTTCAAGGGCAGGGGGGGGGGGGGGGCAGTGTGGTTATGCTTTCATGTGTGCATGTAACTTATACACGTACCACAGGTGTAAAAACATTACTTTGGAGTTAGGGGAGGATTGAGCTCGGATAATGCCACTGGCTACACCACGCAAAAGTAGCAGCACGAAGGTCCAGACCATAAAACAAGTTTCACTTATGCTTAACTCAATAAATGGACAACTTTGTGAATATATCTCAGATAATCCTGCATTATCCTCATCCACGACAAACTCCCTTGTTTCTGTTCCTAGTTTTCTGCTTGCACTCATAGAGAGAATTAAACAGCCAATCGTATGGAACGATGCTGAAAAAAGAAAAAAAAAGGCCTTCTTTCCTAACCGCCCAATGGAACACATCAAAACAAAATAGCACCCTTTACAATAAATGAAAAATAAACCTACGTACCGATACTTCTCACATTTCTCAGCAATGATGTTTCCACAGCTGTGCTGTGCTGTGTGTTCTGTGCCACGTCCATCTCACCAGCAGAGCTGTGCAGCAAGAGGAACGCAGGAATAAAACCCTGTGTTGTATCACATAACAAACACACATTCATGCTTACACAAGTTTGCATTTATCATTGTGCAACGAAGCTGCATATAACTCGAACACTATAAATAAACTCCGACATGTGCAGACTTTGTAATATAGGTTGTCGGAGATGCACACCCAGAAGTATGTATAAAGCCCCAACCACTGGCACGTGTATGCTCGTGTACGCTCGCGCCTACTCGTCAAAAGCATCTCTCAGCGTCGGCCGCGGAGGGGTATACGCGACGAGGCGCTTCGAGGCGCGAGGGGTCAAGCACTGCTTGAAATTTTCGCCTACGTCACCACGTGTACGGCGGCGCCAACCAATCAGAGGCCGCGATGCCTCCGAACACTATGCCTAATGGCCGTTGCTTCGAAGTCGCCGCTGAATCCTGGGCAAGCACAGAAACTACGGTCGCAAACATTTTCAAGTGACCACGCCGTCAGCACGACGGCGTGGTCACTTGAAAATGTTTGCGACACGGCGAATGACCGAGAGCTCTACCAGTGCGACGTGGTTTCGTGCCCGAGTTCGAGTGACGCCGACAAATCCAGCGAATGCCTACCGGCTGTGGGTGCGCCGTTTTTGAGGGCGATCGTCGGCCGAGTGAAAACATCGCATCGACGACTGTACTGCACCTGTGCTTTCATCTCTTTACGTTGTGCTCGAAACAAGTGGATTGTGGTGGAAACGTGCTTCCGATGTTCGAAGTCTGGATGATTGGCACACGCCCAGTGCCTAAAATGATGTATGTGGTTCGTCTGCATTCCTCGTAGGCCTAGCACTACCGCGGCTGTAGCTGACGTGAGGAACTTCGACAACGACAGTTAAGTTGTTTACGTTTCAACGAGCTGCAAAAAAAAAAAAAAAAAAAAAAAAAAAAAAAAAAAAAAAAAAAAAGAGCGCTCAAGGTTTGTCTGGTGCCCTTGCAGTGGCGTGTGATGCCAAGCTACTGACAAGAGGCCATCGTTTACATCGGCGTACGAACTTCGTCTAGCTGTAGTAGGTGTCACTGGTGCAGGCGAACTTTCATATTGCCAGCTCCAATGTGGGTGTTTACGTGAAGGAATGCAATTGTAGCTCTGACGTGCGTGTCTACGAGAAGTGTACGACGAATGCAACCGTGTGACCTGCACGGCAGTGAGGTTCACGACGGTTGCTTGGGCGCTAAGCGGTGAAATTGTCCTGTGGAAATCGCTAGCGGATTGCTGGCGTTGGCAGAGCCGTTGGACTTACTGCAGAACTGCATCCACAGGCAGTACATGCAGTAAGCAGGCATATGCGTCAATTTTCGGCCTTGAAAAATCTTCGCAGAACAACAACTACGACCGCACCGGATGTTTACGGCGCTCGCGATCACGACTTCCGGAACATGTGCTGCACAAGCACCGTGTTTTGTGTCCAGCCGTCCAGTGCTGCAGTTGCTGTAGTGTGCGGAGCCATGGACGGTGCCTTCCTTGACAATGAAGTGCTCATCGCTGCTGTCAAGCAGAGGCCACCACTATGGATGGCGAGCCACCGCCAGCATAAGGACAAGAATGTGAAGGCTGCGCTGTGGCGGGAGGTAGCTGCAGCCGTGTTGCCTGGTGTCAACGTTGATGGTAAGTTAGCACGTGGTCGTTCGTGCGACTTGCATCAGCACTGCTCTATGTTTCTAATTTCTCATTACGCAGGCGCCACCGAACTTGTACAAAAGCGGTGGAAGTCGCTGCGTGACAAGTTCCGGAGGCTCTTCGTGGCATACAAAAAATTAAGGAAGAGCTGTGCCGGCCTGGACGATGTCGAGTCTGCCACGATTACGTGGCTATATTTCCAGATCCTTAACTTTTTAAAGGACACCATGGAAACACGGGCGTAAGTCATTTTATTAGTCGTTGTCATGAGCATTGCTAAAGGTCATCCTTTTGGAACAGAAATCATGCGCCATTCTAAAAATCCTGTAACGTTGAAGTATGCATATATTGAACGCAGTGTACAATATGTAGGAAGTTCAGTGATGATTACTCTCTTACATGTGCCCAAGACGACGATGTGTGTGATTTAAAAATTATCAATTTCAACAGCCGTAGTATTCTAAGCAGTGCAGTACCAAGAATACTAGCATTAATGTCAACCATATTAAACGCTTTGGCTTTGATAAAACATTTTACCTACACTATGGTGTTTATGCATTTTCCCCATTGGTTAGCTGTGTTGTCAAATGGAAGAACAAATAAGTTTTTTTGTGTGTTTTCAGAGAGACCTCTTCGCATCATATATGATCACTTTTTTCCATGGAGGAAGGAAAAAGAAAGGAGGGAGCATTGCGTCACACGAGTGAAGCCCAGTGAATCCCACCGTGTCGGCCCAAGACGTGATCAAAACATCAGAGCGTGCGGTAGGTTTTAGTACTCTAGGTGGCGTCCCGTTCTTGAACTTCCTGTGTACGCCGGCCGGTCTGCGCCGAACAAGCACACTTCGATTAAAAGCTAGTGGGCGCCATAGCTGAAGTCTCGGCAAATCTCATTGCTTGCGTGATCTTGACGCAAAGGTCACGTGTTGGGCCGACACTGCTGGCTTCAAACGGGCCGGCTTGCCAAGGCTGGCTGCGTGACGTCATGCTGCCTCCTTTGTTTTTTTCCTCCATGCTTTTTTCGTTACTTCACCCGACACGGTGGTCTACTGGCTATGGTGCTCGACTGCTGACCCGCAGATTGAGGGATGGAATCCCGGTCGCGGCAGCTGCATTTTTGACAGAGGCGAAAATGCTTGAGGCCCGTGTACTTAGATTTAGGCGGATGTTAAAGAACCCCAGGTGGTCGGAATTTGTGGAGCCCTCCACTACAGTGTTTCTCATAATCATATGGTGGTTTTGGGACGTTAGACCCCAACAATTATTATTTTTTGCTACTTGAACGAACCCTGGGACGTTTTTTTTCGCATTTTGTCAGCATTTGGTTCACAGCATCATCAAATCATTCACACCATAATTTGATCAATGCACCTTGTATCAGGGCAGCTACAGGCATTTCTATGTTACTCTCCTTCTATGCAAACTGTTACAGCATGATTGAAAGTGTCAAAAAGCTTACAACCTGTAACATAGGTCATTCACCAGAACCAGAACTTACATGGCGAGCTCTTCAGAAAGTTAGTGAGGGTGTTATTTCAAAAACGCTCCCTGGATAACACAATCTCTGCTTTCATGTGGCCTACCCTGTACCGGATATGGCCTACCATGTGCCCTTAACATGGTAGGGCACATGGGGGCCCCCATGTGCCCAACGTGAGAACTGCACTCAATGACATCAAAGCTTGAGTGCTTGGGACCTAGTTCGTAGGGTGCTAGTTTCTTATGGTTTCAGGCGGGCTTTTCAGAGTGATGCAAAATCGGTCGACACAAACGACACTAGCATTAATTATATGATACATCAAACCATTTACGATTCAATTTCTGGACTACCGGAGAGAAAGCTACAAATTACTGTAAAAAAATTGCAAACAAAAACTTTCATGGTGAGGGGTCCTTTAAGAGCTGCACAATGAAAGAGAATGGGCAAGCGGTGCCATGCTAGGCGGGGAAGTGCTGACACATCCGTGCGTCCTTGCCCTAACTAGTAGCGAAGAGCAAGAGTCTAGGAGGGCTGCCTCCTTGTCAGTCCTGGTAGACGCCACTGCCAAGGCACCTGGCCAGCACTGCTAGAAAAGTAGCTGGTGTAGAATTTTCTGGCAGCAGCTGCATCACCATCGTAGTTTCGTGCCCGTGTTGGAGCCAGTGGAAAAAAAAATTGTTGTCTGGCACTTGTTGCACACCTTGCCGCCAGCACCCTCCAACATTTCCCGAAACTGTCTTCCCTGTTGTTGCGACCCGGGGTGTCACAGCTCGAGATACAGGTCGTGGTATCCCACCGCTGCCACCAGTTGTTGCGACCCGGGGTGTCACAGCTCGAGATACAGGTCGTGGTATCCCGCTGCTGGCCCCGGTCGTTGCGACCGGCCTTTGCAGGCACCGGAGACCCGGGAGGAAGATGCCGAAGCAGCATGAAGAGGCTGAAGGGAAACTGAACTGAGGTTTAATTACATTATTTACATGGCGAGCATTTCGCTCTACATCACGAAGACTTGGCTACATCGTGACGATCTCGTCGAAGACCCGTGTCGAAGGCACTCCGAAGATCTTCCGAATCCTCTGAAGCTTCGAATCCTCTCGAATCATCCCAGGGAGCCCGCAGGGGCTCATTATAAAGAGTCACTTTTCCCCAGATCCCTAGATGGGGGGGAAACATGCACAAATTGCGCTGTCCAATCACACGACACACGACACTTCCGACGGTGCCGCCCACAGCCGCCCGGGTCCACGTGCCTGACAGGGGTGTTGCCACAGCCACAGCATTGCACCAGTGGCACCAAGGTGGTGGCGTGAGAAGGCTGCAGGATGAGGGGTCCCATGTCCGTTCTACGTGGCGCATCAAAGGTCCGCCGCCCGACACGCAATTAGCAGGATGGGTTGTAATCCGCAGCGACGCCGCCGTCTCTTCAAAGAGTATGTCGCGACCGAAAGTCATTGTGGTCGTCTAGTCGGAACACCTTGCGCGTCGGACTGCATGGCGCCTCACTTCCCGGCTCGGAAGGACAATACACGCGTTTGAACGTCTGTCAGCGGGCCAGCAGCCCCCTCGGAGACTTGTTCGTAGAACAGGAAACGCCGCTCCTCCTCCGCGGGCCCAGGCGCCGGTCATAACAGCTCGTCCGCCGGCGGGAGACTCGACCTGAGGGTGACCAGCTGAACAGGTTGCCCGAAGCGTCGATTTGAATTTGCGTCCTCCGGTCCTTTGCCGATGACGCCCAACCATGGACTCTCCCACTCGTTCCTCGTTGCTCTCTTCCTGAGAATACGCATACATACACACAACCACAGGCACAGGAGAGCGCCCTGCCCGCACTGAGACACATCGAGTCCAAAAATAAACATGTAAAAACAACCTTCCTTAAGTAGTAAAACTAAAACACAAAGCAGCAATCGAAGCGTTTCTCTGAGCCTTCGCCGAAGCTCTCAATCTCAAAACGAGAATAAGCTTTCTCTTAAACTGCTTTCAAGAAAACATCTCCCCCAGTGATGTGCCCTTCGTGGCATACCTGTGTGCCAGCGTCAGTATTCCGCTGTAATTCAACCAGGCCTCATACTCGTGAACTTGAAAGCCTTTTGCTTCACGCTATCTTTTGGCCCCAAAATTTTGTGCCGCCTAAAGCTAGTCGTCAAGTTCCGTCGAGCAGACGAAAAGACACCTGTCGTGCTGCATCAGTATCAGGACCACTACTCACATTTCACGTCTGCAATCACACGTACTAGTGCTACTGCGCGGATGAACCACTAACACTGCTTTGCGGTCACAATTCTTACAACATACACATAAACTCACGAACTAACTCTTCCTACTCACGTCCACACCGGACACATGCGAATAAAAGTAAACAAACAAAGAAAAAACTTTCGCATGAACCCTGAAAAACTCACAAGGAACATCCTTGCTTCTTCACGCTCACTCATAATAGACTCCTCACGTCGCTGTTATTAATGTACTCATATGAAATACCCTGACGCACGCTCCGGTGCGTGTCGTTATGCAACCGCACAACGCTTATCCTTAAAACCAAACATACAACGCTTAAAAAATAATCAAAACCTAAAACTGGTTACCTAAACCCTATGTGGTGGCCGAGATACCAAAAGAAAACATTCCGAAAACCAAAGTAAACAATCAAAGCAAAAGTTCAAAGCAAACCAACAAATCCGCTAGCGTCATTTCCTCGAAAGCTTACGGGTGTCACTCATTTTTGAGGCGTACTCGCGGCGGTCGCGCCCCTGTGGGCTTTTCTTGTCGAACGGGGAAGACAACAATGGCGGAACCCATTCGCTTCGCTGCCGAGCCCCACTAAGCTCTTTGCTGGAGACCAGCGTTGTTTCCCTCGCTCAGCTACTTCTTGCGAGCCACCGACCTTGCACTCCCATGCCCCCCTCAAACGTGCCGTGGATAGAACGACGGGAGGCTGACTGACCCCCTTCCTTCTGTCTGCATTTTCGCCCAAGGCGCTTTTCTTTTTCTTTTCGTCCGGCGGCTCGGACGCATGCAAAACAACTTTGACGACGATGACAAACGCCTCCTTCTGCCCACTACTCTCAAAAGTTCAGAGCGCTTCTTCAAACGTACTGTGCTCTTTGTCGCACTCCTGGCTTTACGACGCCGCTTCCGTTTACGCCCTCTTCTTGGGGCACATTTTTCGAGCCTTCCACTCGCAACTCATCCTCCTCAACTCTCTCGCAGCTTTCGTTAACTGTCTCGCCCCGCGCACTCTGAATGATTACCAAACAAATCATCTTTTCGCTCATTCTCTAGACTGGCGGACAGCTTAACACGATTAGGAACAATGCAGCTGTTTTCCTTTGAACAATCTAGCTTGCAATCCTGGGAGCTATCTACAACTGCACTGTTATCCTCACTCTTTTCTTTCGCTACATCTCCTGAACTTTCTCCGGTGTTCCTGACAAGCGGGTCGAAACCTGGGACACCACATGCAGGATCCACCGTTGCGATACAGTCACTGGACCCTAGCTCATCTGCCTGGGAGCTGTCCACAACTGCACTACTCTGTACTTCAGTACACTCTGCCGACGTAACTAAGGTCGTCTTGCCTAGCGAGTCGAATCCTGGGACATCGCGTGCAAAACCCACCGTCGGGAAAACCTTACTTTGTGTCTGTGCCAGATGGTCTACAACTATCTTAGTTGTTTCACTAGAATTCCACTGGCACAGCACCTCGTCGTCTTACCTGGCCTTCGGCGGCCTCCACTCCTAGCGCAGCATCTTTCGCAGCCGATACATTCGGTTCTCTTATGAACGCGCTGCTCTCACATGTGCTAGCCTTCTCGACGGCCCTGAACTGCACCGCACTCGACCTTTCTACGCACATCTCGTGCGCTACATTTACAAACTGACTACTCTGTTGCTTAGTATATAACCCGCGTTTTAGCCTCTCAAGCTCCTCGTCTAACGCTTGCATCTCCTTCCTGTGTTCTTCAACCCTCTTTGCCTCCTCTATTTCCATCTCTCTCCACTTCTCCCTCTTTTTCTGTTCTATTAAGTACATATTCGCGAAGTGCTCGATATCCTCCTTGCTACTTTTGCTTTTAAGGATTACTTCACAGAGTTGAGATGCAGGCGTATCGTCATCTACTTCGAGGTCAAGGTCCCAACACAAGTCCAACAGGTTATCCCTCGTCAACCTCATCAGATCCATGGCGACTACTTTGCTTTGGCTCAGCTGTGATAAAACACAAACCCACCAGCGTTTCAATTCTGGGTCCAGAGAAATTGACGCCTGGCAAATCCCACAGCGAAGACCAAAAGCATAACACACAAGATACACCACGTGGACAACCTCCCTCTCTACCTTTTTCCTGTTTCTCCTTCACCCTTCTGCACTCTCCAGCATCCAAAACACTCCCGCAACGTGCCCTCAAACAAAACTCCCGCAAACCTCACATCTGCTCCTACCGAACTACCTGAGCTATCCTGCTTTTCCTAGCTTGCTCAGATAATCGCAGAGTGCTGCTCTGTGCTGAGACAACAACCACAGTGTCTAGGCAGTTGTTGGTTGTATCTATCTTTTAACGGGTCTAGGCCAAAAGACTCGATACCTCTCAAGCGCAAAGCCAGGCACTCACCCCATACTGTGCGGTCATGGTACGCTGCGTCGGTCCCGCCGAATTCCAGGTCCTAGGGCTTTCGGCTGACCTCCGGTCCACGTCGCCTCTCCTTCCATGAGTCTGATCCCACCGTCTGCCATCCAGTTGTTGCGACCCGGGGTGTCACAGCTCGAGATACAGGTCGTGGTATCCCACCGCTGCCACCAGTTGTTGCGACCCGGGGTGTCACAGCTCGAGATACAGGTCGTGGTATCCCACCGCTGCCACCAGTTGTTGCGACCCGGGGTGTCACAGCTCGAGATACAGGTCGTGGTATCCCGCTGCTGGCCCCGGTCGTTGCGACCGGCCTTTGCAGGCACCGGAGACCCGGGAGGAAGATGCCGAAGCAGCATGAAGAGGCTGAAGGGAAACTGAACTGAGGTTTAATTACATTATTTACATGGCGAGCATTTCGCTCTACATCACGAAGACTTGGCTACATCGTGACGATCTCGTCGAAGACCCGTGTCGAAGGCACTCCGAAGATCTTCCGAATCCTCTGAAGCTTCGAATCCTCTCGAATCATCCCAGGGGAGCCCGCAGGGGGCTCATTATAAAGAGTCACTTTTCCCCAGATCCCTAGATGGGGGAAACATGCACAAATTGCGCTGTCCAATCACACGACACTTCCGACGGTGCCGCCCACAGCCGCCCGGGTCCACGTGCCTGACAGGGGTGTTGCCACAGCCACAGCATTGCACCAGTGGCACCAAGGTGGTGGCGTGAGAAGGCTGCAGGATGAGGGGTCCCATGTCCGTTCTACGTGGCGCATCAAAGGTCCGCCGCCCGACACGCAATTAGCAGGATGGGTTGTAATCCGCAGCGACGCCGCCGTCTCTTCAAAGAGTATGTCGCGACCGAAAGTCATTGTGGTCGTCTAGTCGAACACCTTGCGCGTCGGACTGCATGGCGCCTCACTTCCCCGGCTCGGAAGGACAATACACGCGTTTGAACGTCTGTCAGCGGGCCAGCAGCCCCTCGGAGACTTGTTCGTAGAACAGGAAACGCCGCTCCTCCGCGGGCCCAGGCGCCGGTCATAACACTGTCCAGAAATTGATGGGCATGTGGGTTGTACAGAGCAAGAAAGTTGTGGAGGACACAGGCGGCTTTCACCACAAAATCAACATTGCTGGGGTCCAGGTTGATGGTGCGAAGCAGTATCCTCCACCTGGCAGCAGTGATGTCGAAGGCGTTTTCTGCACAGCGTCTGCAGACAAAAAATAAAAATAGTGCAGCAGTGAATTGGGATGCAATACACAATGGTGCATTGGAGACAATCTGAAATACTCGCTCGATAAAAGAAGTGGCGTGGCAATGCTTGAAAAGCCAAGTAGTTGTGACGGTCAGCAATTTGTTGAAATGTTGGCTCCAGCAACAACGCCTGTTCTAGGATCCTAGGAACCACATAGGGATCTCTCCCCAGTGTGGTTGTTTAAATGGTGAAAAATGAGACCCTAAAAAGTGTGTGTGTGGAATATGTCTACTTTCATGTGACATGGCGTCGACTTGATAGTGCTTCATTTTCAGTAAGCAATGTAAGCATAACATGAAGCACGGGAGATTCAGTATTTCAGAAATCTGCCATGCTTATACTCCCTATTTTAGCACTCGCTGATGTACTGCCATGAGATCACTTCCACCAATAAACATTTCAAATGAACTCTTTGCTCAAGAATACCATCTGATCAAAGACTTTGCCATTTTGTGTAATACATTCTCCAGCTGTTACAGCCTGTTTCCTCACGGTACGATGTACCAGCTGGCCCTTCAATACACCGTTCTGTTATACCCCTGTCACACGAGAAGGTCTAACGTCATTTGCACCTAAGGACATTAACGTTTAATGAGATTAGTTGGCTGCCACACAGGGAAGTCTGATGTCATTAAAAGAAAATGAGTTAGCTGAACCCATTCGAATGCGTTTTTGCCATGTTTTCATCGCGATAAAGTACTCTTGCCGGAGGGGGGGCCACGAACAAATTATATATTAAGGCGTTAACAAATTATAACAAATATTAATGCATTCTTATTTTCAAGTACCGCATATTTTCATTGTCAAGAGTGGTGCCATTCCATGTTGGCCATGTACTCGGTGTTTACGGTAGCTGTCGGAGCTGTCAGTGTGTAGCCTGCACACCACGTTGCCTCATAGTACCAGTGCGCCTTGCACGAAAGGAGAAATACACTGCGGCAACACTTCTTACCCGATCGGCGGGAGAAGTTGCAGCGGCTTCCTTACACTCGGCCGTGACGTGATGGCCATATTGCACGCTGACCAAAACATTGGCTCCCATTTTGCCTCGACTTCGTATGTATGAGCTTTTTTTTGGATATTTGGAAAACTGCATATTAATTAACACTTAAGAACTGCTATCCTGGCGAAAACAATTTTTACAACACTGAATGTACATATCAACTTTTTTTTACGTGCTGTGAATATTTTTTTTTTCATTCCAGTTTTCGCTGCATCGCGATTGCCATCGGCTGGAAATGACATTGTATCTTGCCGTGTAGCAGCACACGGCACCTAATGTCATTTGATGTGTCGGAATGTCATTAGATAAAAATGGCATTAAACCCTCTTGTGTGACGGGTATTACAGCCTACTGCACATGAATATTGCAGTGTAATAGTATAGTGCTCTACATATCTACATACAGACAGCAAGTGTTCATTTATATTCACTAACCCATTGTCGGCACTATTATGTACGACTGACAAAAATGGAAAACCAGAGAAGGCCTTACCACTGTCATTGGCTGCAACACTATGAACCTTGGATTGTGTACTCAGTGACAGCAAAAGGCACTCCTTGTCAGTTTTGCATCACTTATTTTCAAATATTTAACGGGGTGATCAAGGTAGCTACTATACCGTGCTTGCCTTGACCAGCTACAAAAAGATGCATAAGGCGCGCAGGGATCACACAAATTCCCATTGGCACCAGAAGGCAGTGGCGGCGTCAAAGAACTTATGGCGAAATGGTGCAGCGCCGCTTCCACACTTGCGTGCTATGTCAGTGCTCTTCAAGATACGCGCCACTGATGACAAGAACACTATCGCCAACAGAACCTAAAAAAACCATGTGTGCCCCAGGTTACTACATCACTTTCTGTAATGTGTTTTGACTGGACATATTAAAGCCATGCTTTCCCGAAACCTATTATGGATGTAATTACAGGCAAGCGGTTTCTCGTTGTACAGCTGCTGAACAGAGCATTGCACTGGCGAATTGAAATGACATCCAATAAACTGTTTCCTTTAGTTTCCCTCATCATCTGTTGTGGAATGCATGCCTTGCAAATTGCCAGGAAGCAGTCCGGCAGTGGAGTTTTCAATTACCTAGTTGACTTTCGGGGAGAAGCTGGACATACTCATCTTCAGGAACACTTCACTTCCTGTGTCGGCAACGCTAAGCACACACCCGTCTGAAGCAGAACGAAATCATCTCAATCTGTGACAACATCCTGAGAGAGTGGCTGAAGCTAACACAGCGTTTACTTTGTCAATCCTAGCAGAGGAAAGTGCATGTATCGCAGGAATAGAGCCGATGTTTATAGGCATTCACTTCATGAAAACGCAGAAACGGCTGTCAAAATTCAAGAGTAGTTTGTGGCATTCGTAAAGCTGGAACTACTGAATTTTGCTTGTATCGCCGCGACAATTTTAAAGTTTTTAACCGATGATGGGCTGATTGTTTTGAACCTTGTTGGACAGCAGTACGACAGATGCACTACAGTGGCTGGAAAAGAAGCTGGAGTGGATAGAATAATACAGAGGGAGCTTTCCAAATGCATCACTCTTTCACTGCACAAGCCACAAATTCGATCATGTGATCAATGATTACAAGGTCTCTGAAATGCGAAACACTGCAAGGCAACTTTTCCATGAGAGTGTGCTCAGAAGGAAGTTGGTGCCCAACCAATTGGATTTCGAAACGAGGTGGTCTGCAAAATGCAAGTCCACTAGGATCTTCGCTCAGCTTTGTGTGGCCATAGTCAAAGCACTTGAGGAGCTAGCATCAATGAAATCAAGCTCAAACGCTGCAACTACACAAGCATTTATGATGAGGGTGCACTGAGGGCGTGTAATAAAACGCAGCAATGACTTTATCACCAGTGTCATCGCACAATTTTCCCAGCGAAACACTTGGTGTCTGCAGCTGCTAAACAAGAAGGATTGACTGCCTGCAGTTACATGTTGCCAACATATTTTGTTACGTGCTGGTGACCAGCTCGCATGAGTCAACTCCACACAGCGAGACTGATCAGCCTTTTTTCACGAAGTGATGGTACCTTTTCATGTTTGCTGAACATAATTATTTTAGCATTAAAATAATGCACTGTACCTTCTATGAGCTGGCTACTACTTTGCCGTTTGTAGTTTGTGTTTCATGCGTGCAGTTTAGGGTGTAAATATTGCCTGTTTTGTGCTAGCCTAGTGCACCTGCACTCCTTCCCACTGCAAAAAGTTCTGTGGATGCCCTTAGTTGACAAAGACCCACAGGTTATGCATATCGTGTTCAATTGCGTGTGAAGAGTTTTTTGGTGAAGGCAGTCTATGATAATGTGAGGTCAACTAATCAGAGAAACAATTCAATATTATACCTTGCTCGGCTGAGCCTGTAGTTGAAAATCCGTTTGCCGTCATTCAGTTGTCTTGCGGGGTATGGTCGCATGAAGTCCTTGCGCAACTGAAATGCCTCGTCTCCCACAAAGGCATATGGCACATTTGTGGATGTGCCTGACAGGCTGCCAAGTGCTGGGATGTCCAGGCAACCCTCAGTGAGGTGATGGCCAAAGGGTGAGTCTTTGAAAATGCCTCCATCGCTTTGGCGGCCTTTGGCACCGACATCTACAAGCACATACTTGCACTCGCTGTCCACCACAGCCATGAGTACAATAGAAAATGTACCCTGAAAAAACAAAGATGACAAAGAAAATCAAGACCATGACCTATCTGTACAGCCACAATGAATGCAACAGTACTAGCATTTCTATCGATGTTAAGGTTTCATTATTCAAAGTTGCTTATATCACGTAACCAAGTACTTGAAGAGAGGCAGTCAATGTGGTGATGTAAAGTTACATGGTACACTAAGTTAAGAAAGACACACGAACAAGATGCAACACCACTTGTGTGTTCTTCACACGATGTGACGTCTCTGGTTTGTGCACCCTGTAAATTTACCGCAGTTTAGTAATCATCCCAAACCAACTAGACCAAGTACCTTATTTTGCCTAATGTGGTGATACAGTTTTCTGATGCACTCTGCTATGTTCATGTTGCACTTATCAGCTGCAGTATTTGTGTAAGCGTAAATGAAAAATATAGCTGGGAATGCACAAAGAGAATCCATGTGAGCTTTCACCTTATAGTTGAAGAATTTGCTGCCAGATTTTGGAGGACAGACAATAGCAACATGCTTGCCGTCGACAGCACCCAAGCAGTTGGGGAACTGCCATCGGGAACTGAAGCCTTCAGCAATACGCTCCCACTCTGCTTTGGTAGGTGTCTGGAAATACAAACAAAAAATGCCGTACTTCAAGAAAGAACCTTTCATGCGACAAAGGAAAAAATGCACACCGAGTTGCAAACATAGGAAGTAAACACAGGGAACACATTACTTAAAGCAGTCATTCTCAAATGGAGTTCTGCAAGAGCCCAATTAAATAAAATCCACGTACTTTACGCTGCGCTGCTGTCTTGTGACTCACCCCACCTTTCTTTCTCTCACTGCTAGGGATCCCCCCATCTATTCCATCGGTCCATAGGGTCCCCGAAAATTCGTGGCTGAGAAAAGCTAACTTAAAGCATTTTGCTGGGCTACTAAGAGTACTGAACTTTGATGAACTTGCAGCGCTTAAGCAAAAAAAAGAGAAAAAACATGCAGACACGAAAGAAAAAAAAAATGTTGCATTATGCTGGAAAATTATGCTGGGGGGGGGGGGGGGGGGGGTTTCGACTCCCTCCCACGCCTAGGCGTGCGTGGCTGTGCCGTGTCTTCGGGAAAAGGGGATCCTGGGGGGTTGAGCCGACGCCGGGTGATTGGACCTCTAAGGCCCCCCGGCTGAGGCAACACACCCCTTTGGCCTCGGCTTCGTAGACGGCACCCCTGGGCTGACCCACCCAGGGAAAGTCGGCAGTCGCCTTTTCCTGTCTCTCTCTCCCCTCATCTTCGTCTTTCTCTCTTACTTTTATATCTTTCCTGTCTTCTCCTCTGTTCAACTTACTTCCGTTTTTCCAGGCGGCAAGGGTTAACCTTGTGTATGTGCCCTCTCTTGGGCACATTATATTCGGTTATAGTGGCTTTTGTACAGCTAGCGTTGGCATCCCTTTTCAAAGTGCTGTCGCGTCCCCATGTTGGGCTCCTTGGTGGCGGCTGGCATTGCTGCCGAATCTAAACATACCTAATGGCCTTTGCTTCCTTCCCTCCACTTAATGATCGTCCTCTCAAAGAGAGGGGCGCACCGAAGACATCATGAACGTTTTTGAAAAACCAAAAGAAAACTTCCCAAGATTTCACGTCATCCACTACGAAACACTTGAAAAGAATGCAAGAACTATCTCCCCATTTGTTGTATGAAAATGTCTAACCAATTCACTCGGTCAAGGCTACACAAATGGCCAGTGGGGATCATCTCCTTGAAGTGCGAAGCAAGACGCAGTATGAAAGCCTCTCCAAACTTGTCTCTATTGGAGACACCTCAGTCTCAATCACACCACACCGATCCCTGAACAGCTCCGGAGGTGTAGTGTCCGACGAAGACCTACTAGATTTGACAGAGTGAGCTCCTTGAGGGCTGGAATGAACAGCACGTAACACACGTGCAGAGAATTAAAATCAGACGTGACGACAAAGAAATTCTGACAAAACACCTCATTCTCGCATTTTGCACAAGCACACTGCCAGAATATGTTGAAACAGGTTATTTGAAATTGAAGGTCCGTCCATACATCCTCCACCACCGGCGCTGCTTCAAGTGCCAGCGATTTGCTGACTAGTCACCTGAATGTTGGCATTGGTGTCGCGTGGACCTTGAATTTTTAATTCTCGGCATGCCACTAGCACATTCCAACCTGTGCGTCCCCTCCTCCATTGAAGCGCCTATGCCATACAACAGCAGGTCTATCCGCTGCTTTTCATGACTGCGCGAGCAGCACACTTGCTCATCACACAGGATATTGTCATGCAAGTTTTAATGTTTAGTACATCAAATGGACTTAGGTTCATTCTATAGGACACAAATCATGAAGCAAGCATATGGTTTTTTGTACATACCCTTGCCAATGTGCCAGACATCAAAGTAGTGCCCCATTCCTGGCCTCTCCTTTTGACAATAGGTCCTGATGGCAGGGTGTCGATCTACCAAGGAACAGACATGTGCGGTGTGAACGAGTAAGTTCATCTGCTGCAACAATGACAACTGTTTGCTGTTCAATTTTTACACATCATTTCATACAAGTAATGAAACCAAGCCTAGACAGAGGTCTCGCTCACAATCACAACACGTGTTTTTGTAGGTTAGTGGCAAACAAGATGCTGCGGTTGCTTTTGAGTGTCACTACATAAGTTTTATGTATTGAAGTGCCAAAATATCCATTACTTGATTCTATAAACTTTCCGATGTAACAAAATAATTTAATTCCATCACTTGGTTAAAACTGGTTTCAACTCTACTAATTCTCAGTTCGTGCATCATTTGCTGCATTGCTGTAGCTGACAGAATTCTGTATGGTGCATAAAAACATGTAGGCATAGAAAGTGCTGAGCAGAGATAAATCAAGTAAAGGCCTCCTTCCTTGCGACGCCTTGCTCTATGCTGACGCCTTGCTATGCTGAGGCGTCAGCATATGAATCTATGCTGACGCCTTGCTCGTCAAGCTTCTGCAGGCTCCTAGCAAGTCCCTCCTTTTCCATTGCATTGCTGCTTGACACAGCAGCTGACTGCATGAGGATATGTACATGTTATCATCAGCTTTGAGCACGAACTCACATCACTTTAGAGCTTTCAACACTTGCTTACCTCATGAACTTGAATTTGTTCGAAATGTATGATGCTGCTGACTTGGTTGCAGTACAGTACATATGTGCCGTACTTGGCACTATGCTCTGGTGAGTCACAGCGGCCATCCCCAGCCAGGTCCACATCCATGCCAGCCACTTTGCTGACCAGCTGGGCCTGCTGTTCTTCGTAAAGCTACGCAGAGGGATGGTGACACACTGTTGTAACACCAGCTTTTACAAAACGCAAAAGTATTTTGTTACCCCATTGCAGAGCTGCAACCCTACAAGTACACAATCGCCCCAATAGGCATTCATCTACACATGCCACCTAAACATCTAATGCAACATTTGGTCACAATGGTGTACCGTTTTCTAAAGTTTGAACTTTAAGCAAACATAACCATACAATCCGAGATAAAAAAAAGTTAATTGTTTAATGAAAGTGCAAGTCCCACTTCCTTGCAGAGTAAGTAACACTGATTGCATCTATAGAACTTGTGACGGGCATCTATTGCACACTATAGATGCCCGTCACAAGTTCTTCAATAAGCTCGGTCTTCTTGAAAAATGTATACCCAATTCCACGAAGTAATGAGGACACATTAATCTTTATATTGCAGGAAAAATTGCCGGAGCCATGGAACGAGCAGCTGCAGTCTCACTTTCGGCATTGAGACTGCAGCTGCTCGTTCCATGGCTCCCGGCAATTTTTCCTGCAATATAGGAAAAATTGCTGGAGCCATGGAACGAGCAGCTGCAGTCTCACTTTCGGCATTCCCCGCAGGGGCGTCTGCGCAAGCAGGCGTTTGGTGTGTGGCGACACCACGGACCCGAGCTAACGGGGGGGTTCAACCCCCCTCCCACGCCTAGCCGTGCGTGGCTGAGCCGTGTCCGGGGAAAAGGGGATCCTGGGGGGTTGAGCCGACGCCGGGTGATTGGACCTTTAAGGCCCCCCGGCGGAGGCAACACACCCCTTTGGCCCCGGCTTCACGTAGACGGCACCCCTGGGCTGACCCACCCAGGGGAAATCGGCAGTCGCCTTTTCCTGTCTCCTTCTCTCCCTACATCTTCGTCTTTCTCTCTCTCTTTCATTCTTTCCTGTCCTCTTGTCTCTTCCATTCACTTCCAATTTTCCAGGCGGCGAGGGTTAACCTTGTGTGGGTGTCCAACCTTGGCTACACATATTTGGTTATAGTGATAGCGTACTGCTGGCGTTGTGCGAACTTTTCAAGTTTTGCCGCGTCCCCTTGTTGGGCTCCTTGGTGGGCGGTTGGCGCTGTTGCCGAACACATTCACTTCTCTTATGGCTAAACAGGCTTCTTTTGTCGATGATCGCCCTCAGAAAAGAGGGCGCACCGAAGCAACATTTCAATTTTTTTTTCAGAAGAACAGTGACAACTTTCCGAAGTACCACGTAATTCATAGTGAGGGCAGCACAAGTGCTCGCAAATTGTCCCCTTTCTTGGTAGCGAAATGCCTCGGAAATGCAATCGGACCAGGCTACAAGGCCACAAAGATGAGTAACGGTGACCTACTTCTTCAACTGAAAGACAAAGAACAATTTGAGAAAATGAATGACCTGAAATGCATAGGTGACGTAGCAGTCACCATGTCTGCACATCGAACAATGAACACGAGCCGTGGCGTAATCTCGGAAGATGACTTCTTGGACCTTAGCGATGAAGAACTTCTAGATGGTCTCCGGGATCAAAATGTTATAAAAGTGGAAAGAATCCTAATCCGTAGAAACAATGAGCAAATCCGCACCAAGCACATCATACTAACCTTTGATACAAGTGTCCTCCCTAGCACACTAGATGCAGGGTACATCAAACTTCGTGTGAGGCCGTACATCCCAAATCCTCGGCGGTGCTATAACTGCCAGCGATACGGGCACGGATCCCAGACCTGCCGTGGAAAGCAGACATGTGCTAAATGCAGTTCCAATGAACACACATCTGACGTTTGCGACTCAACCGCACATTGTGTGAACTGTGATGGAAGCCATCCAGCCTACTCCAGAACATGTCCTAAATGGAAGATAGAAAAAGAAATCATTTCCCTAAAAGTAAAAGAAAACATCACATTTCATGAAGCAAGGAAGCGACTCTCATACCTTGATCACACCAGTTTTGCCGAGGTGGCGCGACGGGGGGCAGCGTCACAAATGTCTCGGCAGTCTACCGCGGTCACCAACAGTGTCCCGGTAGTCACCTCGCCCGCCCCCCAGGTGGCAGCCGCTACTGCTGCGCCATCAACTTCGAAGACAGGTCCTCAGACTTTGGTTCCACAGGTCCCAAAGCTGATCCAAACTCCAAGGCAGGAGACAAAAGTCTCGGTGCCCGGTCCTCGATCTTCCAGTGCCTCAGATAAGGCTATGGAGGTCGACGGACGAACACCAGCGTCGTCGACGCCCAAAGATCAGCGCTCTTTGGAGCGCAATAAGAAAGGAAAACATCCCGTAACTGCTCCGCCAAAGGGATCGGTAACCTGAAGGGTTACCTCCTTTGTGCACATACATAGATATCCTTAACACGTGCATCTGAACACAGAACCCATACAATCTTATCCCCAATATGTCCACACAAATATTACAATGGAATGCCAGGGGCCTATTTCATAACCTAGATGATATCAAAGACTTACTAAATGATTATCAGCCAAGAGTGTTCTGTGTTCAAGAAACACATCTAAAGTCAACTAATAGGAATTTCTTAAATCAATACGTGGTTTTTCGTAAAGATCGAAATAGTGGCAACTCATCAGGAGGTGTAGCAATCATTGCGCAAAAGACCGTTCCATGCCAGCACATTGCCCTACAAAGCTCTCTCGAGGTTGTGGCTGTTCGGGCTATTTTATTCAATCATCTGATAACTGTTTGCTCCATCTATATACCCCCCCGGCGAAAGGTTCGACAAAATAGAGTTTGAAAAGCTGATTGATCAGCTTCCAGAACCATATGTTTTAATTGGAGATTTTAATGCTCACAGTGCGTTATGGGGCGATACTAGATGTGATACGAGAGGTCGCGCAATAGAAAATTTTCTTCTCTCATCTGGAGCCTGTCTCTTCAACAAGGCAGAGCCAACATACTACAGTACCACACACAATACATACTCATGCATAGATTTAGCCATCGGGTCACCGTCACTTCTACCTTACCTACATTGGAAAGTTATTAATAATCCATATGGGAGTGACCATTTCCCTACTCTTTTAGAAACAAGACAATGGCATGACGGACCAGCTTACCCTAAAAAATGGAACCTTCGCGGTGCAAACTGGGTGAAATTTAGAGAGCTATGTATACTTCGCCTCGAAGAGGTGGACCACCTAGATGTAGAAGAGATGGCTAACTATATCTCTGAATATATCCTCACCTCAGCCAAAAAGTGCATACCTCAGTCTAGCGCTAACAAAGTCAATGCGAAACCATGGTGGAATAATGAGTGTGAAATCGCAAAAAAACGCCAAAACAAAGCATGGGGATATTTTTCTCGCTACCCAACAGTAGAAAACTTGGTAAACTTCAAAAGTTGCAAAGCGAATGGCAGACGTATCCGTCGTATAGCCAAAAGGGAAAGCTGGACGCGCTGCATATCCTCAATAAACTCTTACACAGATGCCAGCAAGGTGTATAATAGGGTCCATAAACTCAAAGGAAACCGGCCGAATCCTTTCCCTATGGTCAATGACTCATGCGATACAATAGAAAAACAAGCAAACACTCTTGGCGAAACACTTCGAAAAAATATCAAGCTCAGGAAATTATACCGCCAAGTTCCTACACCATAAAAGAGTAGCTGAAAGTGTACCTCTGCGCGCGAACAAGCCTGTATCAGATGGATACAATCAACTATTAACACTCCATGAACTGAAGCTTGCCCTTGGTTCTTGTGGAAGTTCAGCCCCTGGTGCTGACACAATCACCTACGAAATGATTCAAAATCTCCCCGACGAAACCCTAAACTGCCTTTTAGGCCTTTACAACAAGATTTTCGATACTGGCAACATACCCTCTGCCTGGAAAGAAGCAATAGTCCTACCAATCCTCAAACAGGGCAAAGATCCTTCCTCGGTGAATAGTTACAGGCCTATTGCACTCACAAGCTGCCTACTCAAAGTGTTTGAAAAAATGATTAACCGCCGTTTGGTCTATTATTTAGAATACAACGGTATATTGGACCCTTGCCAATCTGGCTTTCGAAGAGCTAGGTCTACAACTGATAATCTTGTCCTCCTCGAGTCATATATACGTGATGCATTTGTACACAACCAATACTGTCTTTCTGTGTTCTTTGACCTAGAAAAGGCGTATGATACGGCCTGGCGATACGGAATCTTGCAAGACTTATCGTCCTTTGGAATAGGTGGTAGGTTGATACACACCTTACGAGATTACCTATCTGAAAGAAAGTTCCGTGTAAGAATAGGCAGTGTATTGTCTCGCACATTTCTTCAAGAAAATGGAGTACCGCAAGGAGGAGTATTGAGCTGCACACTTTTTATAGTTAAAATGGACTCTCTTCGCTCTGCTCTGCCACCTGCGATATCGTATTCAGTCTATGTGGACGACATCCAAATCAGCTTCAAATCGTGTAACTTGACTGTATGCGAACGCCAGATACAGTTAGGTGTTAACCGCCTTGCGAAATGGGCTGACGAAAATGGTTTTAAATTTAACACTGACAAGACTACTTGTGTGCTGTTCTCCATACGAAGAGGTATACACCCTGATCCTTGCATACTAATGAATGGACAAAGCTTAATCACTGCAAAAGAACAAAAATTCCTCGGCGTAGTTTTTGATGCTAAGCTCACCTTGATCCAGCACATAAAACAATTGAAGCTAAAATGCCGTTCAGACCATGAACCTTTTAAAGATTTTATCTCATCAGTCGTGGGGCACAGACAGGTATTGTCTCATATCTCTGTTTAGAAGCCTGGTTCTGTCGCGCATCGATTATGGTTGCATAGTATACCAGTCAGCTTCAAAGACGGCACTCAAAGTATTGGACCCTGTATACCATTTAGGTATACGCCTGGCACTTGGAGCATTCCGTACCAGCCCTGTACAAAGTCTTTATGCAGAGTCGGATCAGTGGCCGCTGGACTATCAGCGCACATATCTAGGAGTCACCTATGCAATAAGAACCATGTCTCTGAAGCAGCACCCATGCAAAGCACTTTTGAATGACGTCTCCACAACTCAGCTATACATTAACCGTCCTTCTATCGCACCACCGTTTCCGGTGGCAATAAAACCAGTCGTTGAAAAACTTGGAATTCGTTTCGCGGATTTACAGGAAAGTGACCACGCTGAAATCGTTCCTCCCTGGCAGCAGTGTCCGGTCGCTTGTGACTGGTCCTTTAAAGACCTCAAAAGGAAAACCTGCCCCAATGCGCTCATTGAACAACATTTCTTGGCCCTTGAGCACAAATATCGATCAGCCGCCTTCTTCTCTGATGGCTCAAAGACTCAAACATCCGTATCCTGTGCAGCCTACGGCCAAAACTTCTCTGATACCAAAACCTTGCACATGCATACCAGCATTTTCACGGCTGAAGCGTATGGTATCCTGCTTATCATTCAGCACATTGTACAACACAAAATACAAAGAGCTGTAGTGTACACAGACTCTCTGAGCGTTGTTACTGCCCTATCTTTTGGCAAGTACAACAAAAATCCTGTCTTTAACAAGCTTCTCAAAGAAATCCATGCAGCTTGCAACCGAAATCTCTCTGTTGTTTTATGCTGGGTGCCAGGTCATTCTGGGATCGCGGGCAATGAAATAGTGGACAAGAATGCCCGAGAAGCTGCCAGTCGGCACACTATAGACATAAGCTCTGTTCCTGGTGTGGACTTAAGACCTACTGTACGTAGAGGGCTACGCAGCCACTGGCAGGCTGAATGGGACAAACAAGTTGACAACAAGCTGCATTTATTAAAACCGCAACTAAGAAAAGTTATCCCACAAAAACTCAACAGATTCAAAGAAGTCACCATAGCACGGCTTAGAATAGGCCACACTTATGCCACACATAAACCACCTTCTCACAGGCACTGATCCACCGATATGTATACACTGTGGAGAGAATTTAACCGTTTTGCATGTCCTCGTTGAATGCCCCGGACTTCTCCAAGTGCGGCTGACTCATTTTAGGGAGCTCTACCGATATCGTATTCCGCTTCATCCCGTGCTATTTTTAACACCAGATTCAATGTTTAGCCTTAAAAGAGTTTTTAATTATCTCGCGAAAGTTAAATTTTTAGCAATGGTATCATTCCATCCTAGTCACCAGGCTAGACCTCACGTGTGAGGTACTGCCTGTTGCTCAAACTGTACGTCTGAGCTTTCACAGTTCTTGCTGAAGCAAGGACTGGGCAGTGAGAGTCTCGGACCCTGCCGACTCATTACCATGAGACTGCTGTCAAAGAATTGAAGGCCTTGTAACAGAGTAACACTCATCTTACATGCACTGCACTTTTTTATACATTTCATAGATATGCCCTGCAAAGCACCTATTTTAAATTATTTCCAGACTAATAACATGAAAAGACAAAATACTTGTACTGGCGCTCTTTGGCCTCAGATGCCCTTGCGCCAATAAAACTTAATATAATAATAATAATAAATCACTTTCGGCATTGCATCATACCACGCAGCACAATGACCTATGTTTATGTATTCGTTCGGTGGGGCCTACCCATCTACGTTGCATCTGAAGAATGTTTCCAAGGTTCCAATAAAGCATAAGTTTCACTAGTGTAAGGCTGCGCTTCATTTCAGTCATTTGAGGCTGGGTAATGATTAAAATGCATGCTTAGAAACTGCACTTTACAGTACCTCGGTGTACACCAATTTAATGCAGCAGAATCTTATTCTTGTACATTACAGGAGCTGCTACATTCAAAAAACAAAATCATAGATATAATGCATCACAGATGCTGCTTGCCTTTTCTATAGCTGGCATCATATAGAAAGCCTGGTACTTGAAAAATGTATTTGCACTAATGGCCTGCACATTGATGTACTGCAGGAGCCGTAATGATTGTGCCACTGTGCAGCCTGAGAACAGTATTGCTGCTGCCAACAAAACGTTCCCAGCTGGCTTGTCACCAATCAGCGGCTGGCTCTGCCATGACGCCACATGCCCGCAGTTGTTGCAGCTGCTCTTGACTGTAAGCATGGAGCCCGCAACAGAAAGTTTGCAGGCATATTGGGTATGGCAGAAATTGCATTCGACGGGAAGGAGCTGCCTCAAGCAGCTTTCGAAGACCACAAACTTTCGCTCCTCACGAAAGGAGGTGACCGTGGGTTCATATTCGGTTTGGCTGCCCAAGGCCAGGGGCGGTTGTGCTGCAGCTGCGGCTGTTATGTCCTCGTCATTTTGAAATGCCAGTTCACCAGGTTCCATACACCCACTGCATGTAGCAACATTTACAATAGTTATGATGATTTCATAAAAAAATATGTGGAACACTCTTGCATTCACTTTGTTCAAGTGTTCTCAATCTCAACATTGCAGGCTAAAGCACTTTTATGTTCAAAGAGGGATGACCGGCGTGGAAGGGGAGCCTGTTGTCATCACTGCGCCAGCTGTTTGGCTTCCCTGCGGCGATTCTTTGCTCTCTTGGGCACATGGTTTTTCGCTTTCACTGCATTCACTTGCTCGTGCCTACTCACAGGAAAATGTCAACGTGCCGGGTCGCGTCTTTCCGTATCATATCCCCTGAGATGTATGGGGCGAATGCTGCGCCGCTATTGGCTGGAAATGGTCACGTGATCTAAACGCGCTTCCGGTATCTTTGATTATTTTTGTTTCTTTTCAAGCAAGATGGCGGCGCCCACGCTCAGTGCGTTTTGCCACTGGAAGCCGCGCGCCTCATTTACCGTGAAATGTTTGGGCTTTTCGCTGACAAGTATTACGCCGCGGATCGTTTTACGAATGGACGGAGTCGTGTATGCGTTGATCGTTTTACGATGGACTAAGTGGTGAGGACGGCGAAAAATTTGTACGCCTGGCTTTTCGCTGACAAGTGTTTCTCAAACGGGTTGTGTTTCTATGCAGCTGGTTCACTCCGATTTTTTTCTCTATTACGCGTTCGTTTTGGCTGGCGGCCGGCGCAGAAGACGTGCCACTTGTGCTACTTCGGATGTTGGCTGTCCTAAGGTAAGTGGTCTTACCTGTGGAATTTTACGCTGCGCTCTTCCGTTCCGCGCGTAAGCCAACACGATGCGAATTTATTTCAAAGTTACTGTCGTTTTGTGATGGGGTGCTGGTTCTCGCTACACCGCGCGTTTGCCTAAGAGTGTTTTGTCTCTTTTCTTTTATTATCGCGCTTCCAGCTGGCGCGCTGTTTGGTACACAGTGCTTATGAAACTCATGTAGTAGTAGCGGTTGGTGCCTAAGCGTTCGCTAGATGCAACTACGCATTTAGGATTGACACTGAAATACGCACGGGTGCATTTTTTTTCACACACTAGTTGGGATGCTGTCTGCACTTAGCAGGTAAAAAACATGCTAAAGAGAAATTGTCTTTCGAAAATAGTACCTTAGCCTGTCCGAATATCTCTTCGCCAGACCGTAAAACTTCAAAGCCTTCGATGGCTCTATCACATTAAAAGTAGAAAGCGCAGTTCTCCCCCTCATAGACTAAACTAACGTCCATAAAAGTTTTGTGCTGTTTTGAAAAAATTGAAATATGAAACAGCAAACGGTACATGAAGCTCTGTGATGTTGAATCAGGCATGCATTGCAAGTAGTAGTGTCCACTGTTGCCCATGCAACAAGAATATTGAAACAAAGAAGTGTATTATTGTGACACAAAACATCGTTATTGAACTGAAAAGCATAATCGAACAGTACAGACACACAGACACAGTTATTGGAATTTATTGCACACATTCCTTTTATTACTGCCACTGAACATGTTACACGAAAGTGTTGTTGGTACAAATATGAAAAATGAACTGCAAATACGCTTTGCATGAAAAACAGAAAAAATCTTGCAGGAAGCATAGTGAAATGATAGACAGTATGAAAACACAGACAAACGGAGACAGACATGTGCACTCATTAAAAAAATAAAATGCTATATATTTCATGTACTTCTGAAAATGAAATCATTTGTGAGTCATTGTGTGTCTCCTTTTGTCTGTGTCTTTTCATGCCGTTTATTATTTCACTGTGCTTCAAAACCAATTAGCCCACAAACAAGCATTAACTGCAAAGAGCTTTCCAAGACTGTGACATGTTTGAAAGAAATGACTGTGTGAAAAGATGAGTACTACACAATGCATGTTATCCGAGACATAATGCCATGATTGCATTAAAATGACACTTCTGGTCCCTATTTAACATACCACACCGCAGCCAAATTTAGAAGACAATTAAAGATAAAGATGTTTTACTTGAAGCAGTATTACAACACCACAATGTGTGAAGCGATGCTAAATTTTGGAATGAACTGTGTTCTAATACCTTGCACAGATATGTGCTCCTACCCTTCTCTTAAATAGTGTGTTCCCTTGTCCGCTTTATGTAAGTGCACAGTCCACCCAATTTAGCTTTCTTCACGGTCTACCTGCTTACTTATTTTTAATTTATCTCCTAGTAATTTTTTGCATGGTATCGTGTAATTGAGCAAGCATCAACTCCCCCAAGAAAATGTTTTTGAACATCAGTCTTGCCTTGGAGGTAGCACTAGGCATACAGCCTGGTAAGCACACACCTGAGCCTGAACATCTGATGTATTTATTGATTCATTTGTTTCTTTGTTTTTATTCAGCTATCTCATAAATACTGTCGGTCTTGAGCAGGAGTGAATTTGAAATGATGTAAGGATAAATGACACAACATGAGAATAGAGCTGAGAAATTGCTGCATATGGAACCGTACCGCTGCATGTGACAACACTCGGTACTGCACATGACAAAGTAAATGTTGAATTACGTAGCTAGTTAATCAAAAGCAAGCAAAGAATACAATTACACAGCTAGTTGATCACAAACAAGGAAAAAAGGTGTGAGCAGAGAAATCACAGCAAACTGTATGAGATTGCATCTGAAAAATTGACATACACAGCATCTTAATATCCTTGAGTATGACTAGTAAGGAGTAAAAAACAGCTAGTTGAAACAAACAAAATAGAATTACCATATATCAAGGATGCAAAACAAGTGTAAGGAAGGCCCCGAAACCTATTAACATGAACAATCAAGTGCACTCAAGAAAAAAACCCACCTTGGCAGGCACATCCTTCAAAATATGGGTGCTACTGCAGATGAACATGTTTTGTGCTGATATTTGCTGCCCTTCATTGGATGAAAGGCCCAGATTCGCCAATTCTGTACTGGTGGAAAGCATTGTTTCCTATCTGCTCCCAATTCTGTTTCTTATCTATTCCTACTATCTACGTCAACCATCGCAACTCTGGATTTCAGTAGGGTGGCGAGTAAAATTTCAAAAAGATTGGGCAGGATCTGCAGTATAACGTAATTCACTTTTTATCACTTATCTCTAAAATGAAATCACCAACAGGGACAGGTCCACCACTCAATTGGCGTGATTTAATGTGTACTTAGTGATGCGATTGATCTTAACCAGTTTGGTGCTGCTTCTGGAGCAGCCAAAACCTCACTTTCGAGCAGCAAATGGGCCTTTTGGAGCAGTTGCCAGTCACGCTTTTTTGAACACATGTTTTAAGTCGCCAAGCACGAGTAGTTTACCATGTTTAACAAAATAAATATATGCACACATGAATGTATACTTGTGTATGATGTCCTAACAGGTGAAGTTAACCCACAGCTTCCGGCTGACAGCCCTAGACTTCTTTATATTCGTGACATCAGGCCGCCAAACATTTGCTCGTGATACACATCTCATTTGGCTTTCCCTGATGCTTCAAGACGCATACATTTTCCACTCATATTCTGTTTACTATCAGAAAGAATTAGCCTTGTGATGACGGCTGTGCTTTCAATGCAACCTAGGCATTCAAGTTACGTGGAGAAGTACATGCTGTGGACAGACTCGTTAGGCTTTTGGTTCTTTTGCAGTTAATAAGGAATTGGTATATTGTAAATTCTTGCAATATGCAACATGAAAAGAGTTGACTGTTGGGCTAGTTGGTGTTTGGACATAGAAACCGTCATGAGTAACGCAACTAGACAGGACACCAGGAAGGAACAAACAAGCACTGAGAACTGTGCTCATCTGTTCCTTTCTGGTGTCCTGTCTAGTTGCGCTACTCACGATGGTTTCTATGCAACATAAAATTTGCTAGAATGAAAGGCTTCGCATGTTATTTAAAATAGGCAGGTTTTTTAACTTGCACTTTTATCGAAGAAATGGCACCGATATACAAGGGTAGTATTTCACCATGCTGTCCCAGGGTAATCTGCCGCCCACTGCAGGGGCTGGCATTGTTTATAAATCTGGTCCACTGTATTGATAGCAAAACTCAGTGACCTGCATGAATCCGACAGAAGTCAGAAGAAGTAGCAATTTAATTTTTTTCTCAAATTACCAAACTCAAACGACATGTTCTAATTACATGCGCATAGTTTTTTACTGTAGTTAATGCAATCAGTCTTCACATAAAAGACTGGCATCTCACAAAAACTTGCAATTCTGCGCTTGTTTGTCTCACTTCTGTCTTAGTGTCTTGCCCCACCATGCAGTTTGACCAAGATGAACCTCTTCACCAACTAGCCCAAGTTTCTACACGGCTTACTCATAATACACAGCAACTTCAGCTTCCACCTCCCCCTTCCCAGTGTCGCGGTCTGGGTCAGTACAACAAGCTCTCGTACAACCTTTCAGATTATATGAGATGGTGGCATGCACTGTATTCATGTCCTTGCAGCTCAAGGTGGTCGTAATGATTTGGCAAAGTTGTAGCACAAATGACAGTTAGGTATGAACATTATTGCTGAATTTACTTGCCCATTACCATTAACTAAATCAAATACATATGCAGACCTTCGTTGTTCTCCCAGCCATATGTACCCCGCTTCTGACGCACCTAACAGCTGCCCTACTGCTCGTTCATCGTCGCATCAATGTTGTCGTACCCCGTTGCCCCAACCACCCCGCTATTCTATGCCAACCAACTATGTACCATCTCGGACGCAAAACTAAACCATGCAGCTCGTCGAGGTAGTGCTGCATCATTTTCGACTGATGCCAATCCTCCATTGATGCTCGTTACGAACAAGAATCTTGAAATGCATGTGCACAGTATTTCTTTAATGGCATTAGTCGATACTGGAGCTCAGGTGTCCATAATGAGTGCCCATCTCTGTTGCCGATTCAAAAAAGTACTCACACCTGCTACAACTAGCCGCACACGTCGCCGGTGACGGAACTTGCCGTCACTAGCATGTGTACAGCTCGAATAAGCATTGCCAGCCACCACGTTCCCGTCCTTTTTACGGTGCTCAACAGTTGCCCTCACAACCTCATCTTAGGGATGGACTTTCTATCATTGCATTCTGTCATGATCGACTGTTCCGCCGGTACTGTTTGCTTGGATCTTGCTCTTCAGCCAAATACTGTCCCAAACTCAATAACAACCATCTACTTCTTGCGCAAAATTTTCCAAGACAACGGACAAAACAGACACGGATGGGCGCCCGTCCATGTCTGTTTCATCCACTGTCTTGGAAAATTTTGCGCGAGAAGTAGTTCATCATGGAGTACTGACTAGCTTGAACCCACACCTTGTTAATCCATAACAACCTCTGTACCACAGACTTCATCCGCTTACCGCCTAAAGCCCTAACATTCATTGAATTAGCAACAACTTCACCTGTTCTTGACGGTGACTACGTCGTCGCGCCTATTCCTGATATCCCTCTGGGACGCGACATCACGGTGCCACACTCTGTCGTAACTGTAGCCGCTAACCGGATATATATCTCCGTTATCAATTTTGGCTTCACGAAGCAAGTGCTACCTCAAGGAATCTCGGTCTCCACACTGCAATCCTTATCAGACGACCACGTCACCACTTTTACAGCTGAAGTGTGCTCAGATCTTCCTTCTGGCCCACCAGATGCCACATGCCTCAACATAGCGTTACGGTCCCTGATCGCCCCAGACCTCAAACCTGAGCAATCAGCTGCCCTATTCCACCTTTTGGCTTCCTACCACGACATATTCAACATGGACAATGAACCACACGGACCAGACTTCACTTGTATTGCACTGCATAAACACTGGTGATGCTGTGCCCATTCACCGCCGACCATATGGGGTGTCTGCATCAGGGTGCAAGGTTATTCAAGAAGTCAACATGATTCTAGACAAAGGTATTATGGAGTCCTCATGGAGCCCTTGAGCGCCACCTGTCGTACCTGTTAAAAAGAAAGATGACACAGTGATTACCGCCATCTAAATTGAATTACAATTCTCTGTTAAGTGTGTATTTATTGGCCTGGATTTTTTTCTACTACACAGCTGTCGTCTGTCTACTACAATGAGAACTAAAGATTACAATGTAACTTAAGTACGTATTTCAAGCGACCACCATCTTTTTTCTTTCTCTCCAGAAAAGTGCAAAGATTTTGCCTTGGTGCAATACAACACTAAATTAAGTATGTATTACAATTGTAACTCAAATATGTATTTTGAGTGACTGCCATCTTTTTCTTTCTCCATAAAAATGTCTTCGCCCACGTAAGTGAAAATTGTGCGAATTCCGCTGAAGCAGGGTGTAGCGGGTTTCACCTGATCACTGTGCACTTGCAGAAGGTGCATTAGCAATTCATACAAAACCAAAGCTCAATCATTCCCACAGGAGCCCTATACAAGTAAACTGAAACGCTTAAACCACGGAAAGCCTTGCCGCAAGCAATAATAGTCTTTGTCGATTAGTTTTAAAAAGGGGGGAAAAAACAACTCAAAAGTGCCAACAGGGACACACCCAGCACGAGGTAGTTTCAAATGGCAAGGTCTAACGTTCTCTGCAGCAGGTATGCGAAAACTGTGGAAACAGCAATTCACACAAAACCAAAGCTCAATCATTCCCATAGTAGCCCTAACAAGTAAAGTGAAACGCTTAAATCACGGAAAGCCTTGCCACAAGCAATAAGTCTGTTGATTTGCTCTAGAAAGAAAAACTTCCTTGAACGATTCTGGTTCAGCACTTCTAGTCCTTCACTTTTTCTGTCCCCATGTTGTTGATGACTGATACTTGGCTTGGCCTTCTCTATGCACCAGCTTGTTCACACTAGAGGTTGGTAGTGGGGCAGTGTTGGGCGTACGTGCATAAAAGCACTGCTAAGGAACCAGCCGGTATGGTGACAAAAAAGGATCCATTACCTAGCGTTCTCTTCAGTGGAGCCTTGCACTGGGGACATTGCTCTCTACATTTGCTTGTAGAGAGTGGGGCCTCTTCCTTGGCCTCGTCGTGGATGGTTCTCCTGGTGGTCGTCCAGCGGGCACCCTTTTTGACCCTCTCGTGAGGCCTGGTCGCCGTCGGGCTAGGCTCGTTGGTTGAACTCTTATGTACCGTCCACGCCGCCTTCGGGCTGCAACGGTTGCTTTTATGGCAAGCATGGCACCAGTTGTATCGTTGCCATTGGGGATGCGTTCCAACTCGCCAGTTAAGCCCTTCAAGATGTCAAGGTAGGCCCGGGTTGTGTTCGTTCATTGCATGCAGGCGCCGCAAGCTGGTCTCAAGGCTCTTGTACACAGCTTCTCGATCCTGTTAAGATGGTGATAATGATAGTAAATTAGCCCATGTTTATTTTTCACTGGCACTAACTCTACATTTATGGTGTCACCCTGAAACTAAATTGAAAGGTGAAAATAAGTTGCACGTTTTCCCTACAGCTTGTCAAGGCCACATAATATTTAGTAACCTTTATGTGTGCGGAGAAGCACATTCAAGAGACAAAATTTACTGAGCAGCCAAAACTGATCCACAAAAATGAATTAGTGACATACAAAACTATAGTGTCAAAGAGATAGAGGCAGTAATAAAAAAGAGCGGCAGCATCAGGCAATAGACCTCTCCCAGGGTACGTCACTGTGTGACATCCCCGGCGCACATGCAACAGCAGCGGTTGGCAAAACACCCCCCACTGCTGGATCAGCGTGGTACAGTCATGCGGTGCTTGAGGCACATTCTTTCTGTTTTGTTCTGAGTCTCTAACTCCATCTTATACTGTTTCAAGATAGTTGTGGTATGTGTGAGAGGACATATATGTGTGGCAAACTGCATGCCGAAAAGTTTGCCTTGCTGGTTGGCTTTAACTTGGAGTAGAAGTCAACCAACACGGTGGCCTGCGCGAGGAACAGCGCCACAGTCTTCAAAAATGTGCCACGTTTATTGTGGCAGTGTGCGAGCAAAGCAACGGGTTTTCAAGGCAGTTTGAATGGGACAGCGCAGGGGTGAACAGTCGAGTAATGAGTTTTCTCCCCACATTCAGCGGCAGCGCCCGGCACCACAGCGCCCCGCTATGGCGTGGGTCTCCCCTATAGGCAGTGACTCTTCCTTTTAAAAGCTGTGACTTCAGAACATAGCAATTAGCAGAAACTTATATCGAAGGAATGCAGACAAATGCAGTGCTGCTATGCAGACAGATTCCGCCGGTGGAACTTTTTTGCCATTCAGCGCCTGCTCCTAGGGCAGGACTTGTGGCCTGGGTAGTCGCAATGACATCACACTGTTTGCAAACAGGAAGAGGTCTATTCAAAGAAAACCCTGTATTGAAAGACCATAATGCATGCTGCCAATGATAAGCGGTGCAATAGTCCTAACAATTTGGATGACCTAGTGAGAGTGGTGGAGGACTTCTGCTATGAACTGTACGGCTATTGCCCTACTCTTAGAGAAAGCAAAGTTGAACATGGTGCTAAAGTCCCAAGTGCAAGTATTAATGAGGTGAGAAGGATCCCACAAGATATGTTCCACAGAAAAGCAACAGGAGCAGAAAGCATGACTACCAATTTGATCAGAGACCGAGGAGACCTTACATTTAAGAAGTTTGTGACACTTTACGCATTATGTCTTAAAAAATCAAATGTACCAGCAAGTTGAGAAAATGCCAGTATTTCAATAATGCACAAAAAGAGATGTGAAACACTTGAAAGAACCACAGTCCAACCAGCCTCCTTTCAGCATTGCACAAAATATTCCCAAAGATAATTTCGAATAAGAAAAGAGACACACCCCACTCTAATAAACTTAAGACTCCAAGCTGGCTTCAGATACGGGTACTCTACCATCCATCACCATCATGCAAAAGTTAAATCTCTAAATCTCCAATGAAAATTTATGTTCACCATGCAAGAGCTTTCTCAATACCGTGGACAAGAACGCACAGGTAAATGGCACTCTTATTGTTAATGCATTGTCATCTGCACTTTAAGCATTAAATTTCTCTCTTCTCCGACTGGTGCATTTATTAGCCTCGTTTAGCTGCTGCCCTTCTGGTTAGCTGAGATAACGCACTTATCTCTTTGAAAGGCCAATGATCTTCGATTCCTGGACCTCAACAAATTTTTCTGCAACTGAAATGTTTCCTGAAAAATCCGTGTTGGATTTCTTTTACAGCCTAGTGATGATTTGCATGACACTTTTCGGTTTAATTCAGTGAAAAGCATACAGAACATGCCGAGACACAGGTGAACATGACATTACATGTTCTAGTGTGTTTCAGTATTTGTTCTTTGTGTGGCAGCTTTAAATCAGCTCCTACCTTGAAATAAGAATGAATCATCTAGCCCTATCTGTTGCCGTACAGGCACTATTATTGCACTTGTAAGTGGCTTATGGTAATTTGGATGGTCAGTTTTCTTAACAGTATTACAGAGTTGCAGCATATACTGTAAATATATCTCACATTGCGTTATCTAAAGGGGCCCTATGAGACAAATTAAGCGAGTTATTTTCATCGGTGCATTCAACAGTTCCAGAAGAAGCGATGTCATTGTGCAAGTGCCAACGCAAAAAACAACGCTGTTATAATTTTACTTCAATGGAGAAACCACATTAGTTCGGGACTAGAGTGACACACAATGGCTATTTTTGAGATCGAAGTGACGTTACATCACGTGAAAATGACGACATTGGCCAGGCGTTTTGATTGGTTTGACGCGACAAGTCTCATGTAATACTCATATGGTCCCAGCTAGGCCGCGCTATCGTGTGCTAAAAAATGTAAAAGCACTACTTATACTTATTAAAGGAGCACTGACATCAAATTTCAAAGTCGAGATGTGTCCTTCATTCGATTGCTCGGTATGCATAGGTCGTCTTGGCCAAATTTGAATGCCGTCCGTCGCGTGGAAGTTATTTTATTTCGAGGGCAAACCAGGCAAACAGCGTATGAACGCTCAACGGAAAACTGGATGCCCTGCGACATAGACACTAGTGCAACGTGTGAGGTGTGATAGAACACGTGATAGAATCACACTTATGACGTACGCTAGTGATACGCTAGTAACAATGACGTCGACGGTCTGAGTGTGTTTATTGTGGCGCCGACGCCCGGCCAGCCCGGCGATGGTCTCAGTAGTGGCTCTTCTTGCTGTGTTGATCTGTGCGTGCGGTACATCGTGTCGCATCGACTGATTTGTCGTTCGCGAGTGCGATCATTCGGAGCGACACAGTACGTGCCAGGATGTCGGGGAGCCGCTGCGTAGTGCGAACCTGCCCGTCGAGGCGCGGAAAAAGCGGAAAGTGCGTGTCCTTTCATGCATTTCCGAGCCTCAAAGTAATCAGTGATTTGCATTTGCTTGCGTTTCTTCTTTCGCGACCCCATGGACATCGTTTGTAGCTTGCCCAAGAGCTCCAGTACCACATACATATTCCCATCTGCTGAGAAATGTTGTGGTTTTATTGTTTTGCATCTCTAGTAAATTTGATTCGGCTTGGTTTTACAAGACATTGTGAACACTCTGGGCCGACTTATGCGAGGAGCGATGAAAACAAGGGGCTCCCAGTTCGAATAAGCCGTTGTGGATACCGACGCGTTCCAATTATCGGGAGTTTACCCCCATAGAAATACACAGGGCTGCGCCGGGACCAGGGCAACAGTTAGAATTAAGTGCAAGTTCGAGTTAACCGAGTTCAAATTAACGAGCTTTTACTGTATTTTTCTTACACCGTGGTTCTGACGATTTGGCGGTGCGGTGCGCATGCCTGCGCTCGCACGTGCTTGGCGAGTCTTCCGCGACAGCGCAGACAACAGCTCTTCGTAGCTGGGCGGTAGCGTACGTTCGTATCAAACGTCGTGGGGTGAACATCGGTTCGCAACAACCGTACTTCATTACTTTGCAGGCCAAGGGTGGTCCTTTGCCGGGACTAAAGAAAAATTCGTGTCACCCCGAAATTTGTATGAGCGGTGATCGTATCACCGAGGTTTTCACTGTATGTTGTAAGACAGCACATTGGTTCGTCCTCATTCTTGTGTGTGTATCCTCGCGCTGGTAGTATACTGTCTAGTCTATACTGTTTCCAGTACAGTGAATTAGCTGCCAGTAATTTGTTTCATTATGGTGATTTAACTCGCTAGCTGTTATTAATTACCTAATTGAAGAAGTACTGCCCTAATTGTCAGGGTTTCAATGAGACATTTGTAGTCGCTGTAATAATATTGCTTTGGTTTTTGTCGTTTTTCCTAACGTATTCACTGTATTTGCAGTACTCAAAAATTGAAATGGGACAATTAAGGGCTAAGTAATGCAAATACTTTCGTTTGCGTCATATTCAGTTTAAGTCATATCAGTGTAATTTCAACTCAAACGTGTAAATCACAGCCAACAATCTTTAGAGACCACATTCGCTGCTACATGACGTGGTTATCTGGAGCACTTGTACATTCCAGTCGTTAAACTAAAAATGTGATGTTGCATTTGATCCGTGGTACCGTGAGTACTTCACCATTTGTTGCCCCTCCAGCTTGGACTATGTGTATTAAATATTCCACAAATAAAATAATGAAAAAGCATCTGACTATGTCATACTCATTTGCATACAGTTTATGGTGTAAGGTATGTGCATTAATGCAACAGGGAGAGATATTTGGGAAGGAGAGAGTAGAAAGCGCTTGCGAAGCCTGCCAATGTGGCCTCGTGTTTGCTACTGCCTCTCGTTTCTTCCTTTTTTCCCCTTGTTTCATTAATGCATCTACCGTGGACTATTAACTAGTTGCAGAGCAAGAAGCTTTACTGAACTGCACATTTTAGTGTTTTTGGTATCAGAAATAATTTCTGAGATGATGCCACGCTATTGCTGCAAGTGCCAATGCATACAGAATTTTCCTTGTTGCTCTAGGTGTAATGTCATTATCTTGGTGTTGTGACATTTCTGTATAGTTTCTTGCACTACCGTGTGCTTCTGCTGTGCCAAATAAATGCTGTT
This sequence comes from Rhipicephalus appendiculatus, assembly GCA_030522465.1. Taxonomy (NCBI): domain Eukaryota; kingdom Metazoa; phylum Arthropoda; class Arachnida; order Ixodida; family Ixodidae; genus Rhipicephalus; species Rhipicephalus appendiculatus. The sequence goes on from JALIZH010018967.1 coordinate 97,191, forward strand.
GCCAGTATAACACCTGCAATTTGTTTGTGCAAATCCTTATCCCTAACCTCTATGTGGAGTAAAGGAGGCTGAAACTTGCCACTGCTAATTTCGCCAAAACTTTTTCGTTAAGTTGCCTTAAAAAAAATGTGTACAAAATTCAATGGGTTCTAAAAGTCACACCTTCAGTCTAGTGATATGTTTGCTGTGACATTTGTTGGAAGTCCTGCAGTCTCATTGCAAAATGTGCACATTTCATACCCATGCTTATCCATATCACGTGTTGGTCCTTATAATTTAACAGCTAGTTGTAGTTAGTGTGCATGCCAATAGCCACCCATTATTTCATACCTTGTTTTCAAATTTGTTTGGAAAATATTAGGAGCAATGGGTAGCATATTGTGTTGTGCATTTTAGCTGCATGAATATTGGCCAAGGCGTCGAACATTTTTGTCATTCACTTTAATATTCCGGGTATTGGAAACCACATTATTGTTGAGATGGGAAGGCTTCCCTTATTGCAGATACGACGCAGCTGGGAAGCACCACTCTCTTCTTTCTTCCCAGGCGGTGCCACACCCACAGAGCAAACTGCCGGTATGCGGTATACCTGTACCGCCTGAAAAATAAGTCACCGAGTCAAAGAGTGTTAGTTGAAAAACGTACAATTTGCACAGTCGGGTTTTAAATGAAGTAAACCTCTTGAAAAATTTTGAAATGTCACCATCAAGAATGAATGATCTGCTTGACAGTGCACACTGGTGCACACACAGTGCCACACAATTCTAACAGAACAGGCTCGCTGAAAATTCTTTGACAACATACCTGTGTATCTCCGGGGCCTCAAGGAGACCGGGACGGTCGTTCATGAGGGCATAATAGGCAACCTCAAGCGTGTGTACATTCAGGCAGGCCTGCGCAAATGTGGGATGTGCGGTGATGCAGCCCGCTTCCTCGGGTATGAGCGCCCGCACGCGTTCCACCTCCGTGCAGCACAGTGACTCCAGCTCGGTGTCCATAGGACGGCAGTGGCCGCATTGGCACCTACGGAAACGGTCGTCAACCGTCAGTCTCTACCACGCAGTTCAGTTTTGCCGCGATATCCGCGATATCGCACGTGCACGTGCAAAGCCGCATGCAAATGAGGAAAGTTGAAGCAGCTAACCCAAAAGCGCGATATGGGTGCCGACAGAGATGCCTCAGAGATGCCTAGCATGCCTGTTAGACAGATGCCTAACAACCGCGCGACAGACATGGCGATGTGGCCTATTGAGGTTACAGTCCGATGAAGCACATCCCGCTATTCATGAACAGTGTGTGCGAACCACGTGCATCAATTATACTCGCGCGATGATTGCTATCTGTACTCATGCCACGGCACAGCGGTACCCGACAACGCAGTAGAACAGTACAATCGTCGAACATAGAGTAACTGACGAGGTATGCAGTACACGCTAACACGACTACGAGCTATCAAACGGTGTTTACATGTGCAGTACACGATAACACGACTACGAGCTATCAAAAGAAGAAATATCATCGCCAACAAGTAACACGCAGATAGCGCTAATATAGCTGATTGTGCCATATATCTCACCATTGAGCGTGGCCCAAGCGTGCGTCCGCAGGCAATTCCTCGTCGCTGCTCGGACAGGTGTCCATTTCCTCGTCGCTGCTGTCGCTGCTCTCCAAAGGGTCGAAGCGAAAATGATTCGCGACGTCGCGAATCGCGGCAATACCCAATTCCAAGTCGTCGTCATCCTCGCTTGTCGATGTTGACCGCGACGACGGCGAGGACGACGATGTTGACGACAAAGACATGGCTGCACGTGTGCTCCTAGCAGACGAAATGTCAGCGATGTCAGCTGGACGTGACGTCACCTTTTTTTGCGGCAGCGGGATCAGCTGGGGAGCGGCCCCGACGTGGCCGCGAGGTAGCGCTACCAGCACTACAATTTGGCGGGTTTTCCTCCCGTTTTGAATCGCGTTCGATACCGGATATATTTATCAACATTACTGGTACTTATTCGTCCCTCCGCTGCATTTTGAGTCGAGAAGCGTTACTAGGGGGGCGATAGCTAATCGCGGATGCAAAAAAAATCCACATGCGTAAATTTGATGTCAGGGCTCCTTTAAGATACAAAAGGATTTCTGTTTTTAAATATGAAATCTTGAAAACAATACCAAAACGACGCTAGGGGCACTGCACAACTGCCACCATGAGGCAAGTCTTCTGGTATGAGTTTATTATGAGTGCGCGGTGATTGGAAACAGCCTTTGACATCAGTGGGAGAGTGAAGTGCGAAAGGGAATGTTTCTTGGCGTCATCTGCTCAAGTATTGAACTTTGAAGCGTGTCTTTCATAAAGTAGACAATTACTTGTACAGTAAACAAGTATGTTATTTCATACCACATTGTGTAAAATCAAACCTACAAATGTACCAGTAGCCCTAGTTTAACAGCATGTTCTAGAGTTTTTTTTAGGAGGACCAGCGAGTCGACTTCCTAATGTCATGATTAGCTAGTTTTTTTTAGTTTATACAGTTGAACCCCTTTATAGAAGACATGCACTGGGAAACAGTTCTTTTCCCTTAGGAGTCTCTTATAAGCGGGGTACCTATCATAGGACACTGGTGTTTCCTCTAAACAATTGTCTGATACATCAGTGCCTGTTATAAATGGTTTCAAGAGGATATGATTTCTGCTATTATGTGTGCATCTGCTCATTTTGGCTTCATATCAGGAGCTGTACTTTTACTTGTAGGAGCAAACTTATAAAGCTCTTACTCTGCAAGTTGGTAGTAGGAGCTATTATAAACTGTCGGCACAGATACACATATTGATAGATGTACCTGTGTTCAATGTTGTTCATATTGATAGATGTACCTGTGTTCATGTTGTTTAAATGGAACAGGGACCTAGACATAGTGGAAAATCGCAAGGCACTGTTACTATTGTTAACAATTACATGCTGCATTGCGGACAAGGTAACCAGAAAGAATGTGATTTTTTCCATTGTCCTTGTTTTTTATGCACTACGTAATTTGTACTAGAGAGGCACACGAAGAGGCCCATATATAAAACTGTTTACCTGTGAAAGCTGCGTGTCGTCGATATTCGGCACAGATGCCGACGACTCCAGACCTGTCACTGCTTCTGGGGGGGCTGTAAGATGAGGTGCTGGGCCCAGGATCGCCCATTACATCTTGGGTGTCACGTGTGGCCTCCGCTTCCAGAAATGGCGTGAAGAAATTCTCGGGCGGGCACTTGTCGCCAAGGGCCAGCTGCCCAAGTAGGTAACGGTCGTTTGTTGCGAGAGCAGGGGCATTGGGAAACAGCCCTCCAAACTTCCCGTGCACCAAAGCTTGGTGCTTGCGAAGGCCCCCTGGATGCCAGCAGGGCATGCGCAAGCACCAACATCGGCCGACACTTCATAATAGGTAGCCGAGTTTGTGGCACTGGGCACAGCATAGAGGCCGCTGTCTAGAACCTTGATGCTGTCTGCTGCACCCGCTGGCATCCGGGACAACAAACGCTTGTAGGTCAGCTGGTGGCTTGCTACACGGCCATAGGCATGACGAAGGATGCGGTCCTCAAAGTACTTTTGCCAGACTGTGGCAATGGCATCCACCAGTGCCACAACATTGAAGGCCTCCGCTCTGCTTAGTACGATGTCCTTGAGGACACGTATGGTAGCTTCTGCGAAGTTGTTCGTGTTATGGCCACGTGTCGTAACACTGCTGCGGAAGAGGAGAACCCATTCCTCCTGCCTTTGGAGGAAGGCTTCCGCGCGTGCTACGTAGGCTGAATGGGGCTGTGAGAGAAGCTGTGCTCTTGCAGCCTCCAGCTTCTCTTCAGTGTCTGCATACATGACCTGCATTGAAAGGGGTCATGAAATGAAAATGAAGCTGCCCGGTTGTAATTTTCTCTGCTTCAGTAAAGATTAGACATGCTGATTCCTAAATATTTCGGCGCAATATCCAGTCTATAATTAACCCCTTAAGTGCTTCATATTTTTCACAATTTCCGGACCAAAAGTGCCTATTTTTTTTATTGCTGATTTCGAATCTGATTGTACTAAAAAGCACGTAGTCGATGTTGAAAAAATATTTGTACCACATACTTAGTCAAACCAACACAATAAAGTTTATTTCGGAACAATGCATAGAAAACCAGCTACCTTGCAGCTAATAAATATAAAAGCCTTATGAAAAACTGTTGCAGGCGCGACTTCTTTCTTCCCTTGTGTAGGCTAAGCACCCTTGGGCTATTTCACTCAGGAAGCTTCGGGACTGTATGGAAAATTTCGAAACACGGAATAACGCAAAGCGGCTTCACTGGCGAGCACTCGCGATGTTTGCTTCCGAGCTGTCATCATCACCGGATGAGCTGCTCAATTCCCCGTCATCGCTGTCTTCACTTACGGACACAAGGTAAACATCATCGCTCGAAGAAGATGACAAAGATGAAAAGCTTCTTTTTCGCTTTGACGGGCCAGCTATGCATGGGTCGCCGCAACCGCCATAGGTCGGCAAAATAAATGGAGCTCACTCAGACTCACCCAATAAATATATTTTTCGCTTAGGACTCACTCGGACTCAGACTCACCAAAATTTTGCTGAAGCAGACTCACTCGTACTCAGACTCACTAAACTTTTCCTCAAACAGACTCACTCGGACTCAGACTCATGAATATTTTCATCAATCTGACTCACTCGGACTCAGACTCACCAAAATTTTCCTCAAGCGGACTCACTCGGACTCAGACTCACCAAAATTTTCCTCAAGCGGACTCACTCGGACTCAGACTCACCAAAATATTTGTCAGCCGGGACTCACTCCGACTCACAGACTCGCCTAACTTTTTTTCAACGAGACGTACTCGGACTAAAAATTAGCAATATTTGATTTGGCCCGGCTCATCCAATAAATGTCGAAGGAGCGCCATAAAATAGCTTATGTAGAATAACACATGTAAAGGGTTCACAATTGCCAGGAAACCTTGAAAATATATGTATGATAGCTTTCAACATACAAAAAGAAGTTATTTCCCGTGCATCGTAATGTCTATCGTAAAGAGAAATTCAACATTACACGCGATTTTTGCAATATTGAGAATGTTTTCTTTAAATATAAGAGTGGGTCTACGGACCTTCGAGGCAACATTAGGTTTTCATTCCTGTTACCTTTGAAATGCGCTATGCGCACGCGCCATTTGGTTTCAATGGGCGAGCGCGTACGTGCGTTTTTGGCACACCCAATTATAAATGAAGTCCTTTCTTACGCTTCGCCGTTCGAAGGCCTAATCACGCTACTTGGGAACGAAGAAAGCTTGACATTACGTTATGGCGTTTTTCTAAACACGTTCATGAAACTTCCAATGGTCTTGTAGTCGATTTACCGCTCATTGACGACGCGAAAAAAGAAAATAATATGAGGCGGCCATCTTTTGCAGAATCGAGCTCACCACCCTTGAAAAATTTTGGAAACATGGCGTTATAGGTTGCATGGTTATGCCTCTCTAAAGTTTCGAAAACACCTGCCACGATAGTCTAGTGGTTGTGGTGCTTGACTGCTGACCCGAAGATCACGGCATCGAATCCCGGCCGCATTTTCGATGGATGCCGAAATGCTTGAGGCATGTGTGCTTATATTTAGGTGCACGTAATGAACCCCAGGTAACCAATATTTCCGTAGCCCTCGAATACGGCGCCCCTCATAATCACATCATGGTTCTTGGACCTTAAACGCCAATAATTATTATACTAGTGTTTCGAATTATAGAAATGCTAAGTTCGGTTTTAGTCGATGTCATGCTTTCGCAAAGTGATTGCGCATAATATAGGTTGGTATTTTACGTTGCAAAGCCAAGATGTAGTTGTCAGAGATGCCGTAGTGGGGGGGCTCCAGATATTTCGACCATTCAGGGTTCTTCAATGTGCACCTTAATCTAAGTACACGGGTTGTGACTGCGTTTGTTTCTAGCAAGATATTTTTCGGAGCTGGTTAAGAACCAGTTGTAACTGTTAGTGACTACTCTATCTCGTGGATAATGGTAAAGAGTCGTATCAGTACCACGCTGGATAGGCACAAGGCAAAAAGGAACGCTCATAGGCGCGCCGATGAGAGCCGGCCAGTGTGTTTAGAGGTATGGTGGAAGCTTTTTGCATGGTCTGGTACAGACCATGCAAAACGAGGTGGCAATTTTGTGCTTTCCAAAAACCCCAATTGCTGACAGTCAAGCCGATTGCAAGAATGCCGTATTGAAAGGTGGGGACGCGGGCGCCGCTTCACAGTGATCGTACTAGTCCCCAGAAAGCACAGGAATATTCATTTCTAAGAAAAAATCACTGGACAAGGCGCTGAACTGACAACTGGAGGGTTTACTACAAACCAGACGCAATAAATTCACATGGCTAACCCTGCGCTATTAGCAATTTTATTTCTTTTTATTCTCAGTGCGTCGCTATTATATCTATCCTTAATAACTTATTATTTGTATTGTTTTTACTTCGATGTAACTGCTAATCTCTTACGCATTCTGAAATGCACAGCTCCCCTCTGTAATTCCTTCGGGCCTTCAGCGTACTATTAAATAAATAAATAATTGAGGAGCCTATTTTCAGCGGGTAAATGGGGGAAGCGGAGGTTGCCGTCTTCGTGCGTAACGTACTGTTTTTCTTTGCAGAATAACAGACTG